>CAIGQV010014432.1:16146522-16177000 GCA_903798115.1 Danio jaintianensis | reverse complement strand
CACACACACACACACACACACACACACACACACACACACACACACACTCTGTCATGCGCTGCAGCGAATGTGCGTGTCTGAGCTCCAGCAGTCACCGGGTGCTTTGAGCACAAAACCCCAGAGAGCAGTGCACGTCGGACAGTTTATCAAGGATGTACCGCTGGATCGCGTCTCACTATAGTTGTTAAACATGATATTTAATAAATCTTGTCTCTATCTAACGACTCTTCGGTCTTTTTAATCTATCAGGTAACGTGTCACAGCGTCAGTACACTGCTTCAATCTTTCGCTTTGATGCTTGTACTTCTCAGAAAATGTCAGATACTGTTGGTTGGTTCCTGTTGGTTGTGCACCTTTTTTACCAACCAAGTTTGTCGACACCATTATAACGACACAGATCACTCTGCCTATTCATGCCATAGTCCCCCTAAAAAAGTGATTGACAGGTGGTAATTTGTGCGTAACTTATCTTTATTTATTTATGATTTGGTTGTGGGTAAAACAAAGATCATGCTGGTCAGGTAGCTGAAACGATAGGCTACAAATAATTAATTCATTATTAATTAATTAATTAATCATAAATAATTAATTCACCGCCGCCTACGACAACGATGCCATCGTCCATCGCGATGTTTCACAATTAGAAATTGTACGATGCCAAATTGGTCGACATCGCCCAACCCTACTGGAAAAGACAAGCATGGGGATATGAGTTTAGTCAATTAAATTCATCTTTATTTCTATAACGCTTTTACAATGTAGATTGTGTCAAAGCAGCTTAACACAGAAGTTATAGTAAATTGAAATTGAAACTGCGTCAGTCCAGTTTTCAGAGTTGAAGTTCAGTTTAGTTCAGTGCAGTGTGGTTTAATTTTCACTGCTGAAAGTTCAAACACTGAAGAGCAAATCCATCACAGTGAAGGTTAGTGCTTCGACACATGCATTCCAGTGCTCACGGCGACCCTAGTTCGATTTCTGACTTGAGGTGCTATGTTGATCTTTCATCTCTCTCTGCTCCCCACGCTTTCCTGTCAAAATGCTCTACTGTCCTATCTATTTAAGGCAAAAATCCTGAAAAAATAATAAAAAATCATAATAATAAAATTGTGATGTAGAACTGAATTATAATTTAATTTGGTTTGAGCATTTTTATTCTGATGTAGGCGGGATCTTGCTATTCTGCATCAGTGAGAGAGACCGTGCACTCAACAGTGATCACTTTGGACGTGAAAGCGATTTACTAGAGTCATACTAAGATGAAAACATGAATGAACAATAGGTTTGTTAAAAGAAACAGGCTGAACGTACAGTATATTATGTAATCATCTAATCTGTGTTTCAACCATGGAAAGATATTCTTTAGAATATTCAATAATAATATTATCAATATTAATCTCAATTTTATAATATTAGTCAATATTATTTTTATATTTTATGTAAATATAAAAATACTCTAAATTTTTATTGCGTTTCTAACTCAGTTACTATTTGTGAGAAGTAACTAGTAACTATAACAAACTACTTTTTTTAAGTAACATGCCCAACACTGGTCATAACTGAGTCTGAAACAGCTCCTCCAGCAGCCAGCAGTTGATCTTCTGCTCAAAACTCACCTTGTGAGACTTTACAGCCGCTCTCAGCTTCTCACACTCCACCTGTCTCTTCTCAGTTCTCTGCTGGAGTGTCTCTTTAAAATGTTTCTGCAGAACAAAGAAATTAAAGTAAAACAAAGTGATACATAAAAATGAATTACACACAAGCTTTATAAATACAATGATAGATCTCTTCCCCACTGTATCAGTCTTTTGTGATGCAGGTTTTTAAGATAGAATTTAAAAATGTAATCTTTTTTTTACAACTTTAATCTGTTTATATATCTACTGCAAAGGTGACACAGAAGCTGTTGTGTCAATTCTCATACAGTTAAAAATATTGCATGTTTATCAATAAGAGAGAAATAAGCTAGTACATTGCTGTTACGTTATACCTGTTTCTCTGCTCTCTCTTCAGCTGGCAATGCAGTTTCATGGGTTTTGTGTTCATTCATCAAGCACAGCATGCATATACAGCGCTGGTCAGTTCGGCAGTACATTTCTAGTAGTTTCTCATGTTGAGGGCAGATCATCTCCTGCAGTCGTCCAGTGGCATCAGTCACTTTGTGTCGCTTTCTAGAGTGAAATTCCTCGTGTCGATCAAAGTGAGTCTGACAGTAAGATTCCAGACACACCAGACAGGACTTCACAGCTTTATATTTTCTCCCAGTACAAACATTACAATCCACATCTCCAGATTCAGAGTTACACTGAGCAGGACGAGCAGCTTGTAGTTTTCTCTTCCTGATATTCTCCACCACTTCAGTCAGCATGAAGTTTTTACCTAAAACCGGTCTTGGGGTGAAGGTCTGTCTGCACTGAGGGCAGCTGTAGACTCCCTTCTGCTCATCCTGATCCCAACAGCCTGAAATACAGCTCATACAGTAACTGTGTCCACAGGGAATGGCCACTGGATCCTTTAGTAGGTCCAGACAGATTAAACATGTGAACTGATCCTGAGCCAAAGAAACATTGGATTTTTCCATTTTTCTGCACAAACAGACAGAATATCAAGAGATTAAAAACAGTGTGTCCTGTTGAAAGCAGAAAGCAAAGTGCAAAGCCACCAAGTAAAGCCCGCGCAAACGGAAAAAGTGATGAGTTTCACTTTCACTGATGGTATGAGTGTATAACAGACAGAGAATGAGAGAGAACCTAATAAAAAAATTGTTTATTATATGAAAATTAATAAAAAAGTTTAAAAAAAACGTCAATATGTAATATAACTATAGTAACTATATGCTGCCATCTGTTGTACCATTTAATAACCCATCCACATGAATATGTAGTTTACTGGTGAAAACCTCTAAAAACTAATTGAACAAAGCATGTGTCAGTTGTGTATGTAAGGGGCTTTCCATGATTGAAAGCGAAAGCATGGGAAAGTACTAGAAATCTACAAGCAGGTCATGGATACGTGCAGAAATTATGTAAACGGAAATTAAAAGGTTAAGATGTGTGAATCCTACACCTCCCAGAAGGGCCATAGTGCTAGAGTTGAGTCAATAACAACTGTCAAATCCAACACAGGCTCATTTGGAATATGTGCCCAGAGCTACATATTTGAGAACTGCAAAACTTTTTTATTAATAAAGCTGACTTTGATACCTGGATCTCTCTGTCTTGACCATCATTGAGAAGATCTTAACAGATTCCACAACATGAGAACAGTAAAGGGTCATTAAACCCCTCTTTCCATACAAGTCTACCTCGGAATAATGATAAAAAAAGTAACTTAAATGGCCATGGTCAGCTGTGAGGAAAAGGTAGGGGAGTGGGCATGACAGAGCAAAGCAGGAGAGAAAGAGAATCTGCACACTCTGTCTTCTCCATATGCATCAGACTCTTTATCAACACTCCATGCTTAAAGGCGCAGCATGTAAGTTTGACACCCAGTTGTTGAACTAGGTATTGCATTCCTGGATCAAAACAAATGCAAGCGCTGGCTGCCAGATTAAGGACCAACAGGAGAATGTCTTACTGTCGAGCCTAAAGGCTGATTTAAGTTGTGCTCTAAAAAAAAAAAAGCAACAGCACATGATAGAAGGAATACTTTCCATATAAAAAGGAGTTTTTGTTCTAACCAACACCTCGAATTGATATATTAGAAACAGCTTCTATTTCTCACAGGTGAACAACAGAAAACTGACAATGATCACCTCAGGTACACCTCATGTGCTTTATTCAGTGTTAAATAATTCAGTGTTTTATTCAGTGTATTGCCATACTACTGAAAGCAGCAGCAGATAGTTCACCTCAGATCTTGGAAATAAAATAAACTGTTTGAAACTGAACTTTAGAGCTGTGACTCAAAACAAACACATATCAGTGATTCAGCATGTACATTTAATAATGTTAAAGAGGTTTAATATGTATTAATTAGATTATAAATCTTACCATTTCGTGAGTGAGTGCATATTCTGTGCTTGAACGGCTGTATTTAAATTTTTGTTGTGTTTCGTCTGGTGCAAACAGCCAAATTGCTTATCACTGCAAATCTCGTCATGTAGCGTGTTGTTCGGACACGAGGTTACAATGTAACCTGCTCACCTAATGTTTACGTTCATAATATTTATATTATTTACTAATTAATAACCTCATGTGGAACTCTGAATCTGTGTCTCATTTCGGATTCTGCTACTGTCCACCGGAGGTCGCATTTCAGTCACGGGCGCATGCTTTGAGAGCCTTTCTGAATAAATGAATGAATGAATGAAATACACAGTTTTCCAACAAGGCAACCCGGGGGTGCTGAAATATAATTGGCTAAACTGGCATTGGGCAGGTTAAAAGAACCAAAACAAAGACAGCCGTTCTGGCACGTAACAGACATATTCAAAGCAGAATATCTGACTTCAGCATTGTTTTTCAGATAAACAAGAATGTTCACTTGGCATGTTTCTTAAATATCTGCAAACATATTATGGTATTTTTATGCTTTAAAAGAGTCAAAAACATACATACTGCACCTTTAAGTGTCCTTCACACAGGTAAATGGGCTTTACAAACCACCTGTAAGTGACATACTTTCTCCTCTCTGTATGCACCAGGCACTTTATCAACTTTCCATGTTTTCAGAAAACATCTTGTAATTAATTGTGTGCTACGCGCAGGTGAGTGGGCTTTATAAACCACCTGTGGGTGGCAGTCTTTTTTTTTTCATATGTACCAAACTTTTATGTATTTTATACTTCTTAAAAACCATTGTGGAATTCTGAGAGTGCTCTGTTGAGTAAGCTTGAACATTCTCTACTCTCTGCATATAAACTGCATATTCATATGGATGGGTTACTAAATGTTACAACAGATGGCAGCACATTAGGTACTATAGTTATATTGATGTTATGTTTTTTTATTGTTAAATAATGATGTTATATAATAAATAATTATATGAATGTATGTTTTATGTATGAAGAAACTTGTTCTTTCTTAACTGGAAACTTTTTTCTTTCCGACACATCTAGTTTAGTTAAAATATAACTCATCACCTTCCTTTTCCGTTTGCGCGGGCTTTACTTGGCAGCTTTGCACTTCTTGCTTTCTGTTTCATCTCAGTTGATCTCTTGAAGTTGTCTGTGCAGTAAAATGGCAAAATTCAGTGTTTCTTTGGCTCAGGATCAGTTCAACTGTTCAATCTGTCAGGATCTACTGAAGGACCCAGTGGCCATTCCCTGTGGACACAGTTACTGTATGAGCTGTATTTCAGGCTGCTGGGATCAGGATGAGCGGAAGGGAGTCTACAGCTGCCCTCAGTGCAGACAGACCTTCACTCCAAGACCTGCTTTAGGGGAAAACACCATGCTGGCTGAAGTGGTGGAGAAACTAAAGAAGACAAAACTACAAGCTGGAGATGTGGAGTGTGATGTCTGTATGGGGGAAAAATATAAAGCTGTGAAGTCCTGTCTGGTGTGTCTGGAATCTTACTGTCAGACTCACTTTGATCGTCACGAGGAATTTCACTCTAGAAAGCGACACAAAGTGACTGATGCCACTCAACGACTGCAGGAGATGATCTGCCCTCAACATGACAGACTGCTAGAAATGTACTGCAGAACGGACCAGCGTTGTATATGCATGCTGTGCTTGATGAATGAACACAAAACCCATGAAACTGCATTGCCAGCTGAAGAGAGAGCGGAGAAACAGGTACAAAATAGCAACAAGTACTAGAATGCTTATCTCTAAATAAGTTTTTCTCAAACTGTGCCATTGCAATATTTTACTTTATGAGAAAATGAACAAAACTTGTACCACTATTGCAGAGGAGAATGAATAAAGTTTTTAAAAAGACTTGAATGAAAATCCACTATATTATAACAAAAATGGTGGCGATCAGATCTGTATTCGTACCATTATGTTTACAATGCTTTTTTATTATTCATTGTTGAATAATACTTAGTAATCTGGTTTACTGTAATTTTTTTGTTGTATAGAAACATTATAAAGAGACACTTCAGCAGAAAATCCAGGAGAGACAGGAGGAGTGTGAGAAGCTGAGAGCGGCTGTAGAGTCTCACAAGGTGAGTTTTGAGCAGAAGATCAACTGCTGGCTGCTGGAAGAGCTATTTGAGACTCAGTTAGGACTGTCCTGCAGTCAGTCAGTGAGGAGCCCAGTGCTGGAGCACTTTCAGTCCCACTGAAGCCACTGTGGGGAACAGGCTGTGTGAGGCAGCAGTAAGAGCTGAGTGAATGACTGATTCTGCTGCATCTCTCTCTGTGTGTCCTAACAGCACTCTGCACAGGCAGCAGTGGAGGACACTAAGAGGATCTTTACTGAGCTCATCTTCTCCATTGAGAGAAGTTGTTCTGAGGTGACGCAGCTGATCAGAGATCAGCAAAAGGCTTCAGTGAGTGGAGCTGAAGGACGACTGGAGAGACTGGAGCAGGAGATTAATGATCTGAGGAGGAGAGACGCTGAGCTGGAGCAGCTTTCATACACAGACAATCACATCAATTTCCTCCAGGTAACACAGATCTGACAAACAGCACATTGTGTTTAATAATATATAGGTATCTGATTTTCTGATATTCCTGTTGTTGTGCCTGTGTGTTTGTGTAGAGTTTCCAGTCTCTCTCTGTTCCTCCTGGATCTACAGACTCATCCAGCATCAGTTCTCATCCCTCTTTTGATGATTTGGTAACATCTGTCTCTGAGTTAAATGAGAAACTCCAGCAGGCTTTGAATGTTGAACAAGAAAACATATTTCGGATTGGTAAAGTATACTATTGACACATTAATTTTGTCTCCGAAGTGTCAATATCATGAACTGCTGAAAAGAACAAGTTGATGAGAAATTATTTTTTTTTTACATTAAATTTTTGTTTCTTTAGTGAGAAACATCAGTGTGATTTCCATTTCCGAGTGCAAGAACAGGAATGAGTTACTTCAATGTAAGTTATTTTATTAAATTTTTATTTTCAATAAACAAGACCACACACATAAAGAGAAGATGAAGTAGAAGAGATGTAGGTACTTAGAGGGCAGGTTCTTTTATAAATATTGAATAATCAAATTCTGTTTTTTTGTACACAATAAGAAAATATGGGCCTGGTTTCGCAGATGAGGCTTAGACAAGCCTGGTTCACAATTCATGACTTTAGACCAGAGGTGGGCAATTCATTTTTCCAACGGGCCACATTAGACATTGTGGCAGTTTTAGAGGGCCGGACTAACACAGTTAAAACAGTACTGGCCAAAATATATGTTTTCCAAAAAAAAAGTGAACAGAACGTGAAACATTATAATGAGACAATAAAATGTGGAGCACATCCCTACTTTATAAACATTCATAAAAACGACTTTCAGAAAGTAAGTAATGATTTATGAATTGGCTTTATGCATTATGTAATGTAAATAAAGACAGATACTTTTGTTAACACTAATCTTTTAGCGAGCTCGTTAACTTGTAAATTAGGCTAAAATCTGGCTTAAAATTCTGTAGTGTGAACTAGGCATAAGCCAGGATTAAGACACAGTTTAATGGGCAGATTAATAGTATTGCCACCCCAGCCCTAGTAGCCCAGTGTAAATATTCAATAAAATAAATACAAGGATCATCATATATGAATATGAAACAATGTCAAATGCGATCAAAACAGTAGCAGAATTTCCCATATACAACAAATCTGTAGGTTGAACAGCAGAAATTAAGACATTGGTCAGGATGAAGCCTATACTATGCTTTTTCATTAAGTTTAGCTACATTTACAGTAGAAGTCACGCTAAAATTCCTGAACATTAATTTAACCTTTATGCATTTACAACACAGGTGTCAAAGTTCCTGGAGGGTCACAGCTCTGCATAATTTAACTTTAACCCTAATTAAACACACCTGATAAAATTATTTAAGTCCATCAGGTTTATCTGAAACCTACAGGCTAGTGTGTTGAAGGCAAGTGGTGTGTCTCCAGCCCTCCAGAAAGAGTTTGACACCCATGACGTAGAGCATAAGTTGTCATTCATCCTTCACACCCCAAATTGTAATGAAAATTGTTACACTAAAATATTAACATATGTGTTATTTGTAGCCATTAATATTGCACAAATGTAAAAAAAAAAAAAACCTCCCTTATAATTTTCAAACCCTGGCAATGGCCAACTTACAGTGTTCTGGAACTGAAGCATGTTATTATAGAATATTTTGATTAAATGAAGCTGAGGATCACATGAAGAAATCAAGATACTGAGTAACTGTGAAGCTTTACCAGGAAATGTTGCATTTTAAAAATACAAATTACTACACATACAAATCTTGAGGTTGTTGCTTGCTATTTACGACTAAACAACAAAGTTGTTGAAGCAGTATATATAGCATTCATTGAATCCACAAAAAGAATCCTCATAATGTTTATGTCAACCCACAAATAGGGTTTAATACACTGAAAAAAATGATTTCTGCAAAGTTGTTGCAAACAATTTATATGGGTTGAACTTAAACAAATTAAATTTTGTAAAAATCAACTTAATTTGTTTAAATCAAGCCCAAATAAATTGTTTACAACCACTTAATTAAAAAAAATAGTAAATCCAAGGAATCATCTTTGAATAATTTTTTTTCAGTGTAGATCTGCCCGATTATGACATTTAAGTAATTAAATAAATAAATGTGCAACATGAAAAAAATCATTACTAGAGTCTGTCTCAAAACAAAACAAAGGCACTGAGATATTTTAAGTTCAGTCAAGTGCAAGTTTCTTCAGTTAAAACAGACATTTTAGTGAGCCAGGGACCAAGTTTAAACCTTGTCTGTGAAACCAGGGATAATATTTTTTTAATATAATCCAGCTATAGTTTGCAGAAATCTCTATTAAACCTAAACCAATTTTATCAAAACTGATAAAAATTGTGAATAAATGTTTTAAAATACATTAAGCAAATAACAATATTTGGCTGAAAACTCAGTTTAAGTCTCTTAATACAAAAAAAGCTTCAACATAAAAAAATGGCAACCCAAGTAACACTTTTGAGGTTATGGACAAATGAAAAAGACAAAAAGTTTTTCTGTGTGTCTCGTCTGATTTCAGAATTTTTGATTACATTAAAGCCATTACATTTCACTGACACAAATTAACCTGCTGTTTTAATGGTTTCCAGATTACCAGCGGCTCACTCTGGACTCAAACACAGCTCAAAAATCTCTCAGGCTGTCTGAGAGGAACAGAGTGGTGACTAAAGAGAAGAAGCCTCTGGTGGTTGCTGATCATCCAGAGAGATTCGATCATTTTCCTCAAGTGTTGTGTAGAGAGAGTGTGTGTGGACGCTGTTACTGGGAGGTGGAGTGGAGTGGTTCTATGGAAATATCAGTGTCATACAAGTGCATAAACTGGAAGGAACAGGGAAGTGAGTGCGAGTTTGGATGTAATGACCAGTCCTGGAGTTTGTTCTGCTCTGGCTTCAGATGCTCATTCTGGCACAATAGCATACACACTAAACTCCCAGTAGTGTCCAGCTCGTCTAGAATAGGAGTGTATGTGGATCACAGTGCAGGAACTCTGTCCTTCTACAGGGTCTCTGACACAATGAGCCTCATTCACAGAGTCCAAACCACATTCACTCAGCCGCTGTACACTGGGTTTAGGATTTACCTTGATTCACGTGTAAAATTGTGTGATGATCAAGCATAACAAAGAGGAAGTTAAAAAATTTAGTACTTTTCCATTAGAGCTGCATGATTAATTGTTGAAATATTGAAATGTTGAAGTCTCTCAAATACCAATGCCATTTTGAAAAACTGATTCAGATCTGTGTTAAACCTTTGATTAGTATGATCATAATTAACATTCAGATCTGTTTTTGACCCAGAGAGAGCAATCATCATGTATAGTTATAAAACAGCTTCAGTCTTAGTATTTAAAACTAAGCTGTATTGTTATTTCTGAAACAGTTTGGATATAAATTATGTCTACCATAGCAATCAAAATAGATTGAATCAAAATGTGAAAGAGAGAATTTAAATGAAGAATCTTATCAATTCTGGATGTGGCATTCACTCTCAGTTTTGAGTATTTGTCTATATATTGTGTTATGGAGTTCAAATATATGTCAAGTTTTCAGGAGCTTATTTTATATATTGTTATCTATTGGAAGAGCTTAAAAAGTAGCAATTGGCAGTTCATTCCGCTGTGTTGACCCCTGATGGAGCAGGGACAAAGCAGAAGGAAAGTGAGACAGAGTGAGAGCTTGAAATAGCACTTAATTTTAATTCAGACAATATATTTGTTACTCATTTTGTTGCACATTTTACTTTTATGTTCATGTGCAAGTTCATGGTTTTAATACTTGATAGTTTCATGGTTCAAGCTAGACGTATATCGTATAAAATATACTGTGTATGTGTATGCAAATGAAATAAAAGTTCAGAAAGATATGATGCATTGTGTTAGTTAATGACCCATAATACTGTCTCTTGAAGTTTATGGTTAAATATTTTCTTTTGTCTACTCTTTATTAAGCAAGCTAAATCTAATACTGAATACTTTTTATTTATTACAGTATATACAGAACTGGTACAAAACTATTGGGATAGTGTCCGATCAGGGTATCATCCCAGCCCTAATAATTTATAGTAAATTCTATAGTGTTTTTGAACCATACTATAGTAAAATGTATACTATATATTATAGTATTTACAACTCTTTGTTAATGAATGCCACAGCATACTGTAATATTATTTACATCAGCAACATGTCAAAAAAAGCAGCAGCAGCAAGAACATAACACTACATCAGACTAAATGTTGAAATTCTAAGAATTATAACTTTTCGACATAATTAAGGAGTCATTGAAGATGAAACTACTCTGTCTGCATTTTTTACATTTGAGACAAAAAAGTTATTGTTTTCTCTTTTTTCCTACTTGCAATAAAACATGTAAAAAAATGAATGAACTAATGATAAACAGATTGCAAGTAAATCACACAAATATATATTTTAATTTTTACATGAAGAAACTCTTTAAGAAATTATCAATGACTTTAAGTTGCATTATTAAAGGGTTAGTTCAAATATGTCATTAATAATTACCCACCCTCATCACAATTACCCACCCCACAGTTTCAGGTGAGTAATTAATGACATAATTTTAATTATTGGTTGAACTAATTTAACTAATCTAATTTAATTAGATTTAAATATGTTATTTTTATACAAATATATTTCTGAAAGTCAGTCAAAAAAGTACCTGTATGTACAGAAATAGATGCAGCAAACCTCTGCCTGGTGGATTTATGCTTATCTGCAGTTAAACAAAAGGGGAAAAGAGAAAATATTACTGAATGCGATTACATTTTTGTACATATTGTGCATTAAAACCTATATATTAGTACTTAAACAGAGCTTACTAGCTAATCTATATTGCAGGGTTTCTCAACCGTGTGACCTTGTTGTCCACTGTTTTGCAGAATTTAGCTGGAACGCACACTACTATAACTTACCTGCAGTTTCTTGTAATCTTGGAGATCTTGATCAGCTGGTTCAGCTTCTGGGCTTAACTGGGGCTGGATGGAGGTCATTACTGAAAAAAGAGAAAATATTATCAGAATGTTCATGATATAAATCTAAAATTATATATTTTTTAAATGTATTAGGAAAGTGCAATGATATCTGAGAATGCACAGGATATAAAGAGTGATGTGTTTAGAAAGCCCACTGAAAAATTGGTTTAACATTTATTTTCATAATTTCAATTAACTTCAACATAATTATCCTATTGCTTGTTTATAATTGTATATAACATATACAATTTGTACAGTAAAAATCAGTATGTCTATTAAGAGTCCTCATAAACCACAAATTTGAGTTTGTGTGTAGCTATACATACTACTTTCTCAGCTTGTGACAAAAGCCTTCCCCTCCAAAAAGACGTTATAACGTTAATAAAGTTAATGAAAAGTTAAATGTCAGTGCACAGTTTACTGAACACCTGATCATAGGTAACGTTAAGATTCAAATGTGAATTCATGTAGCTTAGACAGCGTTATTGTAAGATAAAATATAATGCGTCCATTTGCTTACTTTAGCGGCTCAGCTCATCAGTAGTATAAAACTAAAACCAACATGGATGAAAATTAATTTTAATATTATAATAATAATATTCAAGTTTATGGATTTGTGGAGTTTTACATGATATATATTTAACGTTATATTGCCTCATATAATAGATTATCCGGAGTGGCTAGTCGACCTCGACCGATACAACCGTTTTGCTTTTCAAAAGAAAGTGTCGAATAATCTGATTAATGACCTCAGTAATCTAATAATTTACGTTTAATTAACGAATCCACAATAATTTTGACAAAGTCCTGCAAAAATGACCGAAAACATCGAAAAATGGATAAATTTACCTGCTTAGCAGCTGGTTGATGAAGCCAGAGTCGGAGTGAGAAATGAGTGACGTCACGTGCAGAGATCCATATGCAGTCGGACGACACACATAAGAAACTGATTAAATATTGCTTTCTCAAAAATCTTTTCAATGAAAGAAATCATTACAAATTTACAGATCCGAACTCCAGAAGAAAAAAAAAAATATATATATATATATATAAAATAAAATAACATAAACACAACATGTTTGTGTCAGTTAAATTGACATTGAATAAAAAACTACGGGGAACGTTCTGGAGAGGTTCTCTTTTGGTTATTATTATTATTATTTTTTTTTTGTAAATTATTTGTTTGCCTTTCCAGTACAGTGCAACATACCTTGTTCTCAGTTGTCAAAAATTCCTTTTCTGAGATGCTGAAAATAAACCTTAAATATAACAATCGCTATATACTTGTAGTGTAAATCTGCAAATTTTTATTTTAGTCAAGTGTTGATTTAATAGGCTACACTAATTAAATGTGCTATGAGCTAGTGTCTGCAACAAAAACTCTTCACATATTTTACTAAATTAACTTGATTTAAAAAAAGAAATTAAATATAATATTTCCAATAAATACAAACCATCTTGCTGAAAGTATTTAAGATAACCTGGGAGAAGGGTGAAAGAAAAATCTGATCAGATGTCAGACAAGGGCCGGGCAAGAGCCTGGATCTCTGGTCAGGGTCGGCGTAAATCTGAGGCCAATGCAGGGCTCTACAGACAGGCATAAATTTAGCTTAACTGTCAGTAAGCAGTAAAACACATTCACTTATTCACATGGAGCCCATTTAGGAAGAGCAAAAGACACATAAGTCTGACTTATCAAACCTACAAGTAACCCCCTTAGAGCCCACATCTCTATAGTGCTTTTCACACTGTTAACCCCAGGTTATCATCATTGTATGCTTTTATCCCTGGATTAAAACATGTTTCCACCTGTAATTTGAAAGTGGTGTTAGCATCACATTTTATCCGTGGTTATGAAACCCTGCTCCAGAGAAGTTTAGTACCAAATTTGCGAGTTAACCCTGCATTGCGATGCTAAGTTTGGTCAATGTGAAATGGAGTGGTGTTTGTTTGTAACTGCTGTATGCTTGGTCAAATCAGAAACTCAGCAGCAAGGCTCATGGTCATGTCATGCCAATAAACGTGCATCATGTAAACAGCAGTCAGCGAGAGAAGAAATATTAAAAAAATGGAAAGCGTGTAAAGTGGAGAGATCAGGAGATGGTAAGATGACATACTTTGCTCCTTGTCCAAAAGTACATGTCGTTGTACATTTTGTGCATCTCGTGATGCTTAAAACAGTTAAAGACCTATGCTGCAACATTTGTTTATAACTGACAAGATGCAGAAATCAACGACAGCGATGCTGCAAATATGCGAATAAGAACGTTAACCTGTAGTTTAGGAATTGACAGTGTGAAACGCATGTTAAAGGTCTCCTGAAATTAAAATAAAGTTTTTAGATGTTAGTATGAGTATGTCAGTTTTGAGTATATCTATAAGCTATTGTGCACCAAAAAAGAGGCAGATTTGCATTTAGAGGATATAAACATCCCAAGCTTGCATTCTGTCACTCAACTAAATAGATCAACATTTTTTTTGACATCACCTCTTACTTCAGTTTCTCATCAAATCTTCTGATCAAATCAAATGCTCTCTAGTATCTGACATGTCCCGCCCCCTTCGAGATGCTTTTCATTGAGCTCGACCTCTCTCACTGGCTGAGCTGTGATAAAAAAGGAAACACTATTCGGTGTTTTGGGGCAGGAGCTACTATATGCCCCGCCCTGTCTTCATGTTTCAGTTGAGATCAAATAAAAACATCAAACATTAAATACAAAAGGCACATTTCAAAGCACTTCACATGACCTTTAATGAATACCCATGATTATTTGTTAACCCCAAGGATAGTATGAGCAGTGTGAGACGTGATTACAGATAACCCAGGATTCAGTTTATCCAGGATTTAGGCCCACAGGTGAATGCAGTCAAAGCAATCAGACAATCACATGATGGCAACATTCAACATTCTGCCTCTAATTCAGGAGGACTCATGTTCGAGTAAAAATGATAATTATTATCCCTGGCTGGTAATTTTAATTGTCTAACAGGTGGAATCCTCTGTAAAGAAGGGGAAATAGCATCTTCCATAGGATGTCCACCATCATCCACAGGTTCAGTTATCAACCCCAATGACTACTGTTGCACTGATGTTACCAAAGAACCATGTGGATGAAGTGCACCTTTGGCCACTATGGAGCGAGGCTGTCCCTGTGTATAGTGTTGTCGTGTAGATCGGCCCACAGATGTTTGTTGAATGGTTTGTTCATCCACCAATTGCTGTAAGCCTGGCTGTTCAGACTTATTGCTTCCCTCCAATTTCTCTGAAATAGATTGAGAAACACATGGTTTTAAAGATTAAAAAAATGTATTACCCGCTTTATTGGCTGTATCCAGGGTGCAAATTACAGGAGCATTTAATATTAAAATAATAGGTAATGTAAATATACATTCGACCACCCCTATAACAATTCATACCATTGTGAATGCATGATCTTGAAATTTGATGCAATAGATGCACAAATCCATGGTTAGGAGGTGGGGCTTAAATTTACAGTTCATTCACAGTGAATCCATTCATCCCCCAATATTAATTGAGTAATGACTACAGCACCAGGCCAGCAGTAATTTAAATTATAAATAATAAATACAAAATTGCTACAGTAATTTTGCATTTAAACTAAATAGTAAATACAAAATTGCTACAGTAAAATTTACAGTAAAAAAAAAAAGAAAAAAACAAAATGGAACAAATTGTGGTGCGCATCTCACTGGCACATCTGTGACCAAGACAGCAGTCTTTGTGATGAATCAAGAGCCATGGTATCCAGGTTAATGTCAGCATACCACCAAGAAGGACGAACCCCATCCAACAAAAGTAACTGTGTACGCAAGAGAAAGCCGTCTGAAAGGAATGTCCTGTGCTAACCTGGATTGTATCAAAAAACATACAACCACAGCTGCCCAACTCACTGCAGAATTAAATGTGCACCTCAACTCTCCTGTTTCCACCAAAACTGTTCGACTGGAGCTCCACAACCTTCGGTTTTAATGGTGCCAGCAGCAAAAATCTTGGGACAATGTGAAACATGTATTGTTCTCTGATGAGTTTACCTTCACTATTTTTCACACATCTGGGAGAGTTACGGTGTGGAGAAGCCCCAAAGAAGCATACCACCCATGACTGTTGCATGCCCAAAGTGAAGCATGGAGGTGGATCAGTGATAGTGTGGACTGCAATATCATGACATTCCCTAGGCCCAACACTTGTGCTCGATTGGCTCGTCACTGCCAAGAACACCCAAACCATTCTGGAGAACCATGTGCACCAAATGGTTCAAACATTGTATCCTGAAGGCGATGCTGTGTAAGCATCAATACACACAACAACACTAGTGACAGAGTGATTGGATGAACATGAAAGTGAAGTTGAACATCTCCCATGGCCTGCACAGTTACCAGATCTAAAATATTATTGAGCCACTTTGGGGTGTTTTGGAGGAACTTTTTTTTCCACCAGCATCACGTAGTGACCTGGTCACTATTCTGCAAGAAGAATGGCTCAAAATCCCTATGGCCACTAAGCAGGACTTGTATCTGCCATTCCCAAGATGAATTGATGCTGTATTGACCGAAAAAGACCCTATACCATACTAATGAAAAATTGTGGTCTAAAATCAGGTGTTTTAGTTTCATTGTCCAACCCCTGTATATCCCATTCATCCACAACAAGGAAAGCTTGAATTTCACAATTCATTAAAAAACAAGTCCATTCATATTAAGAAAATACAAAAGGCTCAAGAGTAATATTGTAGAAGCATCTGTGTCGTTCTCAGTTTATAGAGTAGCAAACAGGCATAACACCAAAAAAGCAATGTCCTGAGGCATTGGTCCTAGTATGTCATGATCCCTAGACAGCAACATTCTACAATATTATTAATAATACTGACACTTCTGAGACTCAATGAATACTTCTATACTTTACCTATCCCAGATATGTTTTCTGGTCCTTCTTTAAAAGCCTGCTGCAGTTTCTCTTTCACCTCAGAGACAATCATTCTAAATTTATCAAAAGAGAGACGGGAATCGATGCTGTATGAGTCTGTAGATCCAGGAGGAACAGAGAGAGACTGGAAACTCTACACAGACACAAAAGACGCAACAACAAAAATATCAGAAAAACAGATACCTATATATAATTAAACACAATGTTCAGTTTGTCAGATCTGTGTTACCAGAAGGAAATTGATGTGATGGTCTGTGCCTGAAAGCTGCTCCAGCTCAGTGTTTCTCCTCTTCAGATCATCAATCTCCTGCTCCAGTCTCTCCAGTCGTCCTTCAGCTCCACTCACTGCAGCCTTTTGCTGAACTCTGATCATTTGTGTCACCTCACAGCTGGTTCTCTCAATGAACTGGATGAGCTCATTAAACATTGCCTCAGTGTTCTCCACTGCTGCCTGTGCAGAGTGCTGTTAGGACACAGAGAGAGAAGCAGCAGAATTAGTCATTCACTCAGCTCTTACTGCTGCCTCACACAGCCTGTTCCCCACAGTGGCTTCAGTGGGACTGAAAGTGCTCCAGCACTGTGCCCCTCACTGACTGACTGCAGGACAGTCCTAACTGAGTCTCAAACAGCTCTTCCAGCAGCCAGCAGTTGATCTTCTGCTCAAAACTCACCTTGTGAGACTCTACAGCCGCTCTTAGCTCCTCACACTCCTTCTGCCTCTCCTGGATTCTCTGCTGGAGTTTTTTCTGGCTCTCTTTCAAGTGTTTCTGTAAAACAGAGAAATTCTAATAAACCACAGTAATATAAAAACTGAATGACACAATTCTAATTTCAAGATCAAATTCCTTTCTTAAAACGTTTTATATATTCATATCTCCACTGTAAAGGTGACAAAGAAGCTGTTATTTGTTAATTCTCATACAGTCAAAAATACAATGGTGCCATTTGAAAAAGCTTGTTAAGTCAGAAATATGTTAGTACCTTGTTGTTGTTTTTTACCTGTTTCTCTGCTTTCTCTTCAGCTGGTAACACAGTTTCATGGGTTTTGTGTTCATCCATCAAGCACAGCATGCATATACAACGCTGGTCAGTTCGGCAGTACATTTCTAGCAATCTGTCATGTTGAGGGCAGATCATCTCCTGCAGTCGTCCAGTAGGATCAGTCACTTTGTGTCGCTTCCTAGAGTTAATTTCCTCGTGTTGTTCAAAGTGAGTCTGGCAGTAAGATTCCAGACACACCAGACAGGACTTCACAGCTTTATATTTTCTCTCAGTACAAACATCACACTCCACATCTCCAGATTCAGAGTTACACTGAGCAGGACGAGCAGCTTGTAGTTTTCTCTTACTGATATTCTCCACCACTTCAGTCAGTATGGTGTTTTTCCCTAAAGCAGGTCTTGGAGTGAAGGTCTGTCTGCACTGAGGGCAGCTGTAGATTCCCTTCTGCTCATCCTGATCCCAGCAGCCTGAAATACAGCTCATACAGTAACTGTGTCCACAGGGAATGGCTACTGGGTCCTTCAGTAGATCCTGACATATTGAACATCTGAATTGATCCTGAGCCAAAGAAACACTGGATTTTGCCATTTTACCGAACGAACAATGTGTTCATAAGCCAGAAAAAATAAAACAGAAAGCAGATAAGACAAAACCACCATGTAAAGCCCGCGCAAACGGAACAGTTTCACTTTTACTGAACAGAAGAGGAGGGGGAGACTGCAGCCTTGAATCCAGGCAGATCTAAATGGAGCCAGATCAGTCTCAATAATAATACATTTGCATTCATAAAATTCATTAATGCACAACACAATTCGTAAATACAAAACACAATGCATAAATCCACAACTCTGATTCATAAATTCAAAAGTAAAAAGCAAAAATATTTCCCAAATGCGCACACATGTGCATCTTACATAAATACATTTAAAATGTTTACACAATTATGTATATATGAAGTTCTGTAGATGTATTTATGAACCACTGATTGTGCTTTTGAAAATGCTCACACGAGCATGGAGTCCTTCGAATTTGTGTGAGGTATTTTTGAGACCTTCCTGGCAGGACAAGATTAGTACACATCTTTTTTTGGAAGATATTCTGTTTAGCCAATCGCGGTGAGTTTTTAATCCACCAATCAAAACACTCCTTACTGAACAAACTCAAGAAGCTCCACCATTTAATTATTACTATTTTATATAAAATAAAATAAATTGTTTTAGCAGTATTATTAAACATTTGTCAAAAATTAAATGAGCTGAGTAACGTTATATATCAGTAATATTACGAGTACGGTGACCTTATGTCATTCGCGGACGGCTGGAATGCTTTCAGTAGCCAATCTTACTGAACGAATCATTGATTCAAATGAATCGGTTAAATAAATGACTCGTTTAGCAATACAATCACTTGCTGCCACCTGCTGGCATTTTCAGAAATATAATTTTGCCGGTCTCCTCTGTGATAGGAATGTTATGTTTGAATTGAATCCAATGAAATTTTGCCGCTTTAAATGTTATGTAAATGCATTTATTATCTAATTAGAGTCTTCTTAGAGTCAGACGTTATTCACGTATCCACATACACAAAGAAAACATATTAGACCGTCTAATTGTAGGATTAAGTATAATAAAGTCAGGATCTTAATGTTGTCATACTTAGTTAAAATCGTTTTGTAGTCAAATATAAAAAACATAATACACAAGACATAAAAAGACACAGAAGACACAGAGATAATGTGTCACATTAAAATGAATATATATATATATATAAATAATTGTTTTAATTTCCCAGTGATGGGTTGCAGCTGGAAGGGCATCCGCTGCGTAAAACATATGCTGGATAAGTTGGCGGTTCATTCCGCTGTGGCAACCCCAGATTAATAAAGGGACTAAGCCGAAAAGAAAATGAATGAATGAATAATTGTTTTAAATAAATGATTAACAGTTCATTTGTTTGTATTACTACATTTGTTGCAACTATAATTACCACAAATTACCCGTACTTTATGGTTTAAAAACAATATATTACTTACTATAAATTACTATATTTAATGTGGGAAATCATTGATAAAAAAAGTTATTAGAAAATTAAGCAAATAAATACTGTTCAATCGCTGGAGTAAAATATTAATATAGTGTTATACATTTATTAAATGTAAAAAGATTTGTATTACATATAAAGATGTATTATAGCCTATACATATTAACTTGCTATTTTTCCTTCATTATAATGAATCCATGAAATAAATTAAACCTGTCCAATTTAGATCATTTATATATCTCGGAAAAATGTTTCAGCAAAGCCAGCAAACGAGTATCTGCTATGCTGACTCTATCAGATAAATAATGACTGATCATCTATGATGACTGATAGAAAACTGTTCAGTCTATTATATTGAATGGCGATCGGAAACAATGTTCCAATGATCGCCCGTCTCGATCGCTATATTTGTGAATATATATATTGATGACAATGTCCGAGCAGACGTTAATAACATTAACATCCGTCATAACCATATATGGTTTGCCTAGATCGTGTGTGCTGGATTGTGTGTGCCTGAAACATGTGTGGGTCTTCGGGTCTGCAGCTGGATATTATTGCAGTGAGCTGAAGTCGTAGATGTGTCTAACTATGAGGCGCCAGAGTGGACAAAAGTCAAGCGAACACGCCTCATCCCTTTTTTTTTTTCTTTTTTTTATTGGTTTCAAAAACAGTTAACAATAGATTGCAGAAACTTAGAACATTAGAAAAAAACGGAGATGTTGTTACAATCTGCATAATAATTTTTAAAGAAGGGGGAAATAAAATAAAACATAAATTAAACAAAGTAAATTAAGAAATAAAAACGGAGACCAGGGGGGGAAATTATATAAGGTTATACATTGAAAGCCATTTTTGACATTTAAAAGACTTTTTGTTTTTTATGCCCATTAAAGACTAAATATATGACCTATAGTCAATTAAATTAATGGCCAGAATTGGATTTTCTTTCCAAAAATGTACACTTGTAAAAATAAAAAAACAACTTACGCATTATAATAAAAAAAAATTAACAATGTACTGAATGCAAGATTTAGAGTTGTAATAAAATAAAATTATGTCAAAAGTATTTAAACAAATATTAACCTTTGTCTTTTCCGCCTCATACCTAACAGACTCCTGGAGTAAGCCCTCTCAGCCCTGCACATTCATATATAAAAACATACATTAATATAATTATTATTTGTTAATATTTATCATAATGGTAATATTCATAATATTTATATTTATTAATTAATGATTTATTATAAAACAATTAATAAAAAGTGAAATTATTTATAGATGCATGTTACATCAGTTTAACTATCTGCTACCATCTGTTGGACCATTTTATCTTTGAATATGGTAAACGTGCTTGGTTATATGAGCAAATGTGTGCACATTAATGTAAAAGCAAACGTTAAAACGCTTCACATTCAAGACAATCCGTATGTTCCCCTGTATGTTTAATCTTTCTATGAAAAGTGAAAGTACCGTCAACACAACCGAACTCAAATGTGATATAATTGCAAGAGCTGTTCAAGAGAATTGTGCTTTCGCTTTATTTTGGCTTGAAAGCACGTTAAAATGAATATAAAAACGTCTGCATTCACTTTCTTTCCATGAAAGCTGTGCGTCGATCGTCGCAACCTCTGAATCAGTGTAGCCTATGCATGCTGACAGACGGACGCGTTCCGTATGATAAACTGATCCCAGATCAGCTTCTGATTTTTGGTAGTAGGGTTAGGAGAGTGTAAAAACTGTGTAAAAGTGTAACATTTCAGGTAATTAAATGATGGAATAGCAAAATTTTGTAACAATGTTCTTGCTTGCATATTATATTAAGTCAATATAAGCACAAATATGATTTTAATGAAGAGTTATTTTTAAATTCAGTCAACATTCAGAATGAATAATGACTGGACTAGTAAGTCCACAAATTCAAGCAATGTTATAATCTTTTTAAAGATAGAATGAGGTTTGTGTAAAAATTTATATTCAGGTAATATTTTGATGAGAGGCATTGGAGAGATTGAGTATGCCAGTGTCCACAGTGTGAGTCTTCTGTGTGAAAATAAACATTTACTGATTGTGAGTAGCAGTATATCTACATGTTGAATATGTAAGAGAGAATCTGATAATGAGAAATTTCTGATTTGAAAATAATCTATTTATAAATGACAGAGAGCAAGAATATGTGTATAGCATAATTAATCATCTCATAGTTTCATTTTGAAATTATTCAAAATTATGCATAGTTGTATTCTGATGTCATCACTGTCTTTTGCATTGAGGACCAGGACCATGGCCCTCCTCAAAAGCCCCCCCAACCCCCATTTATTTATAATATTTATTATTTATAAATATATAAAACATATTTAGATTTATTTTAAATAAATAAAAGTATTATTATTATTATTGTTGGTATTATTATACAATTAATATTCTAAATAAACAACAGAAATTTGTCCTAAATGTAACTGGAAACCAAAGACAGAACTGGAGTGATATGCTAATATAATTTAAGAATAGCCTATTAGTTTAATTTGATAATTCTATAAGATACAAAAAAAAAATACATGTTTTATAGAATTATCTGTGGGCTGCACGGTAGCACAGTGGGTAGCGCTGTCGCCAGGGATGGGCAGTATTTATGATACATGTATTTCAAATATGTATTTTAAATACAAAATAGTATTTTGTAATTTGTATTTGATAGGGTTTATGAAAATGGGTTAATGTTTTGTATCAAAATACTTTAGTGTCTTGTATTTTGTATTTTTAAAATACTTTGTATGAAGTCTACATGATGACTTCATAAAAATGCAGCCTCAGATTGATGCTTTCTCAGTTATTTACCTAGGCTTGAGATCAGAACAGAAAATTGATTAAGCAGGTGGTCAATGCTAATATGTAATGGCAGTATAGTATACAATTTCGATCAGCATCTTTGCTTCAGAAATGAGATGGAATAAAATATCAGTCCTTAAGAACAGGATGAGGAGCCTTCAGAACATCCTCAGTGTCAGCCTCAGGGCTGCAGGTGGAAATGCAGAGGAACTTTAGAAATATAAAACACCTAAAGATGGTGTGCTGGTGTTCACTAAGGGGGTAAAGTGAGACAAATAATAATAGTTTTAGATGGATTGCTGATGTAGATGCCAAGAAAATACAACAAACAACATACAAATAAGTCCTACAGTGGCGATTCCTACAATACTTCATTGGTTGTTTCAAATGCCAGTAGCTGATCTGCAGGCGCTCTTTATAGTTAATTAAGAGGAAAGATGTTAAAGTGGCACAATGCAGTATATGAGATATATGTTACACAGCAGCAGGATGTATATGAAGAGTTTATTTGCAAACACAGATAGCTCCATTTTTTAGAGATATCATTACTAAAACTGGAGATGTTAGTAGTTTTCAGAAATCATGTTTTTACATTAAGTACGAAAGATTTCAATAGCAAAAAAATAGATTTATTTAAAAAAATTATGTGAACAAAAAAATGAGGGCAGTATGGTGGCTCAGTGGTTAGTACTGTCATGTCACAGCAAGAAGGTCGCTGGTTGGAGTCCCGGCTGGGCCAGTTGGCATTTCAGTGTGGAGTTTGCATCTTCCCCCGTGTTGGTGTGGGTTTCCTCCGGGTGCTCCGGCTTCGCCCCCCACAATCCAAAGACATGAGCTTTAAGTTAATTTAATAAAGTAAATTGGCCATAGTGTATGTGTGTGTGTGTGTGTGTGATTGAGTGTGTATGGGTGTTTCATAGTACTGGGTTGCGGCTGGAAGGGCATCCGCTGTGTAAGAACATATGCTGCAATAGTTAATTCTGCTGTGGCGACCCCTCATAAATAAGGGACTAAGCCAATGAAAAATGAATGAAAATTAAAATATCCTCTTCATATATCACCCTTTTAAAATATAAGACTGTTAAGAGATGGAGGCAATTTTACTGGCCATGCAATGGATGAAAAAGTAAAAGTATTTTGCAGTATTTTCAAAATACAGTATTTTGTTTTGATACATTTTTGGCTGCTGTATTTTGTAGTTTATTTTGATACATATAAAATAGAGGTATTTTGTATTTTATTTTAAAATACATTTCAATGTATTCAAAATGAACTTTTTTAGGCTTAATCTTACCTCCCTGACTTTTCATCCCTCATTTCTGCTTCATAGCATGTTTAGTTAAAATAAGATCATCATCATATTGTTTAAATTTTAGTTTTGTCGACTTGCAAAACTTACTGTGCCGACACTTCTGCATGAAAGGCCGTTACGCAGGTTTCACAGTGCATGAGCGCTGCATATTTTTTCAACGTGCATGTTAACAACCGGGATTCCTCTTCTGTCTTCAGATGTCCTGCTAAGGTTTCTCAGTCCCACTTCTTTCTAAGTATTTTGAATGTGCAATTGCTTTATTCAAATAAAAGAATGTCCAAGACAAAGCTAATAAGTTTCTTATGAGTATATGTACACTAGCAGTGGAATTTACTGAGATGTGACGGGGCGCCATGTGAAATCTTGCCTAGGGCGCCAAATTGGTTAGGGCCAGGCCTGCCTCTTCCCCTGATGGGCTGCACTTAGGCCATGTTTTTGAAAGCTATTGTTCAGTAGTAAAAGCAGACGACAGTTGCAACAATTTGCCACGTTTCAAAGAGTAAATAAACGGCAGTCGGATATGTAAAAAGGATAGGTAAAATCGTCTTACATCAGTCCACATGCGCAGTACATGAACAAAATCGTTTTCAGTAGTTTTAGTGTAGATGATGGAAACAACTGAAAACAATATTGTGGACATGAAGCGTTTTTAGATGAAAACGCCGTTTTCAAATTTATCGGTATTGTAGACATAGACTTACATTACATTGTACTTTTCAAGGCCGAACCAGAGCACATGAGTCATCGATGTGACTGTTTAGAACAAAACAGAAAGAGAAGCACAAGATTGCTTGCGTTATATTGTTGTGTATTATTTGAGTCGTTTGGAACAGTGACACACAACCAAATATTTTGCTGAAGTTATGGTGGTGCATGTATTTTCACAATATTTAAATTAAGGAAACGTCATGAATTCTGTTGTTAGCCTACTGTTAATGAAGATTTTGCATAATTGTCATAATTGGCTGCTGTTGCATCATCCAAGTGGATGCTGCACACTGGTGGTGGTGTAGAGAGACCCCCAACCAAGGAGTCAGAGTGACAACCTAGGTGAGGGTCCAAATGCAGTTTATTAACTCGGAGTCAGGCAGGCAATGGTCAAAACAGGAACAAACCAATCCAAAAGCCTAATCATGGTCACAGGCAAAGAGGTCGATACAGGCGGCAAAACAACATAAACGTGGAACAAAAGAAGGGTCGGAAAACACGGCAAGGCTAGACAATGAATGCTTCACAGCATTACAGCAAACAAGACTCAGCAATGTGTGTGAGAGGGAGGTGTGTATATACTGTATAGTCCAACTAATCAGTCTACAGCTGTCTGCAAGTAATCAGGGGTGATCCAGAACTGGTGTGTCAGTGAGGTGCTGGATGGGAAATGTAGTGCAGTTCAGTAGCAGAATTGTAGTTTGGGTAATAATGAATGTTCTCCAGAAATCTGTAAGGGCTAGATCACTGGCAATCATGGCACTAGGCTATCATAGTTGCAGTTTGTGATAATTTTTAGTTTTAATTTCTTTACCAAACAGTGTGTTTTATTGTTAGCAAGGTCGTAGGTTGTAATCTGTGTGAACATTAACTTTTTATGTCATTAATAACTAATATATATTTATATTAAGCAAAGCTCCATGCCATTTTTCCCCCGACACATTCATAATCAAATAATTTGTTATTGCCGTTTTATGTATGTGCATGTTCTAAATGTCAAATTTGAATGCTTATTATTATTATTATTATAGTATTTCTGTAACATGAAACAATGTTACAAATCACATTCTTTCTCAGCCCTCAACTCAAATAATTTCTTCTGTACTTGCTTAAGTAGGCCTAATTAAATTGATTTAATAAACGTGCGATTAGTCGACTAATGACTTTAATAAATAGTAAATAATTATTTATTCAATATAAAAAACCCCAGTAAAAATACAGATCATTCTGTGATATATGAAAGTAAACTGTTATGATTAGATGATCTTTGATAAAACCACTAAAAAAGAATTATGTGTTTTAAAAGACAACTTTATTATAAATGAACAAACACCATAAAAAGCAAGGCTAATTTAAACATATCTGATTCACATGTTTTCTATCAATCTTTTTTTCAGTCTTGCAACTTTTAGTCTATTCTGTCTCAGTGGATGCACAAAGAATTCTCATATCTAGACATTATATAGCACACCTCCCATTCATTCAAGTTTTAGATTGTTACTTTTTTATTTTTACAGTAAAGTCTTTTTTTTAATTCTCTTCATTTAATTAAGAAATTTAAACAATAAATGCATCTTTGATTTCTTTGATATGGTATGACAGATCAGAATGAGCGAATATGCACATCCATTCCTTTTGACATCTAGTAATAACAGCAACAAAAAGAATGAACATACCTCTCATGAATCATTGTTTCAACCTCTGAAAGACAACAGTAATGAGCTTATAAAATGCATCACATATAGTGTGTACAATTCTCATATGCTCTGACATGCATTTTGAGCTGTACGGTCTTATAGAGACAGGTGTGTGGCTTTTCTAATCAAGTTCAATTAGTATAATCAAACCCAGCTGGACTCAGATGAACCATATCAAGGATGATCAGAAGAAATGGACAGCACCTGAGTTAAATATATGAGCGTCACAGAAAAGGGTCTGAATACTTATGACCGTGTGATATTTCAGTTTTTCTTTTTTAATAAATCTGCAAAAATGTTAACAATTATGTGTTCTTCTGTCAATATGGGGTGCTGTGTGTACATGAACTTAAATGATTTTAGCAAATGGCTGCAATATAACAAAGAATCAAAATTTTAGGGGGGGTCTGAATACTTTCCGTACCCACTGTATACCTCAAGCAAGGCATTCAGAAAAGAGCTCCTGTACCCAAAAGAGTTTTATCTTGTAGTTGAAAACAGAGCTGCAAAAGTCTGCACAAATCTGTGAATCACAATTTTTTGTTTAAAATAGAGATTACAATTTTCACAGGATTCTCAATCACAAACACAAGTAATTTCCAAAAGGTTGTGATGACATTTAGTTTTGTTTTAAAGTCTGTTTATAATTCATTGATTCAATAAATATATATGTAAATATCTACATATTAGGTATGTAAGATCAAAAATTATCCAGAAATGATTTTACATGATAATTTCTAAACAAAGGACTGTCGACTAATGGCTTTAATAAACTTTTAGTTAAAGGTGCTGTATGTAAGTTTTTGACTTTTCTAAAGCTTAAAAATACCATAATATGTTTGCAGATATTTAAGAAACATGCCAAGTGAACATTCTTGTTTATCTGAAAAACAATGCTAAAGTCAGATATTCTGCTTTGAAAATGTCTGTTACCTGCCGAACGTCTGTCTTTGTTTTGGTTCTTTTAACCCGTCCAATGCCAGTTTAGCCAATTATATTTCAGCACCCCGGATTGCCTTGTTGGAAAACTGCGTATTTCATTCATTCATTCAGAAAGGCTCTCAAAGCATGCGCCCGTGACCGAAATGTGACCTCAGGTGGACAGTAGCAGAATCTAAAATGAGGTTATTAATTTGCAAATAATATAAATATTCCGAACGTAAAGATTAGGTAAGCAAGTTAGGTAACCGCGTGTCCTAACAACACGCTATGTGACGAGATTTGCAGTGAGCAATTTGGCTGTTTGCACCAGACGCAACAAGAGAGAAATTTAAATACAGCCATTCAGAAGCACAGAATATGCACTCACTCACGAAATGGTAAGGTTTATAATCTAAATAATACATATTAAACCTCTTTATTAAATGTACATGCTGAATCACTGATATGTGTTTGTTTTGAGTCACAGCTCTAAAGTTCAATTTCAAATGGTTTATTTTATTTCAAGATCTGAGGTGAACTATCTGCTGCTGCTTTCAGTAGTATGGCAATAAATGTCATGTAAAATGGCATTCAAACTCACATTGTTATCATTTTACTCTGAATAAAGCACATAAGGTGTACCTGAGATGGTCATTGTCAGTTTTGTTGTTCAGCTGCAAGAAATAGAAGCTGTTTCTAATATATCAATTCGAGGTGTTGGTTAGAACATATAGGAATATAAATATGGAAAATATTCCTTCTATCGCGTGCCTTTGCTTTTATATAGAACACGATTTAAATCAACCTTTAGGCTCGATCGTCAGACTCGCTTCTGTTGGTCCTCAATCTGGCAACCTGCGCTTGCGTTTGTTTGGGAAGGGTGTTTCTGCACAACTGGAGTGGCTGCACTTTCAGGACCGCATTTCTAGTACCGTATCTGTAGGACCCTAGTTTTTTGTGACATCACCACCTGCCAAATTGAATCATAGACGCTCTAGTAAGATGGACGACATGGATGGCAGGGAAAGTGTAAGTACCAATTTTCTATTAACTTTTATTTTAAACTGTTAAAGTATATGTTTATTTTGTGCTGTTACTGTTTTATATAGTACAACGTTTATGCAGAAATGCCAATTTTTTTTTCAGAAGAAAAGTAAAATATAATACTAATAAGTTTGGATAAGTTTACACAGCTAAAGTGAGAGCTCCTAATTAATTAGTTTTCTAGAATTCGTTTTCTAATTTTATTAAATGTTACATTCTTAATTCGGCCATGGTTTAATGAAACATTGTTGAAACATTGTTGATTTAATGGCTTGTTGACTTAACGGCTAATAATGTGCTTAGTGGCATATTAATAAAACTAAGATGATAAAAGCACGCTGATGTGTGAGATGTTTCAGATTTACCTATATTTTACTGTACTAGTGTGAAAACTTCTACTCAAGGTTTTATCATATTAGCAAATTAAAGATTGTGCTGACTGCCTGTTTGCCCCACAATATGTGTTATTAGCCAGTTGTTTTGTCATCGTTTTGCAGTGATGAATGAGATGTTTGGCCATTTTTATAGTTAGGCTTATTCTGTAGGCCTTAACCATAGAGAGTCTCATTATCCTGTATTAATGTCTATCAGGTATGTTTTACCTGGCCAATATGAAGTGATGGCCAGTATGATTGGATTTGCTTAGGCTCATTGTAGAAAAGAAAAGAAAACAAACTATATGAATATTTTCATTGAGATTCTCTCAAACTGTTGAGTAACACTTTATAAAAACTGCATACTATAAATAAATTGTTAAGCATTAACAAATAGTTAATTTATTATTTTGTTATTTGTTTAACATTAACTCTACATTAATAGACATTGATAAGCAGTTGATTAATACAGTTACAAATGCTAGCTGTATTCTTGATTTAATAGCACATCTATGATGAAGTGCAGCTTATCTGTGGTGTTCTTTTCCAGAGGTATGCCAGACCAAATAATGCACTTGCAAAATCTACTGAATATAAACTGCATGCAGGGTGCTACTCATTTATGAACCCATGTATAATGATTTGCTGTTCAGTGGTGGTTTATTAGTCCGTTTAAATTAATCTTTTTTTTTTCACAGGCCATCATTCATGCTCTGGGTGTCTTGAGGAGTTTGTCTTTGGATGATGCTGAGCAGCTCTTCCTCTCTGGTAAAGATTATCATTACAGGTCAGAATATGATTTATTTTGATAATTTCTATGATCATTTTAATATTTGTAAATTGTTATGTTCCGTGTTAGTTTGTGTATTTATTTTCCTCACCCTCCTCTCCCCGCTTCTCACTCCACTCCTAGGTTTCTTATTGGTTCAGTTAAGTGTTCATCATCATTATGATGGTGCCAGTTCCACCAATCCCCGGACGAGCCGTGAGGATTTAAAGCTCCGACAGATCAATGCGTGGTGTGCGCTCTGCCTCGGCGTACCTTTGTGCTCCACGCAATTTGTGGTGGTGGTGGTGGTGGTGGTGGTGGTGGTGGTGGTGGTGGTGGTGGTGTTGTTGTTTTTTTGCATGCTTAGGCTATTTGGTAATTTACTATCTCAGTTTTACTGTGGTAATTCGAGCTTACTTGTTAAACTTTGTTGGCTTTGAGTAAATGCGTTGATGGTTGTTGTGTGATTCTAAACTGAGCCTTTTGACCTTCGTATTAGGTTTTGTTTAGCTTGCTTCTGTTAGATTAGTTTGAGTGTTTTGCCTCCTGTGTAATTTTGAGTTTGGTAGTTTAATTAGTTTAGATCGGGTGTCGTGTGCACTGAAGATGTTTCCTTTTCATTCTTTTTTTTTTTTTAATCGCCTAGTTTAGACTTTAGGCTTAAGGATTGTTTTGTTGCTTTTTTTTATTTGGCTTACACTCGTTGTTATCATTTAAAGAGAGTACTGTAAATGTTTATTTCTTTCTTTTCCATTATTATTGTACATCTTTTGTTTAAACCATTGAGTAAAAAGCTTAAATTCAGAATTGATTCCTGCCTCATCCTTGATCTGTCGCAAACATTACATCTGTCTCACCTAAATGTTACAGCATCTCTTTTAAACATCACAAACACGTAACAAAATGAAAATAAACAATACAGTGTAGGACTAGTTAAAGACTAAACTAAACAGTTAAACCCTAAAACTAACTTTACATAGCTATACATGATGATTGCCCTCTCTGAGTCAAAAGTCTAAATGTACATTGTGATCATACTTGTCTTTTAGGGACAAGACCACGTCGATTTTTGAGATATTATTAATATTTTAACAAATAATCATGCAGCTCTAGTGGAAAAGCACTGAATTTGCTTATCTTTTATGCTTGATCACACAATTTTACACGTGAAAAATTGTAAACCTCAAACCCAGGGTAGAGCGGCTGAGTGAATGTGGTGTGGACTCTGTGAATGAGGCTCATTGTGTCAGAGA
>CAIGQV010014432.1:16082748-16101522 GCA_903798115.1 Danio jaintianensis | reverse complement strand
AGCATGAAGCTGTGGAGGACCTGGAGCATGGAATTCAGGCGGATCTGAAGCATGAAGCTGTGGAGGACCTGGAGCATGGAATTCAGGCGGATCTGGAGCATGAAGGTGAAGTATGTCTAGGGGTTTAGGTTCAGCAGGCAGATATGGGTTAAACGCCCTCCGTGGGTCTGGAGGTTTTGGTTCAGGGTGCACTGGCAGTTCTTTCAACCCCAGTGGATCAGGAGGCTTTGGTTCAGGAGGTACTGGCGGTTCACCGAACCCCAGCGGATCAGGAGGCTTTGGTTCAGGAAACTGGCGGTTCACCGAACCCCAGTGAGTCAGGAGGCTTTGGTTCAGGACATACTGGCGGTTCACCGAACCCCAGCGGATCAGGAGACTTTGGTTCAGGAAACACTGGCAGTTCATCAAACCCCAGCGGGTCAGGAGACTTTGATTCAGGAAACTCTGGCAGTTCATGGGACTCAAGTGGCACCTCCGACTTTTCGTGGGACTCAGATGGCAGCTCCGGCAGCACTGGGGAGTCACACGGCTCTGCCAGCCCTTCATGGGACTCAAGTGGCACCTCCGGCTTTTCGTGGGACTCAGACGGCTGCTCCGGCAGCACTGGGGAGTCACACAGCTCTGCCATCCATTCCTGGGGCTCGGAAAAAAAAAATCGTGAACTTGACTGTCGAGGATAGGCACGGAGCTTGAGTTTGGCTTTCCTCTTGCTCTCCTGGGGTTCCTCCTCCACAACTGAAATAGCGAAGGAAGAGCCCGACAACAAAAGGGCAAACTCCATGAATACATATAGACCCCAGTCCTCCTCAAAAGTGGGCATCCTAGAGCGAACTGGGTCTGAAAGTCCTCCTTGAAAAAACATCATCAAGAGTAGATCGTCATAGCTGCTTCTCGGAGCCAAGTTCAAGAACTCCATCACGTAACGCTCAACGGAGCGATTACCCTGACGGAGTCTGACAATCTCACCATCTGCTGGATCCATAAGGGCTCAGTCGTTCTGTCACGTTACTGGGAGGTATTGCAGACAGGACAAGATGAGTAGGATCCATGTGCATTTATTGTTGAGTTGTCATACAAAAACAGGACATCGTGCAAACAAAGTAACAAAATAACAAAACTTGAACTAAGACAAACCATGAGCAAATAACAAACTATACAATACCATACAACAACGACTGAGAATAACAAACGACTGAGCCAGGTGCAGGGTGTATAAATAGTCCAAACAATGAGTAGTGATGGGATGCAGCTGCGTGTGTGATCAGTGGAAGTGAAAACCGGGTGTGTGTGGCGGAATGATGGGAATTGTAGTTTGTGATGATTTGTAGTTCATGATGAATTGTAGTTCACCAGCGATCTCTGAAGTCCTTGATCGCTGGTGAACATGACAAACTGACCCAGCCGAGGCTCGAACCAGCGACCTTCTTGCTGTGAGGCGAACGTGCTACCCACTGCGCCACCGTGCAGCCCTAACAGGAAATTAAAATTAAATTTGCAGTTATTAATTTCAGTTATTAATTACAGACTTTAATATTATAGCAATGTAAAATGAGATGTATTTGTGGGGGGAATGCATCTGCATAAAATATAATAAACAAATGACAAGCATATATAAAAACAATATCTATAAGACACTAATGAAATAAACAGTGCTTTATGGTTTTGTGGTGAGTCAAACTGTAATATTGAAGTCAGGTATGCATCTTTTGATCTTGGATTTATCTTTGAGATGTCTTGTATTGATCGTTTATGAATTGACTGAATAACTGGCATAATACACATTTACCTGACTAAATTATTATGTTTCAGATTGCTCTAATTTACCTTGTATTATAAACTCTAGTAGATTATGTTAAGTCCATAACACCACAACCCTTTGCTCAGGTTAGTAGCAAACTAAAACACGATAGATGGAGCAGAGTGACACACTATGCGATGTTCTTACAGCTCAGACTAACACATTAGTCATGTATACCAATCTAAATGTGGGTGGGCCTTTACCTTTTATATTATTTAAAATGATATAGTGGGGCCTCACGGTGGTGCAGTGGGTAGCACAATCGCCTCACAGCAAGAAGGTCGCTGGTTCGAGCCTTCCCGTGTTGGCGTGGGTTTCCTCCTTGTGCTCCGGTTTCCCCCACAAGTCCAAAGACATGCAGTATAGGTGAATTGGGTAAGCTAAATTGTCCGTAGTGTATGAGTGTGAATGAGGGTGTATGGATGTGTCCCAGTGTTTGGTTGTGGCTGGAAGGGCATCCGCTGCGAAAAACATATGTTGGATAAGTTGGCGGTTCATTCCGCTGTGGTGACCCCAGATTAATAAAGGGACTAAGCCGAAAAGAAAATGAATGAATGAATGAATGATATAGTGTTTATTCAAAATTACTAATAGTTTAAGTAAGTTGATCTGCTTGATTCTATAGTGATGATCATGATATAATTAAATAGATCTGTTAACTCTAAATCAAAATAAAACTACGGGGACCACATAAACAATATTCTAAAATGAGTAAGTAAAGGGTTCTGCTTTTTAGAATAGTGATTAATCGTCTCTGTCTAATGACCAAGACTGATATGCTTGTGATTAACAGTTTATATACGCAGCGGGTACAAGACTGAGGATGTTATAGGAATCTGAATGAACGAGTATAATATACAGAAACAAGATTAAATAAAATAATGAAACATTCATCTAAATTAAATGTTCCAATAATCTTCTTAATGTTTTATGATTGGAGTCAGATAAAACAAAAGATAAGTATATTAATATTCTAAACCACCTCATATTAAAATTGGAGTCAGATACGAGTTACATTTAAACTAAAACAACATTGTGCACTGGAAAGACCGAACATGCAGTGAACATTCATCCACCAGTAGACACCTTCATTGGAATAACTGGGCTGACCTTACACTTTCAATGTTGATGTGATATATTACAATATATTGAGAAACTTTCATTTTAAGTGTCAAGTTACTTGCACATCATGATTAAATCGATTTGGATTTCTATGGCAGATATCAGTGTTATCCAATCATTTCTGTGATAATTTCTGTAATATACAGTACAGTGTTGTTTTTAAAGACTGCAGCTGTTTCATAAATATACATAATAATTGCTCTCTCTGGGTCCAAAGCAGATCCAAAGCAAATCTGATCATAATTGTCAAATGTTTAACAGACATGCAAATTGCTTTTATTCAGAATACGACTGATCTTTTTTCATCCCACTCTGTTCCCTTCAGACAGCTTGAGAAATTCATAAGTTGTTTTTGAAGCCAGAGTGAGCCGTTTATAATACTGAATACTGACCGTTAAACCAGCAGATTTGATCCCTGTTTTCATCAATGAAATGTAATTGCTGATTGATTGTATCATAACTTCAGTTGTGCTACTTTGTTAGCCTAACAGGATACATCATCAGCATGTTTCCACTATGTGGCCTGACTTATTACAGTGCAGTGATTGTCCAGGAAGGGCAGGATATTTAGCTTTCAAAGCTAGCATGCAATTTCTAACTTCTGAAATTGCCTTCCCTACCTTTAATTCTGTGTTTCTTCCACATAAAGAGAAAATGTGTTTTTCATATTTTAACTGAAAGCACATTTTGTCTTAGTTGAATAAAACAACTGGTTTAGCCTTGATAAAGAATTCTGCAAAGTATGACTTTAAATTAATGGGAGGATTCAAATATTAAGTATATAAAGCATCAATTTTTTTCATTCTGTACAGTATTCATAAACTGCCTTGTAAGTACCTTTTTCTTCTTGTCTTTTTCTTGTCTTCTCTTTATATGTGTGTGACTATACTCTAAAATATATCAGAAACTTACGTTTTAGGAACTCATTCCTGCACTCGTATTTCAGGGATTGGAATCACATTGCTGTATCTCACTAAGGAAACCACAGACTTCATAAATGTAACAAACATTCAACAATGTAACAAACATGTAACAAACAAACATCCTGATCCCAGCAGCCTGAAATACAGCTCATACAGTAACTGTGTCCACAGGGAATGGCCACTGGATCCTTAAGTAGATCCTGACAGATTAAGCAACTGAACTGATCCTGAGCCAAAGAAACACTGGATTCTGCCATTTCGTGCGTTCTCACACAGATAGCCTGCAACGACGACTGAACGGCAAATAAGTTTCTCTTTCCTGATTTGCAGAGCTTATTGGTTCTGCAAAACGGGTGTGTCTGGATTAACATATGTAAATTTTGGATTAAGTGACTCATAATAAAGTGACTAGACACAAAAAGGTTTAAGAGATCTTATGATTATGCATTGAAGTAATTTTAATAAACGTACAACTAGTTCTGAAAGCGCTTTTAAACCAAATCACGTGACTTCATTTCAAAATTATTCTTGAATTATTTGTTCAGTTAATTCATACTGTCCATTCTTCCATCACTACATAAAACTGGTTTAGCCCTGGTAAATGTTAACTTCAAAGCGGGTTACACAAGTCCAGCAAATGAGACGAAATATTTTGTAACTTAGATCGAACTGCTTATCAAATCAATAGTGTTCAGTCAGTGAGCTTGATAACTAATACAATTCGTTGAGGGCATCTGAGGGGTCAGAACAACATGAGGAAAAACAGTTGCTGCAATATCGTGCTCTTCTAATTATTGATAAAATGTCACTGAACGTTTTGCAGTTAATAAATACATAAAACCTAGTTATAATAATGAGGGACTCAGCCGAAGGAAAATGAATGAATGAATTTCGATCATTGTATAGTTTTTTCATTCATTCATTCATTTTCTTTTCGGCTTAGTCCCTTTATTAATCTGGGGTCGCCACAGCGGAATGAACCGCCAACTTATCCAGCATATGTTTTACGCAGCGGATGCCCTTCCAGCAGCAACCCATCACTGGGAAACACATTCATTGACACACATACACTACGGACAATTTTAGCCTACCCAATTCACCTATACCGCATGTTTTTGGACTGTGGGGGAAACCGGAGCACCCGGAGGAAACCCACGCGAACACGGGGAGAACATGCAAACTCCACACAGAAACGCCAACTGACCCAGCCGAGGCTCGAACCAGCGACCTTCTTGCTGTGAGGCGAACGTGCTACCCACTGCGCCACCGTGACGCCCATACGTTTTTTTCAATAAAGCAAATATAAAAATGTGAAATTAATATTTCATAAACACTTTTTAATTTATACATTTTATGTTGTTAATTTTAAACAATTATTTATTCGTTTTAAATATATCCACGGTGGCGCAGTGGGTAGCACGATCGCCTCACAGCAAGAAGGTCGCTGGTTCGAGCCTCGGCTCAATTGGCATTTCTGTGTGGAGTTTGCATGTTCTCCCCATGTTTGCGTGGGTTTCCTCCGGGTGCTCCGGTTTCCCCCAAAGACATGCACTATAGGTGAATTGAATAAACTAAATTGGCTGTAGTGTGAATGAGTATGTATGGATGTTCCCAGTGATGGGTTACAGCTGGAAGGGCATCCGCTGCGTAAAACTAATGCTGGATAAGTTGGCGGTTCATTCCGCTGTGGTGACCCCTGATGAATAAAGGGACTAAGCCGAAAAGAAAATGAATGAATATATCCACAAACAGCTTTTCCCTAAATATTTCCAGAGTCTTCCTGGTTTTAAATCTTGACAGGTTATCAAAAATATATATATAACGTATATAAGGAAAAAGTACCAAAACCGTACTGTTTACAATAGTATACTGCATTTCACAGTGCATTAACTATTATGTTACCACTGTTTTATTTATTTATTCATTCATTTGTTTGTTTTCATGCACAATGCACCTATAAAAGACTTACTAACAACCTGTATTTTCACAAAATGATTTATAGTTTAATCACAGTAATATATGTCTGAAATATATTTACACAAACTGTAAAAGAGGACATTAAATAATGTTTGATTAAAAGTGTATGGCACTGAAGATAGCAGTGAAAGTCAATCCCACTCCAAAGGTCACAACAAACATTAAATAGAAAAATATATTAGGACTAATGCATCTTTACTGCCTTATCCTTTTACTCTTTTTACAGTTCAGGAAAAAAGAGAAAGTTTTCATTTTCATACTTTTCAGAATATTTTTCTTAGCCATCTAGATTATTTATGAAATACAACACAAATGTTTTTCATTTAAATGGTTCTGTTTTTGGTGCGTGGGCAGAGAGAGTGCTCCAGGACAAGGTCATGTATGTTGGGGTGTATACTTGCACATTGTCCTGACAAACACAGGACTACTGTAATTAAACAAGCAGAAAAAGTCTAACAAATCAGGGTGAAAGTCCCCTCCAGCACTGTGTTAAAACATCTCAGTCAGTCAGTCGATGTGTCAGTCAGAAGACATCAGCACTTGTTGTGTGTCGCAGTCATGATTGCAGCCACATTATGGGGTCTTGTCAGCTCAGTATTGGGCCTGTTTTATGTTGGGATGCAGGTCATGGTCCCGTGTCTTCCTCCAGCTCCTCTCTCCACCTCTGTTATTAATACTGATGAGGTAAGAGGTTTTAAAGTAAATGTCTTTATTCTTACACTTCACACTTTTCTCTATATTGAATATATATGATGTGCAAAAATTAAGAGGCTGAATGAAAGGTCTGAGTTACATTTTAAAGTAAAAGAATTGTGTAAAAATACTTTTTGTTTAGTTTGTTAGGTATACTGAGGACATTTGTTCATTATTAAAGGGATAGTTCACCCAAAAATCTATATTCTGCCTTTATTTACTCTTGTTGCAAACCAGTTTTGTTTGAGTTTTTTTTTTTGTTGGTTTTTAACACAAAAGAAGATATTTTGAAGAATGTTGGAAACCTGTAACCATTGACTTCCATAATATTTGTTTTTCCTATATGGATGTCAATGGCTACAGGTTACCGACATTAATTCTTCAAAATATCTTATATATCTATATAAATATCTATATTGAATATATATGATGTGCAAAAATTAAGAGGCTGAATGAAAGGTCTGAGTTACATTTTAAAGTAAAAGAATTGTGTAAAAATACTTTTTGTTTTGGTTGTTACTATACTGAGGAAATTTTTTCCATTATTAAAGGGATAGATCACCCAAAAATGAATATTCTGCCATTATTTACTCTTATTCCAAACCAGTTTGAGGGTTTGTTTTTTTTAACACAAAAGAAGATATTTTGAAGAATGTTGGAAACCTTTAACCATTGACTTCCATAGTATTTGTTTTTCCTATATGGATGTCAATGGCTACAGGTTACCAACATTTTTTCAAAATATCGTTTTTTTTCCCAAAAGAACAGAAGAAACTAGTTGAGCAAATGATGGCAGAATGTTCATTTTTTTATGACAATTTGGGTGATAATTGGTCAAAATACCAAAAAAGTGCTATGTTTTCAGACATGTTTATATACATTTTTATACAACACATTATCAATGATGATGATGATGTTTGGTGGAAAACCCTGATTTTTTTTGTCACAACAAACGAAAACATTTGTTATTCTGATCGACTGTAAAAAAATGTTTTCAGACCTTAAATACTGGGGAAAATATACATGTATATATGCCAATGTAAAATATGGATTGTTTTCTATATGCTATGTGTAATTTCCCACTGATATTTAAGCAAACGTGACATATTTAATCTCAATCTATTGTCATTTTCTAATTCTTACATTCTTGGATTAGGTCAAATTTAATGCCTTATATTGCATTTATTGTATAAATTCTGTATTTCTTGTTCCAGTATTCCTTAATATTATATTTAAATACTTGTGTACAGTATACAGGCACTTGGTATTTTGTGGCAGCAGCTGGGTGGGATGAAGACGATCTGAAGACTCTCCAGACCACAGACAGCATTGTTCTTCAGATCCAGAAAAACACAGACTCCACCCTGAAGGTCACTGAAACCATGCGCATGTGAGTGGAGAACACTGCACACGGACATACACAAGAAATATTCTATTGTTTGATATGAGTGATGCTTTGGGTATAAAATTAATATTGTTTGTGACTTCACAGTGGAGATGCATGTCTAAAAAATGTTACGAACTACTATGCATTGCCTGCGACAAGCCCTTTCCTGTTTAGAGAAGGTAAGAACCGCTGTACGATCAGCAATTTAAAGGAACACTGCACCTTTTTTTTTTTACATTTCTTTTGGCTAATTTTATTTCGCCTAGAGTTGAGTTCACTTTTATCTTAGCTTAGTATAGATCTTTGAATTGGATTAGACCAGTAGCATTCCTCAAAAATGTCAAAAAAGGAAGCTTAAAAAAAGCTAAGACTAAGACTGACAGAAAATGAAAAGTTGCTATTTTCTAGATCAATTTGTCTAGGAACTATACTCTCATTCTGGCATAATGATCAAGGAACTTTGCTTTCATAGCAAAGGCAGAAGCAGACACAATGATATTACACAGTTCTTGAAAATAGTCCCCAGCTAAGTAACAGCACTGTGTAAAATCATTGCGCCTGCTACAGCCATGGTCTTGAAGGAACGTTACTTGATTATTACGCAGGAATGAGAATATACATTCACTGGCCACTTTATTAGGTACACCGTACTAGTACCCCCCTTTTTCCTTCAGAACTGCCTTAATCCTTCGTGGCATAGATTCAACAAGGTACTGGTAATATTCCTCAGAGATTTTGGTCCATATTGACATTGATAGCATCACGCAGTTGCTGCAGATTTGTCGGCTGCACATCTATGATGTGAATCTCCCGTCCCACCACATCCCAAAGGTGCTCTATTGGATTGAGATCTGGTGACTGTGGAGGCCATTTGAGTACAGTGAACTCATTGTCATGTTCAAGAAACCAGTCTGAGATGATTCGTGCTTTATGAGATGGCGCGTTATCCTGCTGGAAGTAGCCATCAGAAGATGGGTACACTGTGGTCATAAAGGGATGGACATGGTCAGCAACAATGCTCAGGTAGGCTGTGGCGTTGACACAATGCTCAAATGGTACTAATGGGCCCAAAGTGTGCAAAGAAAAGTTGCCTTTCTATCAGCGAACCAGTTTGGCCATTCTCCTCTGACCTCTGGCATCAACAAGGCATTTGTGCCCACAAAACTGCCGCTCACTGGATATTTTCTCTTTTTCAGACCATTTTCTGTAAACCCCAGAGATGTTTGTGCGTGAAAATCCCAGTAGATCAGCAGTTTATGAAATACTCAGATCAGCCTGTCTAGCACAAACAACCATGCCACGTTCAAAGTCACTTAAATCACCTTTCTTTCCCATTCTGATGCTCGGTTTGAACTGCAGCAGATCGTCTTGACCATGTCCAAATGCACTGAGTTACTGCGTTAACAAGCAGTTGGACAGGTGTACCTAATAAAGTGGCCAGCAAAGTGTAGTTCCTATTTCAGCCTAGAAAATAGCAACGTTTCATTTTCTGTCAGTCTTAGTACACAATATAAAAACAGAAGAGTCAAGCTTTAAATAGGAAAATTATTTAAATAAATTAAACTTTTTTTTGAGCGAGATGCTAATGGTCTAATCTGTTTCAATGATCTATGCTATGCTAAGCTAAGCTAAAAGTGCTCCCGCCAGACTCAGAGATCGGGTGAATGGATTCAGAAATGCTAATACTGTTTAACTCTATAGGGGAGATGTAAAATGAGAAAACCACACAAAATCACAAAATACGGAAACTGTTAATTAACAGATATTTTTTACAGTGTATATAGTAGACAGAATTGATTACATTTGGATGCAGGGAATGATTCCGCATTGATTATTCATGTTTTGCATTATATAAATGATTCATATCAAGCATTTTTCTTTCTCAGTTATGTCATTTAGCTTTTAAATGTTGAATGGCTTCTCATGCTATAATTTATTTAGTTTTTTTTCATGTATGAGTAGATTTCGATACTGTTGCGGTGATCTGGGATGGCAGGTACATAAACTGCCCTACATGCATCATCATGCTGTATGTGGGCGAAGATGAGGAAATTAATACATTTCTATTTGGTAAGTATCTCCATGGACAAAGCAATTAAACATGGAAACAACAATGAAACCTTTAAGTATAGTCTTTAATGTTGTGTATCCCTAACCTGATTTTACCAAGCAGGACATGTTCCTGAAATAACATCTATGTTGATCCTGGAACAACAATTCAATCAGCCAATCAGAATTAAGGGATACGTTTACAGTTAATGTTAAGTTTAGGCTTACGGTTAGGTTTATGCACTTCTACATGATTGTTATCCAACTATTATTCCCCTCTGATTTTGGGAATAATTTACAGTTATGGTTGGGTTTAGGGGTAGGGAATAGGTATGGATTACATTTTCGAACAAAAATGATAGATGATTAACATAGATGTTAATCCAGGATCGCATGGTACTTGGCAAAATCATGACGTGCGTTGTGTGTATTCAATGTGTATTGACCACCTTATTCAGTAACACAATAATGAATGTCTGCCTGTCTTCCATTGCAGCTCGCGATGAAAAAACAACAGATGAAGTGATAAAGGAATTTAAGTCAAAAACAGAGTGTTTGTTAATGGAAGACATGTGGAAGGCACCGCTGAAAAATGGTTTGTGTCTGATGGATTTCACTGAAGGGATGGTTTCACCCAAAATATGACAATTCTGTCATCATTTATTAACTCTTAAAGGGATAGTTCACCCTAAAATGAATATTTACTCACTATTTACTCACTCTCAAGTGGTTCTTTCATCTCTTGAACACAAAAGAAGATATTTTGAAGAAAGTAAACATCGACTTCCATAGTAAGAAAAATAAATTCCTATGGAAGTCAATGGTTACAGGTTTGCAACATATTTCAAAATACCTTCTTTTGTGTTTAACAGAAGAAAGAAACTCATCAATGTTTGAAAGAAGTAAATGATGACAGGATTTTTTCTTTTTGGGTGTACTATCCCTTTAAGTTGTTCTGAATGTGTGAGATGTTTGTTGTTGGTGTTGTGCTATAAAGAAGATACTTTGAAGGATGTTGATAACCAAAGCTTTGAGGAAAAAGTACTATAGTCAGTGGCTGCCATCAGTTTTCTGGTTCCCAACATTCTTCAAAATATCTTCTTTTGTGTTCAGCACAAGAAACGCATACAGGTTTGGAACAAATGGAGTGTAAATGACAGACTTTATATTTCTGGGTGAACTATCTCTTTAAATTTAGATTTCAAAACAATAGATTAAATATGTGTAGTTCCTTGGTTTTTTAAAAAAACTGAATTGATCATGTATGTGGTGTTGATTTCAGGCTATTGTAAAGTTGATGATTCTGCCTAAACACAAGGGTAAGTGCAAACAATGGCTTTCTAAATTGCTGTATTTTTCGAATGAAAATGACTTTATCGTTCCTATTTTTCTGTCATCCTTAAATCCCAAGCAGACATCCTCAAAGTGCCGATCTACAATCAAATACAAAAATGATGAACATTTTGTCTCTTTTTTGATGTTATTATGAAGGACATTGTTTTAAAATTAAAAAAAGCAATTTTCCAATAACACTTTGTTTTGTGAGTTGGAAAATCTATGAAAAACTATGATCCATTCATTCATTTTCCTTCGCCTAGTCTCTTTATTCATCATATTCATTTTACTTATCCAGCATATGTTTTACGCAGCGGATGCCCTTCCAGCTGCAACCCAGTACTGGGAAACATCCATACACTCTCATTCACACACATACACTACGGCCAATTTAGTTTATTCAATTCACCTATAGCGCATGTCTTTGGACTGTGGGGGTAACCAGAGTACCCGGAAGAAACCCACGCCAACACAGGGAGAACATGCAAACTCCACACAGAAATGCCAACTGGCCCGGCCGGGACTTGAACCAGCGACCTTCTTGCTGTGAGGTGACAGTGTAAACCACTGAGCCATTGTGTCGCCCAAAACTATGATCGTTCACTGTAAAAAAATATGAAAAAGTCATGTCAACAAATGTTTTTTTTTTGTGTTACTTTTACTTAGTTTAACCATAGTTTTTTTTTTTAAGTTTTACAACGTTTAATATCTTTAATCTTTAATCAGTTTGACTGATTGTGAAGTTCAGATAACAAGAAGTTCATTTGATTCAACTAAAAATAATGAAGGCAGCATAATTTTTGTACAGTGTTAGTATTAATAATAAAAATAATAATAATAATACAAACAGCATTAAATACCAAAAATGAATAAATCAATTACAGTGATTCTGATCGATTTAAAAACAACAATGTTAAAGAATATCTAGATAAATGGGTATTCCTTACTTAAAAGTCAAATAACAACCCTGTAACTGTATGAAGTTTTGAAGAATTCAAGAAAAAAAACCCCTCTTATTTATATATAAAAACTTTATTGATGAAAATGGATAATTCATACAAAAAAATGACACTGTAAAACTATTATTCTTAAAAGAAAACATCAGTTTTAAGGCCAATTACTGCTACTTTCTAGCATGACTAATTATTTTTGTGCAAATTTTATAAATGTGTTTCCTTTAAGGATGATATTTTACAGTGTATACATGAACACATCATTTTCACATTTCACTTTTACATGCAGTGGAATAATATACATAATATAGTAACTAAAGATTTCGATTTTTACAGCAATCTTTAGTTTTGTTGTGATTGTTAAATACAGTAACGTGATCGCTGTAGTAATAAAAGCTTAAAGGCAGGGTAATATTCAATATTTAAAAACCTTTTCATGAAAAGATTACTATAAGTAAACACATGAGGCCAGTGAAATATAAACTTGCTGCTACAACAACTGGAAATATGCACTTTGTACTTCTTATTTTTACAATAAACATTGGCGTGAACCTACAGCCAGTCATAAGCACTTAATCAATGATTTAAAGTCATCATATTGAAATCATCTTGCCTTTTAACTCTGTACCCAGTGATATTTTAATTATCTAATTTGCAAAACAACAATAAATAAAAAAATATACATTTGTTCTCTGTTTGTTTTTTTAAAGACAACCCTGTCTATGTTTGGATATATTGGATTAACTGCTCATCTCCCACACATGATAACAATAGTAATTATTACTATAAATATAGCTGCAAGCAGCAGTTACAGGACCAGGCACAGCTACAAAAACATTATAGAAATCTGATTGGACAATCTTGGTCCAAAAATAGAATTATATTGTTTGCCCAGTAATAAATTTTCAGTAATAAATGAAGCTTTCGGACATTTATTACGAATTGAACTGTGCTTGACCCTGAATTACTATTAATTTAACTAATTTTCAAAACACTTTACTGTAAATATGGATTATTTTTTAGAGCAATAATCATTCAGTTCTGAACTTAAATATTTCATTGCTTCTGGCCACTATGAAACACCTATAATAAACACTGAAGACAATGCAATTCATACAAACACACAATAAATGCATTTAAATGATTGACTATTTCACCTTGGCTTGGTTTCAAACATGTCTGCTTTCAGATATGTAGGCATACATTTTAAATATTCCTACTTTTAACTTCATAATATCCTTTACTTTGCTTTTGTTTTCTCACAAAATGTCTTTGTTCTCTTCAAAACTGAGCTGCCTTTAAAATCTCCACTGTTTCCTATAAAGAACAGAAAAGAGCCATTCCCTCCAGAGGATACAACACATTTTACAGACACCGCTTTCTACTCACAGTTTACTCTTAATGTTCTGTGAGAGCTGCATCCTTGTATAATATGACAAAATTTCACAAATATTAAACAGTAAATTGAGAACATGTTCTCCTTTGGCAACACTAACTCCCTGTAGATAGGGTTTAATGGTCTTAACCTATAGAGAAATTCCCTGTTAAAGAGCTTTACAGTAAGTGCAATATTGTTTTTTTTACAATAAATCTAATTATTGCGCTCGTATATATAAGCAGCACTGTGTGCTTAACTTTTGAGCCCTCTCGAGTCACACAGACGTGTGTCTTTAACCCTGGCTAAAGGCAATGAGTCTCCTGTTTTGTATAACAAAGGCACTTCACAAATGCACAAAGCTAAACTGGCACTTCTTTTGATCCCATGTCTCAAAATGTACAGATTTTCTGCAAAGCTATTATATTAAACTGGCTGTTGCAGCAAAACCTTTTTTTAGACGAGTAATGTCATACACTAAAGCTTCATTAAAGAGCCCAACCAAGCCAAGTTGACGCATTTACAAACACGACTGACACATTTGCTACGTTCTGTCCTGCAGGGCATCTCCACCGACTCCCAGAGAATCCCTCATTATTTGTTTAGGAAAAATCCTCCTAAAATCCTCCTAAATCCTGATATGTCCATCCGTTTTTTTACATAAAACTATTATTATTATTTTAGCTTTTATTTCTGTGACAGCCATTTGTCATTACCGCTCCTGTTTTACTTAATAATTCTATAATTATTACAATCAGAACTCTTTAGATGATCAGTGAAAACAGTCCTACAAAACCTGGACTAATATTTAATGCTGATGCAGGATGTGTCCACACACACTCAAGTCCTCTGGTCTCCTTAGGTCAGATTTCACACAGTATGTATGTATACAGTGTGCATGTGTGTGTTTGTTCCTCCTCACTCATTCCTGGAGGTGATGTCCTGAAGCAGAGACACAAAATGGATGCCATTCAGATTTCGAGCATTGGCTGCCAATCAAAATACACCCTGATTTTAAAGCGCTCCAGCATTTAAAGTGTCAGGAAATAAATGACTGGTTATGTTTCTGCCAAACATGAACTATACTGTATTGCTATGGGTATATTACCATGCTCTTTTTATAAAACGGTCACAAGAGGGCGCTGTTTGTCATGTTTACCAACTACAATAAAGCACACTTAAAGAGATAGTTCACCCAAAACTGAAAATTCTGGCATCATTTACTCAATCTTCACTTGTTAACTATTTTGAAAAAAGTATGAAAACCGGTAACCATTGACGAAAGCATTTAGAAAGAAATGAATAACATTTTGAAACTACTTAAGGGAGAGTAAATAGTGAGTAGTTTCTTATTTCTGGGTGAGCTGTCCCTTTAACCTAACCAAGTGTTAACAAAATGAAACGTCCTTTTGTCGGACCATGTTTCACAGTACAAATGCAAATGTTAAACGTTCTGTGTTTGCTGGAGTTCAAGTCTTATTTGTCGATAACCTGCCCCATAATCATAATTTGTGAAAATAAAGACCAAACGTTTTCTTCCTCAAGTTCATTTCACCAAGAAACTGTGGCGAAATAAGCTTGTGCATCATCCCGCTCCAATTCAAACCGACTAAATTAATTTATTTACACATTTTTAAAGTGCATATGGATAAGAAAATATTTTCATTGATTATGATATGATATGACATTTTGTTTGAAGAACTGTATGATATTCTGTTTGAAATTTATAAATCAAACCAAACTGGTGTGAAAAGTATGTATAAGTACATTCTGTGTTTTTGCAGAAACATAGCCAGAGTTTTGTATTTCCAATGAGCCTGGGTTGCCAAATCACCAGCACACATACTTACGTTATCATTCTATGGTGTGAAGGCTAATATAGTTTAAGTTTGGTGTAAACTGTCTTTAATCTTCCTCCAGAGATTTAATTTAACAAATAAAATTAAAGAAATATCTTCAAAATTATTCATAGATTTTATCCAGTTAAACAATTTTTATAGAAATTCAAAAATGACATTGACGCTTTCTGTGAGACATCTTCTGAGTCTGTTGCTCACTTGTTTTGGTAATGTCCCTTTGTTAAATCTTTCTGGTCTGATGTTAATTCTCTAATTGTCCAAAAGGTTTGTGGTGATTTTTCTTTAAGCTATAGACATATTATTTTGGGGTTTTATATTAAAGAAAAACAATTCCTTAATTCAACTTTTTGTATAAACCTCATTTTATTTATTGGAAAGTTTTTTTATACATAAATGTAAGCATACTCAATGTAAGCCAAATTTTGTATTTTTTAAACGAGAATTGGAACTGTACTTAAAAACCATCACAGAGTCTCATAACAAGAAAGCAATTAAAACATGTGCTTTATTTAATATTCTGCATTAATGTGTATTATTCTTTCATGTGCCCTCTCTTGTTTATTTATTTATTTATTTTTTGGTTCTTCTTTTTCTTCCTCATTGTCTTTCTTTTGCTTTAGCTTTATTATATTTCTTTAAAATTGTCTCATTTCTCTTGATGCAAAAAAGTTATATTTGTATTGTTTGTACTATATCTGTTTGTATTTCTATCTGTTGTTATTGCCTTATGTTATTGCAATAAAAAAATTAAATAAAAATGTCTTTAATCTGCAATCAGATTCTCACCTCAGTCTTTGCTCTCCTCCAGTGCACTGAAGAGCCAGGTTTAGACACACCTGAGGAGACAGAGACAAAGACTTTCACATATTTTACCCTCCAACAACAGAGAAATGAAGTTGACTGATTATGAACTGTATGAATAAAATACATTTCAGTTTTTTTTAAATCATCGCTGTATATTTTTCAATCAAGAATATGTCGGACTACAGAAGTATAAACGTGACTAAGCTGGCTATGTAACTTGATTTCTTTACTCACATATTGAAGAGAGCAGAACCACGAATGCCACGGCTGCAGAAACACCTCCCAGCAGCCACCTGTGCACATTATGACATCATTAACCCATGTGAAGTAAAGCTCCACCTACTTACAAAGGAAATAAATGTCTGTCTCTCTTAAAGACACATTCAAACACATTGGGGTTTCATGTTTTATGGGGACTTCCCATAGACACATAGTACAGACTAAAGTAAATTTTACCCCTCAATTTCATCCCTACCATTAAACCAAACCCTCTCAGGGAACATTCTGCAGTTTTACATTTTCAAAATACTTCACTATAGGACATTTATAACCATTTTCATCAATTTCTGGTATTGCTATACTTGTGGGGACATTTGGCCCCCAAAACATGACAAATACTAGGACCCCACACACACAAACACACACACTTTTTCATTACCCGGATGAGATGGCGATGCAGAGGCACAAAGTGAGGATGAGGAGAAGGACTTTCATGAGCACATTTTCTGAAACATACATTAATCAAAATTAATCATCAAAATCATTTCCATTTTAATTTAAATCTCATAACAAGCAAGGTTTTTTTCCTCACCTGATGAACTCTTGCTGGATGAACCGTAACTATTGAGATGGCACACAGGTGGGGGAGGGACATCCAGGAGGCCGCTCACTGATTGGCTGAACTGTTCGTGGGCAGAGCATGAATCACACTGAGGCTCCTCCTCCTCAAGCTGAGTCTGAGGAGGCATTTTATCAGGCGAGGAAACAGGATCTATAGGATCTTTAAAGAAAAACACATAGATGTTCACAAAAATAAACTATTTTGGTCACACTTTACAATAAGGTTTCATTATTTAATGTGTATACTAAGATGAATTAATAATGAACAATAATAGCATTTATCAATCATAGTTCAACATTCACTAATGCATTATTAAGATCCAGATTCATGCTTGTTAACATTAGCTAATGCATAATGAACAAACAATGAATAACTGTATTTTCATTAACTAACATGAACAAATACTGTAATAAATGCATTGTTCATTGTTTGTTCATGTTAGTAAATGCATTAACGAACATTAATTAATACAACCTTATTGTAAAGTGTTATCACTATTTTAAACTAGTTGTTTGTAAGTATGAAACTAACCATAGGTGAAGCTGATGGGTGTTTCTTTCTCATAGCTGTGGTCAAACTCCTCCCATGAAGACTGGATGGGTGTGATTGGCTCAGATCGTCTAAAAACACTTCCTTCCAGCCAGGATTGGCACGACTGGCTCATGTCGCTCAGAAGGCTGGCCAGTGATCTTTTTGCCCGCCGCTTTCGTCTGAATATGCTAACACACACAAACAATAGGGTTTTATTTGATGTGAAGATGCCGCTAAACCCCCAGAGACACTTTTAGCACCCTTAAAGGGACAGTTCACCCAAAAATATTAATTCTGCCATCGTTTAATAATAAATAATGCATTTTATTTTCTAATGCGCTTTTTTAAACTCGAAGCAATAATTTACTCACTCAAAACCTATTTGAGTTTCTTTCTTCTGTTGAACACAAAAGAAGATATTCTAGATTTAGATGACTTCTATAGTAATTTTTGTTCCTACTATGGATGTCGATCAATGGTATTGCATCAACCAGCATACTTCAAAATATCTTCTTTTGGTTTAACAGACTCATGGAAAAATTCATAAATGTTTAAAACCAAACGAGGGAGGATCAATTATGAGGTCATTTTCATTTCGGGTGAACTATCCCTTTAAATGTGTTTTTAGGAGGGCATTAGTTAAAAAAAACATTTCGTTTCTATAAAATTTACACCAAAAAAAAAACATAAAAATCTTTTTGATTCATTGAGTTTTGAATCCGTTCACAAAAAACTGAAATATTTTTGCACTTTTAATTAGGATTTCTAATTACTAATTAGGATGCCCTTTCTGCCACAACCCAGTACTGGGAAACACCCAGTACACTCTCATTCACATACACTACGGCCAATTTAGATCATCCAATTCACCTATAGCACATGTATTTGGACTGTGGGGGAAACCGGAGCACCCAGAGGAAAACCACGCGAACATGGGGAGAACATGCAAACTCCACACAGTTCCAAACTCCACACTCGAACCAGCAACCTTCTTGCTGTGAGGCAATGGTGCTAACCACTGAGCCAAAATTGTGATACAGTCTCTTTAAAAATATTTAGTTCATTCATTCTCTTTGCACGCACACACACACACACACACACACACACACACACACACACACACACAC
>CAIGQV010014432.1:16069375-16079881 GCA_903798115.1 Danio jaintianensis | reverse complement strand
AATAAGTAAAAACTGCAAATACAGAGAAACAAAAATTGGCAAAGCAGGATGAAGAGCTGCAGCTATTGCAGAAGTATGAAATGAGAGGCTGCAATACCAAAACTCGTTACGGAAATGTATGTCAACCACAAAACCACATACACACATGTACAGAAGCACACCAACAACACAGAGGAGCTTACAATAAAAATATAAACAAAAGAAAATATGTATTTTGATGGCTTTCCTTCATTCTTATGTTCTTAATTATTTAATATTACTTAATTATTTATATGATAGTGATTTATATCATATGATTGAAGAGAAAATACATGTTTTCCTATAAGCAGGGTGCAGAAACTGTGTTTTAGCATATTATTAATAATTGAGGATGCAATAAATTTCTCAGTTTAGACGTATTTATGTTTTCTAAGATTTCTTTGATTGTTTATTGTCAATAAAAAATCTTTAAATGTGTTCCACTTTGAGATGCTTAGTGTTTTGTCTACATTTTTCATAAATAAAACTAAATCTTTCATAAATAATGCATTATCATATATAATAATAATAATAATAATACAACTATTGGTTTTTAAGGGGAATATCACAATAGCTATTTATATACTTGGACGAAAAGCGATATATATTAAGTGTATTTACAGGAAACCCGGTGACCTCGTTAGTTTGATGCTCTTAATTCTGTTTAATTCTGTGTTCAGACGCGACGCTCCTCGACTCTTTTGTTGCACGGCCCCATTAGAGATACGCGAAACACAAACACACACACACACACATCGAGTGGTACGTTTATATACTGTAAAAGACAATTATACCGTTTCCTAAATATACAATCTCGGTGCATAACGATAACATATAAAGTAATTATGCTTAACCGTAATGCGCGACGAACATCCGGTTTCTTCTCGAAACATTCTTTAGCGCCGAATCTGTACAGCAAGTACACAAAACATAACAAAGTAGCAAGATTGAGAAAGAAAGGGGAAAACAACACTTACCTAAAGCACGGAGAATGCGGATAGCGGTGCAGCAAATCAAGTCTGTCTGCTTACCTAAAAACACTGACATGCGTGAAGAACCACGCCTACAGCACAGACAGGAGAGAGAGAGGGGGGGGATAGACGTTCAAAACAAAACTTCTCTGAGGAAAACACTTTTTGCATGTTCAGATAGTCATTTTGATTTATTTGATCAAATTATTTTATACATTTACATTTGTTTAAAGACACAGTGGCCAACAGAGACAGAGAAATAAAATTAAAGATGAAAATTGTACTTACAGTAAGTACGTCATTTCAAAATGGTATGAACTCCTTCAGTGGATCCCATTTTAAGAGATTTTGAAGAATGCTGGTATTATATTCAATTCAATTCCAGTTTATTTGTTTAGCGCTTTCACAATAATTATTATTTCAAAGCAGCTTTACAAAAAGTGCACAGTTGCATTACAAGACAAATAAAAAACATTTAAGGTTATTAATTACCATAACTTTATCAGTTACTAACTTTAACTAGTAACTAATTACTAATAGCTTTTAACAGTTAGAGTTATTATATACAAACATAGTTAACCTGCAGTTATATAGTATATAGGTGATGTCTATGTTTAGATGTTCAATAAAGTGTATTTGTGTAAATATATGTAATATACTGTATAGTTCCAGATTTACGCTGCAAATGTGACACTAAAGCACTCAGGATGAATCCTTGTTCATAGTTAAATGTTGCTCAGAGGTGGAATTAATGTATTTACAATGCAATTACAAGTGTACATTTTGATGCTAGGGGCTGATGAAGGTAACAACAGGCTTAACTAAGTCTTTTATGCAACATGTTCACAATGGATTTTGAGCAGGCACATGACTGTATAAAGACGCATTTGTTAATAGGCAAGTACTAACAAAAAAAAGCCTGTAGTTAAAATAAATTATAAAATGTTATATCTGTCATAAAAAGCTAGTGATAATCAAAATTCTTGAAAAGGTGGCATACAATTTATGATCTATTAGCACATCATAATTTGTATTTCCATGTTAACAATGACTTTGTATCTTATAATTATGACTTATTGACTTTTTTTTAATAGGCTTTCACTGTTTGTAAAATTGACCTTCTTAAAATAATACAGCGGGCAAAATAAGTATTGTATATGATGTGATGTATATGATATGATTATTCATATATAAGTATATGAACACTTCACCATTTATAAAGGTGCTGTTGACTTGAAATTTTCCCCAGATGTTGATAGCAACCAATGAAATCCATATATGCAAAGAAAACAAATATAATTAGTTTACAAATTAAATTATGTGTAATAAAATGAAATGATGCAGGGAAAAAGTATTGAACACATGAAGAAAGAGAGGTGTAGAAAAGCAGTGAAAGGCCAGACAGCAGCTGAAATCTCTCAATAGTTCTTCAGCAACCCTTTGCCCTTCCTCATTGTAAATGAATATTCGCTGCTTCAGTCCAACATCTACATTAGCAGGATGATGAAGATGAAACCAGGGTGGACATTTCTGCAAGACAATGATCCAAAACACAGCCAAGGAAACTCTCAAATGCTTTCAGAGAAAAAAAATCAAGCTGTAGAATGGCCCAGCCAATCACCTGACTTGAATCCAACAGAAAATACAAATTGAAGATCAGACTTGATAGACGAGACCCACAGAACCATCAAGATTTTTACACTCTGTTGAAGTCTGTGAAAAAAAAATCACACCTGAGCAATGCATGTGACTTCATTGTCCATATGAGAGGCGTCTTTAAGCTGCCATCACCAAAAAAGCCTTTATATAAAGTATTAAATATGTTTTAGTAGTTCAGTACTTTCTCCCTGTGCCATTTCATTGTCATTACACAGAACTCATTTTTGTTTTGTTTTATTTTTACGTTTGTATTGTTTGGGTTTTTACCAAAATCTGGTTCAATTCCATGTCAGCAGCTCCTTTAGAAATATTATTCCCAGGAAAATACATGACGTGTTCAATATTTATTTTCCCTGCTGTATCTTCTATAGTAAAAAAAACTACAGGTTACACAGGTTAAGAGCAACATGAGAGGAAATGTAAATAATGAATCAACTCTTTATACATACATTTATGCTTTTGACCACTATATTCAGGCTTATAATCTCAGAAGTACAAAGACAAAAATACAAATACAAACCTAGAATCTATTTTCCCTGATTTTTCATAGTTTTATTGTCTGTGGTTCATGATTTTGAATCACTATATTGAATAATCTTACACCACTCTCATCTGCTGCAAACTAGCACTCTTTTTACAAGAGAAATTCTGTAAATACTGCAGTTCAAAATAGAATTAAGACAAAAAGTGCATTGTTCTTAGACTGAACACAGACTCAACAAATGTTTCCTCAGGATGTGGACTGATAAGTTGTGCAAATGAACTAATGCAGTCCTTAATCTCTCATGTTTCTCTTGTGTCATGTGCGAGGATGACATCATGGAACAGTTACAACATGCGTGTGTGTGTAATGCTGAAATCATTCTACCAACACCCCACTCTCTTTCTCTGGGGATAGTTATGTAAGGTACAGCTTTTACAAGTTAGAAATTTCTAATGAGAGTGTTCATTTTATTATTCAATGCTACATATTTTGTTATTTACACTTAAAAATACACATTAATAACCTTTATAGAAAATCTAGCACACTCACACACCATAGGCAGTGAGTGTGCGACTCAATAAGCCTGCGCATTGGGCTCTAAGAGATGTGTAGCGTGCATGTCTCGTGTCATGTTGTTTTTCTCTCGGAGTTTAGCTTGTAGTAACGTGTGCTCCACCACCCCCATCCGAACATCCATCTGCTCAATCTCCTGCTTCAGCTTGGTCAAACTCTGACGGATCTTCACCACTGGCGCTGCAGCACAAAACACATTGACAAGTGTGAAGTGCCGCTGACATAAACAAACCGCACCATCAGTGTTGTTGTGTGTGAGAGTGTGATTTTACTGTACCTCCATCTGACATGCTGCTGCCTTTCTCTTCCATTTCCTGTTTGACTTTGTCTAACTCCTCGCTGATCTGAAGAACAAATATAATGGAGATCACAATAAGACAATAAACTAAAAGTGTTTTTTCACATTTCAAGGTCACTGCTTATGCTATTTGAAGTTATTCTAACAGGAGTAAAAAAAAAAATCATTAAACAATTTCATTGATCACTTGGTTCAACTCTACAGTACATATGGAATTAATTGCCAGGCAGCTCTGAACCAGGTAAAGGTGGTGATGTTTATTTAGAATTTGCTGTGTGTTTATGATGCATCTCCGCTATTGGGTGTAATGTGAAGTAAATCCACACTTTGCTGATGAAGCATTAGGAAACACTTGAGCAACAACAACACTACCACATGCTCCGACATTATTGTGTATGTGTGGTCATGCTTGCCTTTAATCAACACACTTCTAATGTTACTATGCACATGTATGAGGTCAGTGTATTCAGAGATTATGTTTTTGGGGTGTTTTCATGGACATGACAATGGTGGCATTTTGAAAAATTCCGCTTTGAAACCAGTTTTCAAATTTGTGCATTTTCAGTGATCGAAATGCTGTTGTCATGTAAAAACACAAACAAAACGCATGAAAAAAAATCCTGGTTTTGGCTGAAATGTTGTTGTGTAAATGATAGTATGCAATTTTTATAGCTGCAAAGAAAAAATACTTTTCTTTGATTTCTTTTCTAAAAGTTTCTAAAAAAAAAAAAAAAAGATCTGAAAATTCTTAAACCAAGAAGGATTTTATAGACAAGCAAAAAATATTGTCTTGTTTTAAGAAATAATGTTATTATTAAGTGAGTTTTTCTGTTTCTGTATTAAGTGATTATTATTAAGTTTTTCCTTAAAACAAGCTAAATAATTTGCCAATGATGTAAGCAAAATTATCTTATGTTAAAAGGAAAAACAAGATTATTTTGCTTACCCCATTGGAGAATTATTTAGCTTGTTTTAAAGAAAAACTCACTTCATTTGGTATATTATTTCTTTTAAAAAGATAATATTTTTTGATTGTCTAGAAAATGCTTATTGATTTAAGAATAAGACTAGAAAAAAGACCCCAAAAAAGTCAAATTTTAAGAAAATCATTTTTGCAGTGTGTCACACAGCAGAATGGTCATCGCAGTTACCTGAAGCTGAAAAAACTGACTTAATGAAATGGCCTATCTAAGCGTCCTGAACTAAACCTGCTTGAAAATGTCTGAGGAAAAAAAACTCCCCAAACCTGACCTAACAACCTTTCACACATGTGAAATTGACCAACTGCAAGACACAAAGATCTAACAAACCAATCAATTCCCTGATTGACCAAATCACGTCCAACTGTAATTTTTATATGTCTGAGAATAAATTTCACTTGAATATTTGTCAATTTGACATTAAGGAAGAAAGAACTACTGCAATTTTAAAAACATGCTAGCTTAGTGCTGTTTTCAGACAGCAAAATGGGTATAGCAGTTACTTGAAGGTGAAAGAACTGACATGATGAAATGGCCTAAGAGTCCTGATCTAAACCTGCTTGAAAATGTCTGAGGAAAAAAGCTCCCCAAACCTGACCTGACAACCTGTCACACATAAGAAATTGAGCATTTGCAAGCCACAAAGATCCAAAAACTACTGCAATTTTAAAAACACGCTGACTTAGTGCTGTTTTCAGACTCACCTCAGCCAGAATCCTGGTTCTCTCTGTGACGCCTCCACTGGCCTGCTGATAAAGTTCCTTCACCTGAGAGACAAAAGTGTATGCATTTGACCACTCTATGTTTTTAATGCTTAAAGAAGATGAGTAATAACTGCTTGGGATTTGATTGCTTAAGCTGTTTACCTTGTTGAGCTGTGATTGTGCTTGCCGGTATTCTGATATAAGATGCTCGAGCTGAGTGTTGAGATATTTCTCACGACTGCTCACTTTCTCCAGAGTTTTGCTGATATCCTCCCTCAGCTTAAACAGGCAACCCTGAAAACATACACACATACACACTGGTGGTCAGAATTAGTCAATATTTCAGTTTTTGTTTCTTTTGCACACAAAGCTGGAATTTATTTGATTGAAAAAAACAGTAATATTTTGGTGAATTATTATAATTTAAAAGAACGGTTTTCCATTTCAAAATGTAATTTATTCCTGTGATGGTAAACCTGAGTAACGCAAGTATTCACTGTCATATGATCATATTCAGAAATCATTAATGCTCATTTGGTGCATATATGGTTCACTATTATTAGTGACCAATTATTATTAAGGCTTATTATTATATAATTTATAATTATAATTATAATTAATAATTATATAATTTATAATTATATAATTAATTATTATTAAGGCTTATTATTATATAATCATCGCTGAAAACTGTTTTAGCCACTTGATATTTTTTTAAAACTATAATCAATCAATTTTACTAGATTTTCAGAATTTTCAAAAGAAAAGCATATATTTTAAATAGAACATTTGCATTATTAGCAATTTCTTTCCTCTCACTTAAATTATTTTTATACATTCTTGTTGAAAAAAATATATTATTTTACTTCCCAAAAACAAAAATACTTTTCACACTGCAAATAATAGTAAAGTATTCTATAAAAAATGTGTTTGTCATCGCAGGAATAAATTATATTTTAAAATCTTTTTTCCCTTTTTTAAAAAAAAAAGTTAAGTTTAATTTTTTTAATCACTTATTTGTGATCAGGTAAATGTAACCAGCATGTGCATAAAGAACCTTTTCTAAACATAAAAAAATCATATTTATTCCAAACGTTTGAACACCCACTACACATACACTTAATTTTTCATAAAATTATTTAATTTGCAAACTGTTTAAACACATCTTTGACTGATGGATGACCTTGGCATCTTGCAGGGATGTGTTGATGCCATCTTGATGCTGATGCATTTGATCGAGGTGAATCCTCCAATCCTGAAACACAGTAACCCGTTACTCAGTCTTCAACCAATGAGAGTCTCTAATTCACCATTGATGTGAGCTACATCTACAAGCATCAACCTTGTTGTCAGTGCGGATGGTGACTTTAAGCTGTGGAAGAACTCGCTCCACCTCCAGATTCCACTCGGTAGCATCAACATCCGACTCCAAAACCACTGCAGGCCTCGAACCACTAAGCTCCTTAAAACACAAACTTCTACCAGTTATAGAGCACTTTACATACAGGGTTCATACACATTTTTACTACTAAAATTCCATGACTTTTCCAGTACTTTCAAGTAAATTTTCATGACCTAATATTTCATGTAATGTCTACATATATGTAGTAAATAATAAGAAAAAAAAATGCACATTCAAATTTCTTACATCATATCATAAAACAATCTATTCAGTTATATTTATTTTTATATCTATGTAAAATTTATTTAAATAATGCTTACACGTCACTAATAATGTGAGAGTATGTTTTTGGCAAAGGACAGAAAAGAAGTATAGACAACTAACCTATATTCAAGTATACAGATATTCATACATTCATTTTCCTTCGGCTTAGTCCCTTTATTTATTAGGGGTCGCCACAGTGGAATGAACCGCCAACTTATCTAGCATATGTTTTACACAGCGGATGCCCTTCCAGCTTCAACCCAGTACTGGGAAACACCCATGCACACTCATTCACACACATACACTACTGCCAATTTAGTTTATTCAATTCACCTACACCGCATGTCTTTGGACTGTGGGGGAAACTGGAGCACCCAGAGGAAACCCACGCCAACAAGGGGAGAACATGCAATCTCCACACAGAAATGCCAACTGGCCTAGCCAGGACTCGAACCAGCGACCTTCTTGCTGTGAGGCGACAGTGCTAACGACTGAGCCACCATGCCGCAATACAGATATTTGTTAAACTAATTTCCATGACTTTGTGGGTTTTTCCAAAACTTTTCCAGGCCTGGAAAATGCCATGTCTAAATTTCATGACTTTTCCAGGTTTTCCATGACCGTATGAATCATGTACATATTATAAATGTAGTATACTCATTTTCTTAGCTTGAGTTGATGAACTTAGTATAGGGAATAATCCATTCTGATATGCATTTTGTAATTGTGTAAAATGTATTTTTCAAACAAGACTCACGCCATTGGTTCTGGTCTTCAGTGCATCTAAATCAAGTCCATCCTCTTCCTCATATTCCTCATCCTCCTGCTGAAAATGCACATTTTAATGAGTGTGTATCTGTGAGTCACTGTCACTCACTTTACACATGAGTCTGAGTGAGTGTGATTCAATGTCATATCTTTCTCCACTTTACCTTAGTGGTGGGTTATATATAAGCATTTATATGATCATATTTTCTGTTTTTGTTTTATCATAATATAGACATTTTGACAAATTTGACCTTTCTATTTTTAATGGCTTTTGATGTAGAAAACACACAAAGTAAAAGTAAGGTATTATGTACTGGAAGAATATTGATATTAATTATTTTAATTGATAATTCTTACCCTAAACATTTGAATGTGTTTTATTTTTCTGAGCAGAAATGACTACAGTATCACACATTTGAACCATTTTACAGTAGACACCACTAAAATGTTTGAGTAAGTTTTTATATACCAAAAAATCTTGTCATAACAACAAGAATCATCTACAACAAGAATCATTTAATGACATTAAAATATTAAAATCCTCTATTAATCCTCATTTTAAGCTTTTATACAGTGTCCTTCAAACCACTGGGTTTTATCCATTTGTCAACAAAAATGTTGTAATAATTTTAACTATAATAAAATTTTGTGTGATAACTTGGTATTTTATATATTTTAATAAGTAGATCTGTTACACAAAATGGTGATGGAACATTCTTTCACCTATATTTTGACATTTTATTATTGATCACAAGTTATAAATACGCTATAAATATGAATATACTTAAAAACAAATCCTGAGCTAAGTTACTCAATTCAATTCATAATAACAGTAAAGCTTGACAGACATCAAATATACCTCAGAAAGCTGAATTTTTTAATTAAGAGTGACTTACTGTCTCCTCCTCCACTTTACTGAGTGTGAGTTCAGCATCATCTTCCTGCACACACTCATCCTCCACCTCCACTGAAGGATACAGTGGCCTGACCGACAGAGAATACAAGCTCTATGTGTGTTTGTATATAGTGGATCTCTATCTGTGGTTCTAAAAGAATTCTGTGCCCCATAAACCCCCACAGAACATGATATCAACCTGTTTTCAGCTCATAGGAGCTGTTTACACCTTGTCACTTCATGCTTTTTTTAAAAAATTGGATAGCTATCCGATTATGAAATGGGCAGGTGAAAATGCCTTCTGAAATGCATTTGAGACAGATATAAATCCAATCACACAAAATCACTTCAAGAGGTAGTCTGGGATGCACTCCAGATGAAACTGGACCGGTCTAAATGCATCTGGTGATTTAAACCACATATGTAAATTTTACTTTCTTTTAGTGTATAATGACAGTAAATGTGAAGCCTGCTTGTGAGATTGTGATGATGTTTAAAACACAAAGCCTCCTAGATCCTGCATATAAAATCATTTGTATACCGAATAAGAAATATAGATTACATTTCTGTAAAAACTAATACCGTTTAAATAAAATTAGATGTATCTGATGCTTTAGTCAACATAAACTAGTTAAATTTGCATATAGAGCAGATTTGAAGATCGGAATCATATCCATTTAGCGAAGACCAAATGTAAATGGCATCGTTTTAACAAATCAGTATCTAATCATAGAAAATGCATGAAGTGTAAACAGGCCCATAGTGTGTGATGTTAAATATATGTGTACCTGTTCCAGGCGAAACCTTTACTCTTTAGTGCCTTTTCTACCAGCTGGTCTAGAACATAACAGACATGCTCTCCAGACCCAGTCTTCAGCTTAGACGGGGGGAAATCAACCTGGCCACCCTACAATTCACATATACATTATAATCATAAATCTAAATGCATACACACACGCATACACACACACACACACTTGTGAGGGTGTCATCAGTGTTATCGCCTCACCAGGGTTCGAAGTTCAGACAGGATGTTGGAGACGGTGGCATTGGGGTCGTCGTACTCCTGTGGTGTGTCGAACGGTCGCCCACATAAAGTAATCAACCAGGCAGCAATGACACTGAACATATAGAACTGCTCGCCAGGATTTGACAACACATGAGGGCTGGAGACAAAATAATGCCTGAAAAATACAGAGTGTGCATGCAAATTAACAAAATAGTTCAAATGAAAATTCAGTTGTTCTGGGTTCCCACTCTAAACTTTACATTTAGTTTTTTTTTGTCTTTGAAATGGACATTTTGAAGCCAAAACCGTTAAAATTTGGATTATTCTGCTAGAGACCTTAATTCTTCTTCGGAATACAAATTAAGATATTTTAGAATAAATCCGAGAGCTCCCTTTCTTCCCGACTCGTTCAAAGTCCATAAAAATAAAAATCCTTAGAACAGAAATATGCCTTTAGTGGTTCAATCAGAATATTATTAAG
>CAIGQV010014432.1:16022324-16069365 GCA_903798115.1 Danio jaintianensis | reverse complement strand
ATTTTACTAAAAACTGATGGCTAAAAAGTAACGTTATCTATTTGCAACGTTCATTTTCTCAAAAGTTATATATCATGAAAGTGAATGTGGATCAGAGAGTATTCGTTTACCATCATTGTTCAAAATGTTCTCTTTTATGTTCAACTAAAAAACTCATCCAGGTTTGGAACACCCGGGGTTAAATAAATGATGAGAGAGAGATATCACTTTAACTGCAATGCTACTCATATAAAATGCTTTCTAATCCACATTATGAGTCTCTCTTACCTGGACAAAGGTTTGATGTTGTGTTTGTCCAGAACGTGCTGCTCATAATCGAGTACCTTGAGTTTATCCAGCAGATCCTCCATCAACACGAACATCTGATAGACGGAGCCCGGACCGCGCTCTTCATCCTCCGCCATCGCTCTCTCCTTCTCTTTTCACACTCAACACGCTTTACTCGCAAGGAAAATTGGTTTAAAACTGTAATAAACACTACAGGTATGAATACAGACAGATATACACACGGTAATTCTGCAGCAGCGGATTCGGGATGTTGTAGTTACTGTCGTCAGGAATTACGTCACACGCGTTGACGGCAATGACAGCAAACAAAGTAAAAGTATCTACTGAACAGTCATGAATAATAAACAAAGAGCAATAAAGAAATTGTGGGGGGAAATAAAAATGTGTAATTTGCGAATAGAACAGCAGCAGCGAGCTGAAATATGATTTTGGTTAAGAGTTTTGTAACATGTGTAGTCTGACAGTGCTGCCACACGCTGGAGCGGAGATGAAACGACTCCACAGACAAATCGAAAAGGTTTGTTGCTTTTCTTGCTGGTTCTTTGATACACTGATTACTAAAATAATGAATAATAATGCGTGTGAATGTCTGTGAACAAGAAGAATAGAAAACAAATAATCATCATCAGTACCACCCTCACAAAATTCAAACCATAGCTACCAGTAGGCCTACCCATGGTTAGTTGCAGTACCAGTACAGTTTATTGTTTTATTTAGAGTAAAACCAATGTAAGGGCACAAAATAGGTAATGTTACCAGAACCAAAAGCCAGAGAGGAAAGACGTTTTTTTACAAGGTTGAACAGTGAATGTTTTACATTTTGAAATATTTTATTACAATTCAATGTCTGGTTCGTGAAAGACATTTAGTCAGTGTTATCTATACTTATCTATTTATGTTTTTGTTTTTTTTGCTTTATACTTTAAATGTGGTTATTTATTATTATACGAAAAAATCTTGAGTGTGTATTGTCTTTGAAATAAGATTTGTGCCCACCAAGATTGCATTTATTACAGCAAAAAAGTAATATTGAAATATTACAATTTATAATAACTTCTCTCAGGATTCTTTAATGAATGTGAATGTTCAAAAGTGCAGCATTTACTATAAATATATTTATATGTCACAATAATAAACTCTTTACTGTCACTTTTTGATTAATGTTCTTGCTCAGTATAAAGATAAAACCTAAAAACCTTTACACTTTTAATCATTATTATACTATACATATAATTTCACACATTGTCTCCCATATTTATTTTCTTAATGAGAAAAGCTGAATGATTAATTGTATTTAACACATTATTGTATTCTGTTGTGGGCGACACGGTGGCTCAGTGGTTAGCACTGTCGCCTCACAACAAGAAAGTTGCTGGTTTGAGTCCCAGCTGGATCAGTTGGCATTTCTGTAGGGAGTTTGCATGTTCTCCCCGTGTTCACGTGGGTTTCCTCCGGGTGCTCCGGTTTCCCCCACAGTCCAAACACATGCGCTATAGGTGAATTTAATAAACTAAATTGTCTGTAGTGTATGTGTGTGAATGAGAGAGTGTATAGGTTTTTCCCAGTACTGGGTTGCAGCTGGAAGGGCATCCACTGTGTAAAACATATGCTGGATAAGTTCATTCCGCTGTGGCGACCCCTGATGAATAAAGGGACTAAGCCGAAGGAAAATGAATGAATGAATGTATTCTGTTGTCTCTAGATAAACTGTGTAGCAGTGTGTTCCTCGTGTAAGGTTTCTATGTGTTGGGCAGAGCCGCTCAGCTGTTGAGATTAATTCCAAGAGATCTTTTTTTGGCTGATGGGTCAATCTTTCTTTCCCTCTGCCAGTCTCTGTGTCTATGATGTTGGTGTGAGCATGGACACAAATATTTGGAGATTGAAATGTTCTCAGTCCCTAGCATAACTACAAGTGTTTTGGACAGACCCATCTACTCTTTGGTAATCGAGACATAAATGGAAAGTAAAATAACACACAAGACTGGACATATTTAGATTTTTTAATACATTTCACATGTGGATTTATGGTAACAGAAATTACACAAACACGTCTAATGCTTGCACTGTTTATCAATTTGGCTACCCAACACACACATACTCATACACTCTCACATTTTAGAGCACATTTTATGAAAAAAAAAAAAATCTTGTCTTGCTTCCACTTACTCATGACCTACTTTCTCTGCATCTTCCTTCATATTTCCACAGTTTTTTGTGGCGAACTGCCCTTTTCAGTCCTCATGGATACGAGTTGCTCCCTCCTCTGATACTGGACCCTCTCTTTTGTTTTCGGTAACCACCTCTGTGTAGGTCACATCTGGGGTGGACTTCCTGCCTTTGGGCGGAGTCACAGCAAGCTCCGCCTCCGCACCCTCCTGGCCCTCAGCAACTGTGCGCTCCTTCTTCAGCTTGATTTTGAAGGATTCCTTAGTGGGCGCTTTCTTAGCGATGTTTTCCTTCAGCCTCTCACTGCTCTGCTTTATCTTCTCTCGCTGCTCAGGTGGCACGATCTTCTCACCCAAAGTGTTGATTTTGGTTCCAAGCGTCTGGCCTGTCTTACTCAGGCTCTCCTTGGTCTTGCTGAGGTTTTCTCTGGTCTTCTCGCGGGTCTTGTTCATGTTCTCTTTGGAGAACGCAGCCTTGATGTTCTCGATGCCTTTTAACCCGGACTGTTTGAGGCGGGCGCCCCGGGACGCCTCCGCATCCTCCACCACCATGTACTCTTCATCAGATGACAGGTCAGCAGGGATGTCATACTCATCTGGCTCCACCTCCAACTCAGCAAGCCCTGCCCCCTTGGGAGTCTTGGTCACAGCAACAGAGGGGACTTCTTTGTCACCCTGTGGGCATACATAGAAACAAGAGACCATTATTTAAAAGGTCATGAATGCCTGGACTAAAGTTTCTGAGATTTTTCTTTAACTTAAATTAAGACAATGTTAGCATTTGTTAGCTTTAAGTGCAGGGAATAACTGGCTAATTTGTGATGTAGGACAGGACTGCGAGTGCTATGTTGATGTGCCAGAGTCTAATTATTATTCATAAGACTGAGATTCCTTATCCTGTGGGAAGCTGCTTTTTAATTATTTTGAATTATTAAGCTGTGACTTAGGTGTTCATCATGGGTTATTATGCCAATAGTGTTGTCAGAAGTACCAACTTCTACAAGTTTATACTGAAACGAATAAAAATGTGACAAAAGCAGCATTTCCTGCTTGCATTTGGAGTGCTGATGAGTTGAATGTGATTGGCCATTGTGTTCACATGCTCAACAGATATGATTGGGATTAGCTAGAATAATCACCGGTTTACAACAGCGCTGTAGCGCCACAGCCATATCACCCTGCAGGCCAAGACCGGTTACTCACTGAAGCTAAGCAGGGCTGAGTACCTGGATGGGAGACCACATGGGAAAACTAGGTTGCTGTTGGAAGTGGTGTTAGTGAGGCCAGCAAGGTCTGTGTGAGTCCTAATGCCCCAGTAAAGTGAAGGGGACACTATACTGTCAGTGGGCACCATCTTTTGGATGCGGCGTTAAAGCGAGGTCCTGACTCTCTGTGGTCATTAAAAATCCCATGGCACTTCTCGTAAAGAGTAGGGGTGTAACCCCGGTGTCCTGGTCATATTCCCTCAATCGGCCCTTACCCATCATGGCCTCCCAATCATCCCCATCCACAGAATTTGCTCTATCACTGTCTCTCCACTCCACCAATAGCTGGTGTGTGGTGAGCGCACTGGCGCCATTGTCCTGTGGCTGCAGTCGTCCAAGTGGATACTGCACACTGTTGGTGGTGTGGAGAGAACCCCCTCATGATTGTGAAGCGCTTTGGGTGTATGGCCATACACGATAAATGCGCTATGTAAATACACATTACTTACTGTGTTTGACAGCTGTGTCTATCAGCTGATCGTTAGCAAATTTATATGGCATTCAAATGCTAACAGACACTAATTTTAAACGCTCCAGTGCCTGAGGACATTTCTGTCACTTCAAAGCAGGTATGTATACGTCTAAATTTAAAAATAAGCAGTGTTTAAATATAAAAATTAGCATCTCCTCACGTTACATTTTTAGTCAGAGTCAGTATGGGCCACTGATGACCGTTGCTCTCTCTCCTCTTTCTCTGCTACATCACGCCCACTCCCCTATCTTCTGCTCACATCTGACCACGCCCATTCAAGTTTTATTTTTCAAAGAAAGTCTGAGGGAGACTTAACCTGAAAGAGGGAAATGTCATGAGCCTTTAAGGGATAGGTAAACTGTCAAATGTAAATGGTGAAAAAGTAGAGTTGAGGTCCTGACTCTCTGTGGTCGTTAAAAATCCCAGAGATTCAGAAAATGGCCAAATTTGCCAACTGGCCTCCATCCATCATGGCCTCCTAAAAATCCCAATATCTTAACTGGCTTCATCATTCTTTCTCCTCTCCACCAATCAGCTGGTGTGTGGTGTGCGGTTTGGTGCAATATGGCTGCCGTCACATCATCCAGGTGGATGCTGCACACTGGTGATGGATGAGGAGATTCCCCTCAAAAATGTGTAAAGCGATTTGAGAGTCCAGAAAAGCGCTATATAAATGTAAGGAATTATTATTATTATTATCTACAAGATGGAGAGTTGATTTTTTTCTAATCTTTATTAAAACGTAAAAGATTTTTAGCTCAAACCGTGGTCCTTGGTGATTTGTAATTTCCCTGTTAATGGCTACAGCCACTTTAAAAGTCAGAAAAACATATCAGAATTAAAGAATTTAAAAATTTTTTTTCATAATTTACTCACCCTTAAGCTAACCTAGGTGTATATGCCTTTTCAAAAGCAGAAACAAAGAGAATTAAGTACTATTTGGAGCTTCAAAAAACTCAATTTAAGCACCATTCACAATTACAAAACTGTGATACCAGGATATTATTCAACAACTCTGACTGTGTTCATCTAAAAGAAGAAAGGCATTTACACCTACGATGGCTTGCGGGTGAGTATAATTATAGTAAAAATTTACATTTTTGGTATTCTTTTAATACATGTGGATCCTGGTGCTACAATGAGATGTGATGAAATTAAATAAATGGCCTTTTTGTTATGCCTGTACATGTTTTTTAAAATATATTTCACATCTGGAAGTTTGTGAACCTCAGTTCAGTCCTGAACCAAATATGATTCTTTCTTTCTCAAGAGCTGAAAAGTGAATTTCATCTATCATTATTTTCACATTTACAGTTCTGGCCATGAAACATAATGTTAACATGACACATGCCGAGGTTTGTCACTTTACACCACGTCAGTCAGGCAATCTCTTCCAATATCAGTGGGTGCTTCTTGGCCTTTACAAGCAAAGTGGGCTAGGTTTTATGCCAGGTTATGTGAGACTACCCTTCCCTTGAGGGCAAATTTGAAGTCTTTAAGAATGGATGTCAATGTACACTTATGTATAAACTCCCTATTCAGGGAATAACCTTAACGAGTCTCTACAGCTGTGTGAGCAGCTCTATATTAGGACAGCTCAGAATAACACACTCTCCCAACACACACTCCTAATTTAGACTAATTCATTGTCATACCTTTCCTCTAATTATTTATTTTTCATAATAAAATGTTGCATGACACTGTGAGATGTCAAATAGATACATTTACCAGTGTTTATGCATTTCAGTTATAAAAAATAATCAACCTCAAGCCTCATTTATGTCACTTCAGAACCAACTTTTGAAAACTGGAGGTAGCAGATGTTAGTTTAAACAACACATCTCACAGCAATTCGTAATTTTTTCATTTAGTGGCTAATTCGTTTGAATTCGTACAATCTCATTCCTACAATTTAGTACGATTTGCTCATCCCCTAATGACGATTGGTTTAAGGGGTGGGGTTGGGTGCCACGCCTCCTTTTTTTTTAATCGTACATTTTCGTAAGACTCAACTTCTACGAATTCACACGATTTAGCCACTAAACTGACAAATTGTAAAATAGTTACATTTCCTGGTGAGATCAGGCTAGTTTAAAAGGCAGATTTGGGTTTGAGGGATAGCTTTCTGTGAAATATTATCAATGAAAAGGCATGGATATAGTTATTTTCACAGACATTCATGCATTTGAGTTTCCCTCTTAAACAATCTTTATGGGCGGAGAGTATTGAAGTGAACCAAACAACATCATTTACTCAGTTCACTGGTATTTGTGCCATCAATTAACACCCAAATAAACATTGCATAACTCATTTTGCACTTGACATGGTGTGATGGTTTCTGTAGGAGAACAAAAGTATATGTAGAAGAGAGAGGACATAAATGTTTATGAGAGGACGTCTGTGTTTTTGATGTCTAATAGACATTCAAACACAGACTTTGTAAATAAAGCAAGGCTAAATGTGTGTAAATCTAACAAATATCTAACAATAGTAATCATCAAAAGTCATCAAGATAGATAGATTACACAGATTTTACATGTCATTCACTCCTGTCTATTTGATGAATAGTATATTTTTGGACATCTCTTACTGACAGACCAAATTAAGCCCAAATTAGATATCAAATTTCCTTCATTTGTGTTCATTTGTTTGGAACAGCAACAGATGCTATCCTAAAATATGAATTATCATCAGTTCGGCTCATCTACGACCCTACGCTTATTTGCACTGCTTCTAGAAAATTGCATTGGTCATTATGTAAATGAGCTTCTGCAAAAGTGTTTTTTAAAAATTTGCTGTTCCTTCTGCAGTTTTAATGGGATTGCGGCCTCACATTGATTAGCATTGTTGAATCTGTAGACAACTATTACCCAGAACACTCGGTGTCTAGGATGATTAAAGCCAAATCTCCCTCCCTGTTTCTCTCATTCTGGAAGTCTCTTAAATAGGCATATCAAAAAATATCTGTATGTCACTCATCCGTCACACTAAAAGAAACAGGCAACCCATTCACCTCTAGAAAGGAAATTCTGAAGTGCGCCCCCTATTGATATGTGTGAAAGAACCATCTAGCTTTCAAAACGACACACCCTCAATCACCAATAACCCATATGCAGGGGTGATTTTACCTGATAGATCACAACCCTGAACTTGTTGCGTGTGAGCAGCTCATCCTGCGTAGTTTCCACTTTCTTCACGCGCACGTTCTGTTTCTCCACACGTGAACGCACTTCTTTAACATGTGTGCTCACACGCCGGGCCTTCTGCAGCAGTTTGTCAACGGTCGCCGCTGTGGCGCCATGGTCACGAGCCAGTTTGAGAAGCTCAGACTGGACAGCGCTGACCGAGCCCTCAAGCTGCTGTTGGCGTTCCTCCATACGCTGTTGACTCGCCTGGACGCCATCGATGATCGTAGACACACGCTCCAGCAGAGACAGAATGGACAGGGCCGAGACGGGCTGCCCGGATTCATCCTCGACCCCTAACATGACATCTCCTCTCTTTTCCATCTCCAATTCTCCCTGAAAGTGCAGCCAGAGATGGGTAAAGGGCCAGCCGGACTCAAACGCACAGTACCAAGAGAAACTGACACTCCTAAAGAGAGACCCCACTGAAATCTGACAAACTCCACCCCTGTTCACACACACTCACACACACACAGATATAAATGCATGGATATAAATACAACTGTAAGAGGATCCTGAGACATTTTTGGAAGCTGTATCACAGAAGTGTTGGAAAGCCCCATTAATTCATACATTCCTGCATGGTGTGCATGTGTTCGGGTGGCTTGTGCATTTGCATAATGTGTGTCTCTTAAATATCTTAAATGACCGTTGATGAAGAGCGCAAATGTGTGTGTTTGTGTGGTGAGGTGGACTTACTTTTATAAATCTGGCCCTCTGCGGCATACCATCAACTCAACTGAAGCCAACAGCTGCGGACACACACATACTCACAAACACACGCAGTGTAAACTGACCTTGGAGGTGTTTCACATCAGCGTTTTGACCTCTGACCTCATTTTCGGGCAACCTGACATGCAAAAACTGCATCTCCCAACATGCACTTGGAACCGCTGAAAAAAATACACTGGTATATATTGAGTTCAATGACACAGAGAAAGAAACACACTAAAGACAATACACTTTTCATTAAAACTCACTTTATAAACAAGTTTGACATGCAACATTATGCAGTACTTCTCATAATGTCAAGCTTACAAACTGATTTAAGACCGACACACAGATACACATTCAATGACCCGCTTTACAGTGATTTCAATTGTAAGAGCTTTGGGTTGTGAGTTGTGTTATAAACTTCTTTTTGCTCTGTTTCAGAAGCTAAAAGATTGCACAGTTTTCCCCAGTTTTATTCAAATGATTTTTCTATGTGGGAGAAAGTGACACATTACTGTAGCTGCTGTATAAAAAGTAATTGGAATGATAAAACGTGCAGTTTGTGCACTACAAAGTAATGTGTTTATGATTAGAAATTAAAAAAGGTAATACGCTTTCAATATCAAGCAGCATAATGGATTGTTTTTGTACAGCTAAAATAAATTCAAGCTTCTGACGGCAGAAGCCTTATACAGTCAGGTAAAAATGAGGTAAAATGGCCATAATTCCATCTTATTTTCAAAAATAAGGTGGATATAAGTTAAAGCAGACATAGAACAAATAACATTCTGGCAGGAATAGGCTTGACAAACATTCTCTGACTTTTCACCCCTAGGGTTCACAATTGTAAGTGTTACTTATGTGTTACACAGTGTTACTTATTGTCATTTTCACGCTGTAATGACTTGGAACACAACCATAACAAACTTTGGACAGTAAAAACAACTATAGTAGAATTTATGTTGGCTTGGGAAGCCTAGTTTTTTGGAAACAGCTTTAGAAGCTACAAGTTTGAACTTAGAGTGAAGAAAAAAATATTTTTTGCATTTGTTAATGCATTGCTAGCATGAATTAACACATTGTTAGCATGTTTACAAAGTTTAAGCCCAATGCTAGCATCGATTAGCATGTTGGTGTTTTTCTAAATGCTAAAAACACATGCTGCCATGAATTGGAATGTTTAATACATAGCTATACGATTGTAGGAAGTTGTAACATATTGCTAATGTGATCTAGTGGTGTTGGAGAGCCTTACCTGAATGTTTGAATGAGTTTTGAGAAAGAAAGAATGAAAGAATTAGCATTTTGCTAGCATGATTACATATGTTAAGTATCCCTTACATGTTTTAACATATTGCTAGCATAAATTAGCATGTTGCTAGCATGTTTCTATAATGTTAGCTAGCTAGCTTTTGAACTTGACATATGTTGGTTTAATATATTGAGATATTTGAAAGTTTTGATATCCTCATTGAAACTATGTTTTTTTTAAATAGTTTTGATTGTCTGTTTTTCAGAAAACCACAAGTCTGATCAGTTGAAAAGATAAAACCTCCTAAACGTCTGACCTGAGTTTATCATAGCTTGAAAAATTCAGTTCCAGATGAAGAAAATAGTAAGTAGTAGATCAGTACACTGGCTCTTGGACTTCTTATTACTTTTCTTTTAAGACAATTTAAGTGGTCCATGCCAAAGTCACAAAGATATGTGTTATAGCTAGTTGTCAAGACAGACTATGCGGCCGTTGCAAATGTTTTCTGGACATTTTTTTTGCCTCTTTCTCTATGTTGTGAAGGAGATCTGGACGGTTTCTTACTGGCTGAAGTGAGAAAAACATAAATGTATGTATATAAACACCCTAGCATTATGCCAGCATGTTTTACATACTGAACATCACTCATACTTTTTTGTCAGAAAATACTGTTCTACTTAATGTAAACATTTGACCATGTGGATTTACTGCATTCAGACTAATTAAAAAATGAGGAGGAAAGACGAACAAAAGTGTAAAAGTAAACTACGAACGTAAAAATGTAAAAAATTAAAAAGCTCTCAATAAATAGGGTGGAATAAGGCCACTGAAATACTAAAATATTGACATATAAAACTCTATCTAAAGATCTTTTTTTAAATAAGCTCCTGGGAATGTGTTCTATGTGATGTATGAATGTGTATGTTTAGTGTAGAATTTGTGCGTTTCTGTTTTAGTTATACAATCCTGCGTCCTCCATCTTTGGGAAAGTGTCCCTTATTCTGTTTCTGAAGACGTGCTCGAGGCTTTTTTGGATGAATCCTAAAAGACAACAGTTTGTAAATTTGGTGAGTGTGTGATACTGTATTTGTGCATGTTTCAATATTAGAGTTTATTTAGTGCATGCTCATGTGCATGTGATGAGTTTTACCTTGTGATGCATATTATGATAGCGATGATGATGCTGATCTGTACGGCCGCAATGATCGCAGCAATCAGGATGTACTGAAGCTTCTGTCCATTGGGCACCACGTATAACTCACTGAAGTCTCTTAGCTCACAATGCGTGCCAGAAAAACCCAAATTACACCTAAATGACAAGACCAAAACGCATCAAACACATACAGTTGAAGTCAGAATTATTAGCCCTCCTGAATTATTAGCCTCCCTGTACATATTTTTCCCCAATTTCTGTTTAACGGAAAGAAGATTTTTTCAACACATTTCTAAACATAATAGTTTTAATAACTCATTTCTAATAACTAATTTCTTTTATCTTTGCCATGATGACATGATTTAAAAAAAAATGAAAAACTGCTTTTATTCTAGCTGAAATAAAACAAATAAAACTTTCTCCAGAAAAAAAAATATTATAGGAAATACTGTAAAAAAATTCCATGCTCTAATAAACATCATTTGGGAAATATTTGAAAAAGAAATTTACAGGAGGGCTAATCAGTTTGATGTCTAATTTACAAGCAATGCATTTGTGTGTATGTTTGGTTGTACCTGCACATTGCCAGATCATTTTTCATCTCACAGGTTCCATGCACACATGAGCTGCTGTTGACTTCAGGACAGGGCATGGCTCTTCCCACATTGGCTCCGCCCACTAGCACAGCTGAACCTATGGGATGAATCAAAGTGAGAATAATGCTGCATTTGCATTTAGCATTGTTAAGGTTTTCTGATAAGGGATTTGTGTTTACCTGAACATTGTCCAAGGTGTCGGACATTAATCTGAGCTTGTTTCAGGCAGGAAGCTTCTCTGACCTGACATGGATTACTGTAAGACTGTCCATCTGATCCGCACACTGGGTTTAGATTGTAGCCACCGCAGTCTATATTACACACACACCTAGTAGAGGAAATAAATATTACTGATACAATTGCCTCAAATGGAGGTTTGTGAGATGAAAAGCTAATAAATGATTAAGGTGTGAGAATGTAAATAAAATAAGGTGATGCACAATTTATTGAAGTAAAACCGAAAACATTTGCATAATTTCCAGATTTAAATGCTTGAAAATGAAGAATTTAAAGATGAATTCCAGCACAGTAGCTTTGTAATACATTTCTTCTTATGATTTTTTTTAACTGTACAGTACAATTGTAATTTAAAGTAAATAATCAATAATTAGTAATCAATAATTAGATTTTAGGATGTTAATGTATAATTAATAATTAAATAAATGTATTATACCTGTGTAGTGTACAATTATTTATATTTTTACAACCAAATATATTTTTATTTATTAGATTTAACTACTATTAATAGTAAAAGTGGTACTGTGAATGTGTCCTTTATCATTTATTATTAAAATATTAACTTAAACGTTAGTGATAAATATTTTATGCTATTATTATGGTTTTGTGCTCTGTCGCACACACTCACACACACACACAAGTACACATTGACCCACCAAATGCCTTCAGAGTCTTCATCACACTCTGCCCCGAACCTGCAGCTAGAACACCTGGAGTATGTGCTGGGCTCCAGGCCTGAGCTCTCCAGATCTACACACAAACAGACACACATGGTTCACATAAAGTCCAATATTGCTTTGAAAATTACATATCATTGCTGCTTGGGTGTCCTACATGTCACAATCAAACTTTTATTTTTGATAGATCTTTATGCTGATTGATGTAAATGATCGAATATAAGAAAAAAAGTAGGGTGTAACATGGCTGTAGAACACACCTGTATCTCCTGATGCAGATTCAGCATCTGAGGAAAAAAAAGAACAAACATGCAAAATGTCATGTCTGATAAAAGGCTTTACAAATATTGAATACACACAATCGCAATTAATTATGTAGGCATAACATGAACAAAAACTTCTTCATGTGTTTGTGTGTGTGGTCAGTACAATGACACTAAACTTCCTAGACTTGTGTGTACAGATATTTAAAGCAAAGACTCACTGTGGAACCCTCTCCCACACACACTCCGCTGCATCAATAATATTTCTAAGTTTAAGTCTCTTCTTAAAACTCACTTATTTTCTGAATGTTACAATCATTACATTTTGTAGATGTTGTTTCTGTTTCTGTTCTGTTTCACTCTAACTGTTGTAAAGCGCCCTTGATCACTGGAAAGGCGCTATATAAAATAAACTTCTTATTATTATTATTACACTGTTAAAAATAAATGTGCAACCAAGAATCAAAAAGATTTTCATGTGATGAACCTTTTAGTGAAAACTTTGAATAACCATTTTTACATACTGTGAAGAACAGTTTTATAATCTAATAAAAAAAACTTTTCCACTGTAACCTTTTGTGGAATGAAAAAGTTGCAAGGATGTAAAAGGTTCTTCATAAAACCATTGATACCAATAAAGAATCATTATTTTTTTAAGAATATGTATTAATAACCCATTTAATTCCACTTTTTTTCTTGCAATTTGAGAATTTGCCTTTAATTCCTTAGACCTCACTAACATACACACACAGTTCAAACCTCCTTTGTTATTATGTTGGTTAAATTAGGTTTCATACCTGGTCAAAACAGTGACCAGTGGGAAACAGAACAGTCAGAATAGTGTGTGTGTTTACTTCCGTTTGTGTGCAATAGGATGGGTTAAATGCAGAGTGCAGACTTAGAGTATGGGACACCAAACTAGACCATGTCACTTCACTTTCCCTTTCAATTGATTTAAATTGTTAAGAGTAAATAGTAAACATTTTAATCAAAACTATGAATTTTGTCACTTAAATGGGTTGACTGAATTTCTTGCCCAAAATCAACAACAATACTTTTAGAGCTTCCAGATAGAAGGAAAATGTTTTTATCAGCAAGTTTTGGCTAACCAGGACAGTGTCCTTCTGTAATTATGGTGATTGGGCTCTGCTGTTCACAGGCCGCTTGTCTTAGAAAACATTCACTGTGGTACGTGTCTCCATCGGAACCACAAACTGGATCGAACATCCGTGGACACTGAAACAAACAAGACAAGACAAGCACCTCAATCCTCAAAGCTGCATGATGAGAGCATTAGGTTACAGGCTTCAATCAAGGCAATGATAATATGAGCATCAATAGCTGTAATAAGGAAGGTAATAAGCAGTATAATAGTTCATATTATGCAGAGATTGTTGCCGCAGGACAAACAAACAAACCTGAAACTGACAAAGACACTCCAGGTGTGATCCGTTGTGTCTGCAGATTCCTCCGAAGACGCAACTAGATTCATTACACACATGAAGGCCACTTTTGCTCTCGGACAGACCTAAAAGACAACTTTTATTTTTATAGCACTTTATATGAGACTAACAGTTTCTAAGATTCACTGTGGTAAAAATGAAAGCAAAATACTTAATCAAGCAGCTGTAACAAGACAGGTGGCATTAGGCTATTCACATTCAAGGTTTTATAAGGTAAATTTAAGACTTAAGGTTTTAAAAACCTTTTTAGGATAAAGCAAGGAAGATTTGAAAAAATTAAGTGAAAAATGTCAATACGTTCACAACATATAAATGTCTGTAGGAGTTGCATGAGTTATGTGTAAGTTTTTCAATTAATAAAGAAAAACTTCTTGACTACTAGAAATATAGACATAACTTACCGTTCCCTCTGATCATGTTGCAGCAAAAAACAATATTTTGTTCTAAAGCAAATAACTTGTGATTCTCAAGAAATGTTGAAAAATTAAGTCTGAAAATGAATTTAAAAAAAAGGTTTTTAAATTAAAATAATAACAAATAACTAACAAATATGCACATAAATATCTGTACTGGAAAACAGGACAGAAGGATATATATTTTTAAATAAAGTATTTCTAAAAAGATATTTTGCAGACTGCTATTTTAAAGAGGTTCTGGATACTTTTTGACTATTGTAACTGTCATCTTATAGTTTGAGTTTAAGATGTGTTTTTCCTGCACTGCATTTTCATAAATTGTGTAAACAAAACCCATTTCTGAACAGTTTATAGTACAAGAGTAAAGATTTATTATCAAAATTACTATTATTGTTGTTTTATTCTTGTAATATCGGACAACACTGACTATCATTTTAAACGGTAAAATCTAAAAACCTGCCTACAGAGACAGCAAATTATTCTGTCTTAATACCAGTTAGTGCCTACATTAAGGAATTGGACTCGGTGGTAATTTATGGACTGCAAACAACAGCACCTGCCAAAATAAATAGGCTACTATCGAGTGTGTGTGCGCGCACCTTCGCATCCGTTTTCACCGTGTGTCGAGCAGTCGGTGTCCGTGTCGGTCATCAGGGCCCCGGGCACCCGCAGGAGCAGCAGCAGCCCGAGCACCGCGACACAACACCGGGCCGCCGCAGCGCTCGAGCCCGTGGACATCATGCGCCTCAATACGGAGAATCCCCGCGACCGATGAGCCAAACGAGGCGGAGCTGCTCGTGCGCATGAAAGCTGAAGCTGCTCTTACTGAGGCTCAATCATTTCTCCGTGTCACCGGCCGAGCTGAATGAAGCGGTGACCGGACACCGACACATCCAGCCGCAGCATCACGGCAGCTACAATTATCTGAGACCGTCTCAGTTTCCCTCACTTCACTTCATCCGCGATAACAGACACATAAAATAAACGCAGAGAGATCATACAACTGCACTTAAAACCAAATGAGAACATTTTAAAAATATCCCCTCATCAACATTTCTAAGGAAAAAAATGTAATCATTTGTTTTGGCTTTACAGTAGCAATATAATTTACTGTTTCCATTTAATTCAATTTTATATCACTCTTCTTTGGAAAAGCATATATAATACTTTTATTATATAATACTTTTATACTTTTACTTTTTAATACTAATGTATACTATCCTTATAGGCTAACTAGTTGCCTTTATATTTTTGGAAGGGGTGCCTTGAGATCATCTATTGGGCTATATGAGATTCGTGAATCAAAAAGATTTGAACTTTTCAGAAATAATGAGTAGCCTACTGTTAGCCTATATTTTCATATCCCATACAGTGCCACAAACCTCAAATATGATGTAAGACTCCCATCCTAAAATGCAAAATGTGTTTTGTAAAGATATAAATTATACAGAGAAAATAGGCTAAGCTAATATAAATGGGTCTAAAATTATTTTAAACACAATGCAACTTTAAAATACAGCAACATACTGCATAACTGTCCTAAAAAGACATTCATATTACAGTTAAATACTGTGCAATTTACAAAAATCGTTACTAGTGTTATTATTAGTTTACTTTTTATTATAGCTATTTATTTTTAATTAAATTTTTATCATTTGAATTGCAGCACGGTGGCTCAGTGGGTTAGCACTGTCGCCTCACAGCAAGAAGGTCGCTGGTTCGAGCCTCGGCTGGGTCAGTTGGCATTTCTGTGTGGAGTTTGTATGTTCTCCCTGTGTTGGCGTGGGTTTCCTCCATGTGCTCTGGTTTCCCCCACAGTCTAAAGACATGCGATATAGGTGAATTGAATAAACTAAATTGGCTGTAGTGTATGTGTGTGAATGAGAGTGTATGGGTGTTTCCCAGAGATGGGTTGCAGCTGGAAGGGCATCCGCTTCGTAAAACATATGCTGGATAAGTTGGCGGTTCATTCCGCTGTGGGGATCCCTGATGAATAAAGGGACTAAGCCGAAAAGAATATGAATGAATGAATGAATGAATAATTTGAATTTATTTTTTGTTTGAATCTGAATCTTATTCATATTTTGGCATAAAATATTTGATTATTATAATTAAATTATAGATATAGATATATAGAAGATGTAATTAATATCATATAAATCCAAAGTTAATTCATGCTATTTGTTTGCTTCTTTTACAAGTGTTTGTTTATTTATTAATAATATTCTTGATAATTTGTTAAAATGTTTTTTATTAAATTAATAATTTTTATTTACATTTTTAATAGTTTATACTTTTTATTTATCTTATATTTTCGTTAGTTAATAATATTTACATTTTTATACGCTAGCCTATAACAAGGAGCAATGCACTGGGCTTTCTGAAGCAGTGTTATCTTGTTATAGTTCATAAGATATTGCAATGTACACCACAATGATGTCCTAATTTAAACTTTGTCTAACCATATTATTAAATCAGACAGAATTTTAATTTACAAATTGAAATTTATATGTGCTTGTCACAATACAGCAACATGCATAACGTGTTATAATTAATATAGCCTAAATGTTGTCTCACAAATTACCTCACAGAACCTCATTAGAGCCCTTTTTTCTTTTAAATATGTAGAGAGTTTTCTTTTGGGTTTTTCAGAGTGTGTGTTCTCTTCTCACCTGTATGATTCTCACACGTCCACATGAAATAACCGCGTGAGTGTATCTTTGTGTTTGGGATTTGTTGCTGGGCGTGTGTGTGTGTTCAGGGATTATTAAGAAAAATCACTTGATTAACTCTCTGTCGACACCAAAAGAAGCCGCCAGAAACATATTTACCATGTTAAATGTTGTTTCAGTGAATGTTTGAGTAAAGGATGAAGCAGACAAATGCGCGGTCATATGACTTCACCTCAACCAATGACATCAGCCTCCTACACTTCTCCAAAATCACCAAACTCAACCACGGAGCGACCGTCCGCATTTACTTCGTGAAAAGACGTCTATATAATCAGACCTAAGCGGTAAGTCTGTCGTTTTTTGTTGTTGTTTATATGTGCGCAACCTAATGTGACCACCCAGCGCTCGCGCTCCCTCTGAAACAAAAGACACTCGCGCTGTTTCCGGTTTTATGATGACGTTTCTTTGCACACGGTCTGGTCGCCGTGCTCGTGGTGTTGAGTGCAGAATCGCCGTACTGAACGCGCTTACTTTCGAGCGTGTGGACTCCCGGTAAGCAGTAAATGCTGTTGATATATGATCAGTCCGTTACGCGTGGAAACGTGCTGTCAGAACGGGAGAAATTCGGTGTGCTGGAAAGATCCAGCTAGGCCGCGAGGCGCATGCTGTTCCTGTTGTTCTTTCACATCTGTTCTGATGTATATGTTAAATGTACATTTCATAAATTCATTGGTCTCCGAATGTAAACGAAATCGACTCAGTGGTACAGTAAGAAATGTATTGTTGTGGAATCGCCATAATCAGTGTTGTCTGTGTGTCGCAGTGTTTGTAAACAGGTGTCAGTGATGCGCGGCGGCGTGTTGATGCTGGATGTCAGAAGCACCAGTGATGGAAAAGTACATTAAGACACAGTTCACTTCATTTGAAATTTTTATGTCATAATAGTCGTAATTCTGGGCACTTTTGGAAGCATACTGACTCGAATCATCTCAATTTCTTTAAATAAATACGTAACTGTATTGGCTACAAATAATTAGCTTTTTGTTTTGAGAGTAAGTATTGTACATCTATGTTTCCCCTTTACACGCTTTTTTAGCGGGGTGTTCCGTATTGACCATCTGCACAATATATGACAATACAAGTTAATGGGTTTCTCGTTTATGGTGGATATTTGTGTTCGTATGCACTGGGAAACTTCTCATGAAAGATTTCCTTGTAATTAATTCACAAGACGAACCTACACACAATTTACTCTTGATCTCTTTCTACTTAATGCAAAGGGATCGTTCACCCAAAACTGAAAATGCTTTCATCAATTACTTGCCCTTCACTGGCCACGAACCTATTTTCTTTTGCCTTTCTGTCAGGGTGAGTTGATAGTAAGTAATGTAAGCTAGATAGTAATTACTAAATAGTGAGTACCAGTTTCCAGTAATGCAATCAAAATATTTAATCTGAGACACAGAATAAATAAATGAAATGGAAAACAGTTTGCCTGTATGTAAAATAGAAGGTAACACTTGTTCAAAGTAATTATTGCACTGCTGTGAGGTAGACTTCTGTAACTGAGTAAAAGTACACAGTACACTGAAGGGGTAAGGATATGATGAAATGTGTATTTAGGATTTAAATATATATATATATATATATATGTACATAATTTATATGCCCACTTTTGTGTTTTTTTTATTGCTGATTAATTAAAAAAAAAATTATCCAATGTATTTTTAGAAGTCAATTGAAATGTTATAAAGAATTCTAAAAAATATAAAACTTTATTATAATGTTATTTTTAATATATTTATTTTACTTGTATTATAGAATTTTACAATTGTTAAACTGAGGTAACCCCGTTTCATCTTTTTGCATGAATGCAATTTAATTTATTGTAACATTCCTTTTCTTTTTTTTTAATTGTAAAATTTGTTGCACAAGAATAAATCATGATTTGTTCCTTTATCCACAATTAATGGACAGTTAAATCCATTGATAACTGTAGTTGAAAAATCTATGTGAACAGGGATCATATTGACAGTATTGTCAATATATACGTAACACTTTTCAAAAATACAAATGCTTTCGTTTCTAGAATTTTGTTGTGAAAACATACATACTCTTAGTTTTAGAATTATAATAGTAACACTATGCTATTACTGCATTCTTATAATAACAATATTTTTGTGTTTTAGGATGCCAATATGATTGGCTGGTGGCCACGCCTCTTCCCAGTGATGTCACTGGCATTGCTGTGGGCGTGTTCATCAGGGACAGGTTCAGACTGCAAATCTGTGGCCATTGAGACTGATGGCCGCATAGCAGAACAAGCACAGCAGCGCCACCTACAGGCCCTGTTTGACAAGTATGGCCAGAACGGCAGCATCTCCTTAGAAGGCCTCTACAACCTACTAAAAGGGGTGGGGCTTGACCGCATCCGCAGAGTGATGGTGCATCATCCTGGAAATGCACATAATCACACGCACACGCATGATCACACACACACTCATCTGGACAAACTCACCGCACACACACATCCGGTCACCACCAAGAAGGGAGACATGGATCATAACGTGGAGAAGAGTGACCCCGTCCCAAAAGCACAGCCAGACTCTGCCTCTGGAAAGAAAAGCCAGTCGGATGCGCATCACAATCTGTATATGAAGATGAATCAGGAAACCACCACACCTTTGACCACGCCATCCTATGTCACCAAATCACGCCGGACCAATCGTAGCACCGATTATGATTTGACACAGGACCACGCCCCCTTTATCCCCACTCAGCCCAATGTGACACACTCAAACCACACCCATCATGATGAGGACACGCCCACACACCAGCACGATGACCATGATGAGCACGAACATGGCCATGCTAGTCAAGGGGTACACAAAGTTACATTATTTACTACTTAACTCTCTTTTTATCCCTTTGTCTCTATTTCAAGTTACTGATTTGTTTTAATTTACTTTTATTTTAATCCAGGCTGTCCGCAGGGTCTTAAAAAAGTATTACAATTTGATAATTTCAGAGAAATTTAAGGCTCTTAAAAAGTATTAAAAAGTCTTAAATGCTATGTTACAACGTATAAAATTTTATATAATTTTTGATTATACAATGTTTAGTTGTATGTTAAAGTTTGCCTGAATTTAATCTGCGAATATTGGGATGCTGTGAAGTTGATGAAATCCTGCTAGATTTGACATCATGCTGCTTTGTTTACTTACCAAGGCAGCACCGTTATTCATGCTGTTCTATAGGCGCCCCCTGTTGGATTAGCATTTTTATTAGGTATATGAATAAAGTTTTTGATTAGGATTAGTTTCTTACAATCAGTATTTAGTAAATATATTGTAAGTTTAAATATAACCAATGTTACCGGTTGAAAATGAAAGTGGCGATGATGTTTTAAAATGTATGGAAAGAGTCTTTAAAAAGGATCTTAAAAGGTATTGGATTTCACTCTCGGATTTCTGTATGTACCTTGTAATCTATTTTTAAACATCTTTTAACTGTATCTACTTATACATTAATCATTTGACAGAAGCTTTTATCCAAAGCAAATTATTAGAAAGTGATTTAATAAAAACTCTAATAGAAAATAGATTAGAAAGTTATTTACTTCTTACATTTGTTACACTGATTTTCTCTAAATTTCTCATAGTCTCCTAGATTGTGTTTTAATTCTGTGATGAATTTCTTTATTTATAAGAGATTTTTAACAGCGGTAAACCAAATACAGCTTTAGAGTTAAATATAATATAACTGTAGTATACATTTTCTGGAATGAAAATAACCATAGAAGCTGACATGGTGTTAAACACAAACAAACATTCACAAAATTTTTCCACAGCCCTTTTATCACTACCTTTAAAATCCCTGACATCCCTCACTCACATAATTCCTCCCTTTTCTCTTTCAGTGTCAAAATGCCTCCACAATCCTGCAGACGCACGGCATGAGAAAGGAAACGAGTCTCTCTGTAAAGGACTTCAGTTTCCTTTGCCCTGCTCTTCTCATGCAGATTGATTCCAAGTCTTGCATCGTGCATGAAGACGAGGACGAGCATTCAGGTGAGCTTTTGTGCCTGGGATTTACATACATTTGTAATGGTCAATTTGCAGAATCTGTATAACAACTCCCCCTTTTCCCTCTAGATCATTCCCACCATCACAAACACCACCATCATCATCATGATCACCAACACCTGCAGCATCCTCATAACCACACCAATGGAAGAGGCCAGAGGAACACTCCAGTTTACATCGGTAAGTAATCTGCTTTAGATATAACGATTGATTTGCATATTCATTTTATATTCAAATAGAAGTGTTATGCAAATTAGATGTTATTTATTATGAAATGCCAGCCACAAATTGTCAGATAAAGAAATGCTAATAATTAATGTTCAATTTAAAGGTCTAGTTCATACATAAATTTAAATGTACTCACTATTTATTCTGCCTCAAGTGGTTCCAAACCTTTATGTGTTTCTTTATTCTGCTGAACACAAAATAAGATATTTTGAAGAAAGCTGAAAAGCCATGAACGTCCATAGTAGGAAAAACAAATACTATAGAAATCATTGGTTTCAGTTTTTCAGCTTTCTTCAAAATATCTTCTTTTGTGTTCAACAGAATAAAGAAACTCTGAATTTTGAAACAAGTTAATGATGACAATTTTCATTTTTGAGTGAACTATCCCTTTAAAGTCATTAATCAATAAATGTCCAGTATTCAGATTCAAAATGATTAATGAAGATAAAATTATTCCAAATGAACATTATAATATACATATTCATAATAATAACATTAATAACATTATAATATACATTCATATTCATTTTGATATTTGCTAAATGTTACATTTGTTATTAAAGAATACCTTTAACATGAGTGTTACATGATGTAAAGGAAATCTAAATGTAAAAAATAAGGGAAGTTATCAAGAAAAATTCTATATGGACTGTTAATGCAGAGATAATCTGTCTTTGGGGTGTGCTTAAATCAATCAGTGTGTGTGTGTTTGCATTACAGCATGGATTGGAGGCTTTCTCTCCATCACTTTAATCAGTTTGCTGGCGTTGGTTGGTGTGGTTTTGATCCCACTCATGAACAGAGTTTGCTTCAACTTCCTGCTGAGCTTCCTGGTGGCCCTTGCAGTGGGCACTCTGAGCGGAGACGCTCTCCTCCACCTCATACCACATGTAAGACACACAAACTCACATTAGTACTGCTCATGATCCTTCAGAAATCATTCTCTAAAACCTAAATGGTAGTGTATGAACAAGGGGTGAGCAATATTTATTATCTGCAATGATAATCTCATAATCATAACTCAGTTTGTCACCCACTTTGCAAACAAAAGCATGTTAATCATGTCAGTCCCTCCATGATTTTGCATGAAACGACTGGCTTAGTGATAGCTTTTATCAAAACGTATGACATTATTTGCTTCAATTCTTGTGTTTTGCAGTGAAAAGACTAAATCTTTTTTCTTTTTTTTTGCCTCAAGAACCATTTGCAAAATCCTGGAGGGACTGTTTAATGTGCATTTAATGTGTAATGAAGCCTATTAGAACAATGATATGTTTAAGTAATGAAAACAAAAAAAACTTTTGTTGTTTATATTAGCAAGACATGAAATTAAATTTTCTACACAAGCAAGAATTATCAGCTACAGTTAGACAAACAAGATTTGTTTTTAAATTAACAAATGTATTATGGCCAGATTACATTTATATTGCATGTACACTGTAAAAATATCGCGGCCTAAATTTTTTAAAAGTTGAATCAACTGATCTTTTCTAGTTATCTCATCTTGCATCTGTCAAACTGACTAAGTTCGACTTTGTATAACTAACTGATTCAAATGAAAAGCAACAAAAACATTTGTTATTATGACTTCTTGTCGTTTTTTTAGTGTACTTATTAAAGTTCATATGTAGCCTGTCACTTTCTTAATTTTCCAAATAAATCTGCTAATTTGAATGTATTGTTTCAATTAATAATTCAGTGAATCACTCATTAAGACAGGGGACTTGCTGCCACCTATTGGCGCTTTTAGTAGCATCATATTTATTTATCCATGACAGGCCTAAACCAGCCAAGGAACCATCACAGTAACACACGCTACAAAATATCATTGTTGAAAAAATCCTCAAAAATATTAAATTATTTTGGTCGATATTGCACGCCCCGTGTATGCACAATTGAATATTGCAACAGAAACCAAAATGTTAAACATATACTTGTGGAATGCCCTGTTTTTAATGTGATCAGAGGATTTTTATCTGGAGAGACTTTAAAGGAAATATTTTTAAATGTGAATCCTTCAAAAATGCCTTAAAAATCTGTTTTTGATTTTTATCTTAAGTATTATTTATTACTGTTGATGTCTTTTATTGTTACATATATTTTTTATTATTATTATAGAAAAGTGATATTTATAAAATTCTATTTATAAATTTGATCTTATTTTGCCATGAAATAATCAGAGAAGCTGATATGGAAATACATTTAAAGCTGTTTCTCTCTCTGTATGCACAAAAGTTTTTGCATTTTTTGCAAGATTTGTAATTGCCTTTTGATTGGTCTGTGTCAGTCTCAGGGTCATCACCATCACGGCCACTCAGAGCAGCACGCTGAAGAGGAGGAGGACTCCCTTCGCCCCGTGTGGACCGGACTCACGGTTCTCAGTGGAGTTTACATCATGTTCCTCATCGAACACTTCCTGACCCTCGGCAAAATGTACAAAGACAAAAACCAGAAGGTCAGCCAAACACACAATATAAAACTAAGAGCCCATATTTTATGTTATCTAAAAGTCAGATTTCACAGTATTCACTCGCAGTATGGTGTCAAGGTGATTTGTAAATGATAATGGCAATCAATCATTTGATTTAATATAGTGTATTTTAAATAATATTGCGCGTATAACGTTATCTGGCATGCTTCATGATGTATCAACACAAAGACAAGTCACATATGTGAAATTGACCAAGAGGAGCGAGAAAATCGTCTTCATACAGATTTCAGATATAATAAAACTAAAGAGAGATGATGGTACTGGTGCTGCAAGGGGAAATATTATGTAAAGAATTTTTTGTTTGTTTGTTTGTTTCTGAAAAAACAGCATGTACAAAGACCATTCTGATTAATACCCCAAAACACATTATTACCAGGAGTTTTTGCCCAATCATTGAAGCATATAAATAATCGATGGAGTTGCTCTTCAGCAGTGTCATTACACTGAACTGAACTAAACTTCAAACGTGACATTTATACTAAACTGAAGTTTTAATTTACTGGAACTACACCAGGATTCTACACTACTCTCCTGCCTGCCTGAATTGCTGGAATGTTCCACCATTTTAAATAGTATGGCTTTTACTCTCTTTTCTTTTTGTATTAAGCTGCATTTGTCTACATTGTAAAAAGCACTATAGGAATAGGAATTAATTGAATTATCAATAGTGGTGCTATTTCTACCATGTAAATTACATATATACAGCCTGTTATATGCCATATGTTTGCATAGTTGCTGTGGACTACTTACTATAATTATAACTTTAGCATACAAGGCAAATTATTTACATTAAGCAGGATTAAGGCCTTAATGGGAAATAGCAGGCCAACGGTAAACTGTTGTAACCAATAGTAACGACAGTAGCTCACAATTAAGCAGGCAAACCATTAAAGAGCCCCTGTTTTGCATTATAAATGGTCATATTTTTGTTTTGGGGGTCTCCAACAACAGGCTGATATGCATGCAAGGTCAATAAACACTTTCATTATCTTATAATATGCATTTATTTTTACCTAATTATCCCAACGACTCCCATATGATTCGTTCAGCGATTCATTTGTTCCAAAACCCCTCCTTAGCGCAAAGCTAATCTGCGCTGATTGGTCGGATGACCCAGTCTGTTGTGATTGATCGACTGGGTTCAGCTGCGACACAGAGAAATACCCACCACGGCTATGAAGTAGCGCCCAGAGAGTATGTGAGAGCCCAATGCAGGAATGCAATAAAGCAATGCAGTTAAACACCAGCATATTACTCTACTCTTAACCCTAACCCCAAGTAATAACAATGACACACATTCAGTATTAATCCACACAGTGGCAAAAGTTGAACTATTTTGAAAACTGACAGCGCTGTGCGTGTAAGGAACAGCTGATGGTGGTCATAGCAACAAACAGCAGAGGATCAGGAGCACAAAACGCATTTAAATCGGTAAAGGAAGAAGCACGCGGCGCGTTTTCAACATGGTTTTGGACACAATATGTGAATAGCTTTAACTTCTAGTGAATAGATTTAACCTGAGAGATACAGTACAAGCACTGATCTATAATAGATAAGTGATTACAAGCCACGCAGGGAGATTACAACTTCTAAAACAGTTAAACACATTTTGCAAACTACACAAAACGAGGCAACAATTTTAATTACACTTACATGTTATGATCCGGAGGAAGAAGAAACTGGTCCATATGAACTGCAACAGTTACTGAAAAAATCCCTGTCAAAGCCTGACAAAGTCCTATACATAATAGTGTCTGCTGCTCCTTCCTTTAATAGCAAATGGCTGACGAATCCCGCGCTACAGCATAGGTTATTGTATCAAAAATCAGAAATATGACAGGAACAAACACAGCACAAGGTTGGCAATACTGTGGTGTCGTTGTGAAAATGAACTTTAACCCTTTATTCCCCGCAGCCAAATCTCCATCAGTCAGTGACTCGATTCATTAATTCGACTCCGAGTCAACTATTTCGCTAAAGAATCAGTAGTTTTAAACACGGTGCACTTTCAGATTTAAACCTCAGCTGGATGTTTTCATTCACTTAGAGCTGTGCTACACACTCCATGGAAACTCATTTTCAAAAACCCATAATAGGGGCTCTTTAATAAGCTCTATAATGGGGCATGCTCAGAGGCTACATGACATCATGAAGACAATTTCAGTCCCGCCCAATAAATCCTGAACACAAAAATGGTGGAACACTCTTTATTAGCCTAACTCCACAGTTAAGTACTACATAGTTTACAGTCTTTGTAATGTGTTTTAGCAGTACATTAATAGCATTTATATTGTTTAGAACCTGTTTGCTGAATTGCTTTTACACAGACTTTTAAAATATTATTTTGATGTTTGCAGGTGCAGAAGAGAGTCGATCTCACCACAGAAGTTTTGGAGTCTGAGAAACTGCCGTCGTTAGAAGAAAATGATGTGAAAATTGAGGGTAACTTGCACATTTTTACAATCACTCCATATAAAAAAAAAAAAAAAAAAGACATGGTGCATTTATGAAGTGAGCTTCACACAGGTGAGTGGGCTTGACAAACCACCTGTAGAAACTCTCTCTCTCTCTCTCTCTCAAAAAAACAAAACAAAAAAACTTCCCCCTCCTTACTCTAGCTCTAAATCTTCTGAGCACAAAGAGTTCCTTTGTATAATTAGCACTTCTTGTGTGTATTGCCTCTTCTTGTTGAATCGCTGAATGTCTCCTCAATTGTAAGTCGCTTTGGACAAAACGTCTGCTAAATGTAAATGTGGGAACTTCGCTTCATTGTATGCCTTTGTTCATGCAGTCAGAATGAAAGTCTTACATGATTTGGGTGTTTCTGTGACATCAGCTGCTGAAACGAATGGTGGGCGTGCCCTAGCAGAGGAGGAGGAGGTTATGTTGGGGGCGGAGCTCTACAACGACATGGACTGCGAGAACAAATGCCACTCCCACTTCCATGACACGGTCGGCCAATCGGATGAGCAGCATCATCATCACCACGACTACCACCACATACTGCATCATCACCACTCCCAGAACCACCACCCGCACACACACACGCACAGACACACACACTCCTACTCGCAGCAGCACTTTGAGCAGGCCGGTGTGGCTACACTCGCCTGGATGGTCATCATGGGAGACGGACTGCACAACTTCAGCGATGGACTTGCCATAGGTATATTTTACACACACAAATACACACACACACGTTCTTATATCCTGTGGGGACTCTAATAGACATAATGATTTTTATAGATTTCATACACGGTAAAAAATGCAGGCTTCCACACAGTTCATTCATGTTGTCCCAACACAAATTTATTAAGTTAACTTAACAAATTTAAGTGGATTGAACATAAAACAAGGTGGCACGGTGGCTCAGTGGTTAGCACACAGCAAGACGGTTGCTGGTTTGAGTCCCGGCTGGGCCAGTTGGCATTTCTGTGTGGAGTTGTTGCCATTTCTGTGTGGATGTTCTCCTCGTGTTGGCGTGGGTTTCCTCCTGGTGCTCCAGCGCTGTATGTGAATTGAATAAACTAAATTGGCCGTAGTGTATGAGTGTGAATGTGAGAGTGTATGGATGTTTCCCAGTACTGAGTTGCAGCTGGAAGGGCATCCGCGGTGTAAAACATATGCTGGTTAAGTTGGCGGTTCATTCCGATGTGGCGACTCCTGATAAATAAATGAACGAATGAACATAAAACAATTAAGTTGGCCCAGAAATCTAAAGAATTGTGTTGTTTCTGCTCATTTTAAATAAATATTTTGAACATATACATATATATATTTTGAGTGTAGATATAATTCATATTATATAGATTCATAGATTCAGACTGTATATTCTGTCCCCCTACTCTAAACCAAAGACTCACAGGAAACAATCTGCTTTTTTTGCATTTTCAAAATACTTCATTCTGTGTTATTTATAAGCATTTATAGCCGTGGGAACCTTAATTTAGGTCCCCACTGTGACAAGTCCCTATGAGTCTGTGCATACAGGTTTAAGTCCCCACATTAATAGAAAACTTTTTAAATGAAAGTAATATATATATATATATATATATATATATATATATATATATATATATAGAGAGAGAGAGAGAGAGAGAGAGAGAGAGAGAGAGAGAACAAATTGAATCTTGGACTTGCAAACACAACTGTGAAAAGTTTTGAAATGCATAGAAACTTTTCTTTCTTTTTCTTTTTTTTACAGTTTCACAGTTCACATATGTACACTAGTCTACATTTGAAGTGGATAAAAAAAGTTAAAAACTTTGGTTCCTAAAACCAAAATAATACCTGTTCTTGTATTAAGAGCCTTTTGATTAATTTTTTTTATCATTTCAAATGTAATGCATACATGCATTTCTAAAACAAATAATAATAAAAGAACAAGAAGTAAAAGCTCTGAAAAAAACTCTTAACATTTCTCAGTTTCGCTGCAATTATATTTTATAGTAGTGTGTTTAAGTAAAATGTAATTTTTGTTTTATTTTTGTGAACAACATTTCCTTTTAATTTAAATAAAAATGTGCTTTAGAACTTTTTTTTTTTCTTTTTGTTTATATTTATTTTTAGACAACACAATAACAATATTATTATATATTAAATTAATATTTGCAGGAATAACTTTGATTCTTTGACTGACTTTCATTCACAAAAAAAAAAGAAAACATTTGTAATTTTTATGAATTGTCTTTTTTGGAAGAAGATTGCCCTAAATGAAAATCATTTTTATTAGAAATTTAGAAGAACTGTTGTCAGACCATTATAGAAGAAAACAAATATAATTAAAATTTTCAATGTTTTTTCTTTTATAGCTATATATACACACACACACACACACACACATGCATACATTTTACATGAATTCAATTTTATGTGGCACCAAAATGGGATGTCATCTTTAAGCCTTATGCATATTATAAAATTGAGGCATGCTTTTTAAGAATAAAAGTTGACAGAAAAACAGCATTCCTATGTATCTGATGAGCATTTACAGATTGTATGTTTTTTATATATTTGATATAGGGGCGGCTTTCACAGAAGGTTTGTCCAGTGGTCTTAGTACCTCAGTCGCTGTGTTCTGCCATGAGCTTCCTCATGAACTTGGTAAGAAATAGTCTTTTCATATGACAGAAATCAGGTTCATCTCATTAGTATGAAATATTATTTTCGGACTCACCTGCCTTTCCTTCTCCTCTGTCATGCAGGTGATTTTGCAGTCCTGCTGAAGGCCGGTATGTCAGTTCGACAGGCCATCCTGTATAATCTGCTGTCGGCACTAATGGGATATCTGGGCATGATCACCGGGATTCTCATCGGACATTATGCTGAAAATGTTGCCACATGGATCTTTGCTCTCACGGCTGGGTTATTCATGTACGTCGCTCTCGTGGACATGGTGAGTAGCACAGAAAGAGACATGCTGTGATTTAAGGATATATTAAGGTATAATTAATCAAGGTATGATAAGGGTACTGAAAAATATGAAAAAACATTCCATTGTCAATCTGAGAATTTGTGTTTATTTGTGTGAGAATTTAAAATGACAATTAATAGGTATTTTGGAGCTGCACTGATCCTTTAATAGATGATGGATTTTAATATCTAATATTTGAGAACATTAAAATCTATTTTAATATGATTTAATGATTCTGAGGTACTAAATATGTCTATACTTATTTTGTATTACAAACATTTCAATTTACAAAAAATAAATGGAAGAATATTATATTACATTACTGTATTGATATCTCAACCTCTTTTCCATCCCTGAACCAAACATACATTTTCAAAATATGAAATAAATTATAGTATAATAACTTCAAAATGACTCACTCAATGTCCTCACATTAAACACGTTAAACTGAATGAAAGTGAAAGTGTTTTCATAAACTTCAAACCTTTCTATGGATCCAATTTAATCCCAAAAGTATTTTTGAACTGAAATAAATGAACTGAAAATCCTTTTGAATGTTACACATCATATTTTTAAACAGAACTGAATATTTTGGAAATTCTGAAAGGTGAATATGAAGTATTGAACTTAAGTATGAAAATGTGTGTGAAATATTTGTACGAATATTTGTATTGAAACGGCTTTTTTTTAATTTTCAGCCCCTGAAAATACAAACCCTGGCAATTCAAGTCACTAAAATGCAAGCACATGTTAATTCAGTACATTATTTTTTTTCCGTTAGTGCTATTCAACAAGCTTTTTATGTCAAATACTTTTGACATTAATTTTGTTCCATATATTTCTATAATCAATTTCTATTCAAAGAATCCAGCAAATCACCATATTATAAGGAATTTTAAAGGAACATGACATTTATAATCAGTTTTGGGGAAAGTTACTTTTGAAGGTAATGCATTACTCTTTTAAAAAGTAACTAGTTGCATTACTTGGTTACTTTTTATGGTAAGTAATGCGTTACGTTACTTTTGAGTTACTTTTGCGTTACTTTTTCCTACCAGGCTGAGGCTTGATCTCTTTCAGAACTTGCAGGGGTTTTTATTTTTCTTCTTCTTCTTTTTAAATAGAGGAGCTCTGCAATTAACAGCACACTGTATAACCCACACCTTTATTTACCTTAAAAAACACATATAATTATAATAATGTAGGATAATGTTATCCTCTGAGAACTTCCTGACCCAGAGCTCTACATGCCGCATATACAATTAATGAAAGTTTAAAGCAATGTGTTTGTTCCTTTTGTACTTTTTGTCTTATTAGTGAAGTACAAACCATTTCCAAGTACAATTGCTTTTCTTCCATGTGTTCAAAATAATGAGCGCATACTCTCATCTCAATTTTAATTGAGAATTTGACTTTTTAAAAGCTAATTAATTAAACAAAAAAGTTATTCGCATTAGAACACTGTTAATAATTACAATTGAAATAGAAAACTACTGTATTTTAAATTCGTAATTTCACACTATCATTTTCATCTTCAACACATCTAGCTTATCTAAATTCTATACATTTCTAAGGTAAAACAGTTAAATCAGTGCAAAAAGAAATGCTTATACTTACTAACTTACTCCCAGGGCCATTTATATCCAAGTTGATATTTAGCCACACCATATTGGTGTTTCGTAACATCTAGTTTTTGTGAGGTGGGTTGTTAGCCCAATGTTCAACCCCCAACCTGAAGGACCAGGACATACACACATACACTACGGACAATTTAGCTTACCCATTTCACCTACAGCACATGTCTTTGGACTGTGGGGGAAACCGGAGCACCCGGAGGAAACCCACACGAACACGGGGAGAACATGCAAACTCCACACAGAAATGCCAACTGACCCAGCCGGGGCTTGAACCAGCGACCTTCTTGCTGTGAGGTGACACTGACCACTGCGCCACCATGCCGCCCTAAAACATTGTGGCTATTTGTGTTTATCCAGCTAAATCCAACATCTCTAAAATGGTCTTTTTGTGTGTGTTTTGCAGGTACCTGAGATGCTACACAATGACGCGAGCGAAGCAGGTTTCAGTCACTACGGCTTCTTCCTCCTGCAAAATGCTGGGATACTCCTGGGCTTCGGCATCATGCTCGTCATCGCTGTCTTTGAGGACAGAATTCAACTGGACTTGGGTTACTGAGCAAAAACCTTTCCTTCACACCTAAAGACATTAACAGAAAACATCCATTATCATTGCTCTTTAACCCCGAAATCACACTCACCCAAAATCTATGTTGAAATGTCTCAAACCTGGTTTAGTCTGTAAAAAAAGAAAAGAAAAAGTTTACAGCTTCTTAATATGCACGAATAATTGTCTTCTTCTTTGTGGCTTGTAGGAGAGAGCAATATTTATTGTTTTGACTGTTATGATGCCAGTATAAAAGAGGAACAAGAATGTGGAGATGATTTTTATTTGTTTATTGTTACGCAGTGTTGTACAGTAGCTGAAGAGACGTACATTAATTCATTTTGCACATGCTGTTCCTCCAACATTCCAGTAAAGTATTGAAGAATTGAGTGTCCAGTGATGCATTTGCCTGATTTCTGTGTCCAAGCTGGATTTACATTTGATAATGAACATATCAGCAGAGTATATAATAGAGTATAGTTTTCTATAGATGAAATTTAAGACATTTATTTTGTGATTTGTGACCCAGAACCACAAAGCAGGTCATAAGTGTCAATTTATACATCAAATAAACATTCTTTTCGTTGATGTTTGGTTTGTTAGGACTGATATCTGGCCGAGATACAACTATCTTTGAATATTGAATATCTATATCTGGAATGTGATTTTAAAAAAAGAATCTAAATACTGAGAAAATCGGCTTAGAAAATATAATAAAAAGTGCTTAGCACTTAGCAAATTACTAGTTAAAGATTATATTTTGATATATTTACAGTTGGAAATATACAAAATATCTTCATGGAACATGATCTGACACATACATTGTATTTTTTAGCTATTGGAAAATATATACCCATGCAACATAAAACATAATAAGGTTTTGTGGCTCACATTTATTAATGATTACTTTTAAGTCCATTATTAAATGAATGTGTTACTAAAGGCTGGCTTTAAATGAGCCTTACATGAGAGTAAATGTCTAGGAAACGAGCGTGCATTATTGAATATACAATGTTGACTTGTTCTTAAAGCTAAAATCAAACAATAATATATTGTACATCCCACATTTAATGAGCTATTGCAAGATCATAAAAAAAAAAGACATTACCGTTCAACCTTTTTGTTTTTAAAGCAATACTTTTAGTCAGTTTCTGGGGATTTTAAGGTAAAATTGCGATGAAAAGATATTGTACATCCCAAAATGATTTAACACATGGTATTAACACAATACCATTCAAAAGAAAAGAATACTTTTAGTGGTTTATGGGGTTTTATGAAAGTAAATTTAATACTTTTAAGACCTAGTTTACAAAAAATTGGGGAAGCGAACACAAGATGTTCTTTAAATGTAAATGAATAGTGAGCAGACAATGAGATGTATTTGCCAACCGATCTACCTTTGTGTGTGTTTTTTTTGTTGTTTTTTTTTACAAAACGTTGAGAGTAACTTTGGTCCTAACACTAGTCATTCATTAAACAATCCTGGAAAATACATTGTGGTTTACACAAAATAATTAGCAAAACAATTCTTTCTAACACTGATAATAAGGAATGTGTCTTGATGAGCAAATCAGAAGGATCTTAAATAAACACATGACAGTAAATTGTAGTTCACAGTATTATTTGAAATCAATGCCATAAAAAAAATCAAATTTTCTTTAAATCTACTGACTCCGGTCTTTTGAATAATATCATTTATTTATTGTTAAACGGCAAAGAAAAAAAAAAGACATTTTTAGTTTGGATAAATGCCGCAGTGCATAAAATCACTTTAAAGGGGATCTGTTAAGCAAAAATCAATATTATAATGGGTTTAAACACACTTGTGTGGCAGCAGTGTGTGAATATAGCCAGAATCTAATGGTAAAATTAATTATTTCTATTTTAGGTAATGACACTTAATAAAAAGTCTGCAAAAACACTTTGATTGACATTCTCCCTTTGTACATGTCATCAGAGTGGGAAAGCTCCGCCCATTAGTGACGATCTCTGCCTCATTAGCATAAACGGTGAGAAGCAGCTGTCATCCATTACAGTTTTCATGGCGTAAGCTCGAGCCAAAGATAATGTCAGAGACTAAAAGGCATTATAAATGTGGAGTTTTAGGATGCACAAATGAACACTGTAGTCTCCACACACTTTCTTCCGAACCACTTCTTTTTTCATTTTCAGATATTCACAGAGATAACGTGAGTGCCGTTTTAAATCTGCCACTATGCTAACACACAGGCATCTGTAGCTCCGCCCACTTTTGAAAACAGCACAATTTAATTTAAAGCGACAGTCACCAACCTGACTCCATTTGGATCAAAGCCTAAAAGGGGCAGTTTCGAATTTCGTGTTATAAAAAATTATCTGTGGTACTTTTGAGCTGAAACTTCGCATACACACTCTATGGGCATCAGATAATTATCATATATACCCAGTGACAAAATAAGACTGTCTGATGATAAGATGTATAAAGGCTGCCATTAATTCACGCAATAAGACGTCTGTTCACAGTAGTGCATCAACACCTGACACAAAATGCAGTGTACACTTTTTTAATTGCAGTGTAATGTATGAATACTGTAGCTTATGCACCATATCATTAACCGAACCCTGTGGAAATGAAAAAGTTAAATGCCCATGCACAATTATAAGATGTATATAATTTACAGTAGTCAACATTTGAAGTGGATCTCAACTTTTATCAAAGTTGTCCTAAAACTATTGAACAACACTTTTGCCTTGGAGAATTTTTATAAACTTTTTTGATCCACTTCAAATGCTGACTATACTAATATATATATATATATATATATATGAACTTGTATAAGAACTATTCACAGAGTTCATTCCTCCCTGTCTGTGCAGTCCAATGTTTTTTTGGTTTTGTATTTGAATGGGATTGGATTAGCGGGTGGCATGATGCCCAGACCGGCTCGGCTGTTGTCCAGCGATGCCTCCTGCTGTCCGTCAAGCAACTGCATTTCACACATGAGCAGAGTTACACACACGAACTGCTTCAGCTCATTCATGGCGAAGAAGCGGCCCGGGCACTGAGTGGCTCCTGAGCCGAAAGGCATACGATAATACCGCACTTTCTGTCCACATTTGTAAAAATCTGTTTTCTCCTTGCCGTCCTTCACGAAACGATCAAACTGGAAGCGCTACAAGAGAACACACACATAAAAAGATGAGTTGAAAAAAATGACGTTTTCTGGCAGTAGAGAGATATGGTTAAAATGAAGTCTGCTTGGTGGATTTTAATCAGTGCTTTGATTTCATGGATTTTCCAAAGGAAAATGTTTAGCTTTTAAATTGCCTTCCTTTGAAATGTGTAGTATTTTTCAAATATTTGAGAAAGTAATATTGAAATATAAAAAATTGAGAAAATAAGTAAGAAATAATTGAGAAAATATTGAAAAAGTGCGGTTTAATGGATTTGTTTTTTTTCAATATTTTAAAACATAATGTAGATTTAATAACTATTTTTAACAAGTAATCTATTTTGTCTTTGCCATGATGACAATACATAATATTTTACTAGTTATTTTGCTAGTATTCAGCTTAAAAGTTTAATTTAAAAGGCTTAATTAGGTTAACTAGGCAAGTTAGGTTAATTAGGCGAGTCATTGGACAACAGTGGTTTATTCTGAAGCCATTAAAAAATTTTTTATAAAAGGGGGTAATGATATTGACCATGACAGTTTAAAAAAATCTACATATTAATTTAAATTCCAGCCAATCTAAAAGAAATAAGAATTTATCCTGAAAGAAAGTATAAATAGGAAATACTGTGAAAAAAATGTCCTTGCTCTGTTAAACATCACTTGAGAAATATTTGATTCAATAATTCAAAATGTTTTCATGCTCCAAGTTGAAAGATTTGATAGAAAGGTTATTATCGCTATTGATATTTTGTTATTCTTTTGTATTGTTAGATTTTGCTGCATTTGGCTTAACCATTCTTGGGTGGCTCGCCAATGTATTAGATGACTCTAATGCATAAAATAAGTAAGCTGACCAAAGTTCGGGAGAAGACTTTATTGGAGACAATGAATAGTACTGTTCCTGACCCCACTGAAGATTACCCAACTGGTTTGGTTGGGTCACAACTCTTGAGTTCCTGTAGGCCATTTGGTTCACATCTTTTCAGATGCAGACACTTATTTGCATATGAAACAAGCCATACAATCTATTAGTATACATGTATATTAACCATTTTAAATAAAGTTAAATTATTGTAAACAATGTATTAAAAATATTGTAACCAGAACTGTAAACTATTTAGAAATAAATACCTACAAATAATATAACATACATATAATATGTAAATAATACAATTAATTACTACTGAATTGTCATGAATGTAGCCATTGCTGCTGATATGGATTTTTTTTTTAGGTCTAAAAAAATGTTATAAAAATAATAATAATATTAATAAAAATAATAATAATAATCACACTTTTAAAATGAGCCTTTTTTGTCCCCCAAGAATGTTTTGGATTCACGTAAAAATGAGACACACTTCAGTTATTGTTGTTTTAACTGGTTTTCAGTGTGTTTAATGTTCTATAAATTGATCTCTAAGGTTGAGATTGACTAATTTGGAGAGCTGGAGGTGTTTGTTACCTCGGGCTCTTCGTATATGTCAGGGTCAAAGTGTGTGCTTTGTGGATAAAGAGCAATGATGTCATCTTTGCGCAGGTTGATCGAGCGCTGGCAGTCCAGACGCAGACAGAAATCTTCCTGAACCACACGAATGTTCATGGACACAGAGGAGAGACGCAAACTCTCGTTCACTGAACTCTCTGCACAGAAGAAAACACAGCACTCAAAGCTGAAACTCCACATTTATAACACAATTCATACATTCTTTCTTTAGCTACACAGGAGTTATACTGTCGTGAAAAACACTGAATTCTCTCCTAAAAACAATACAACTATAAAAAAGGGACAAAAAGACAAATTAATGATATACTATATATTTATCCATATACTATATCTGCAAAATACCCAAATACCTAAATCTTACATTTTGTCACACTTGCCAATGAAACTATTTTCTGACATAAGCATCAACATGTATGATCATTTTCTTAAAAAAAAACATGTATAAGAAGAATATTTATTTACAGATTGATTGATTGATTGATTGATTGATTGATTGATTGGACGGATAAATTATAGAAACTAAAAATCATTGTTTCTATTCTACTGCTGAACTGTTAAGTATTTTCTAATAATTTTACTTCAGATGGCATTTACAATAAATATATCATCATCATTATTATAACAACAGTTACATGACCAAACTAATATTTATAGATGTGTTGTTCTTTGCTTTTGTTATTTTGACATTTTAACTCAGGTCTAACTTTCTCTTTACAACTCATAATTTAGATTTGTTTTCTAACAATTAAAAGAGAAAGACCAGAATTACAAGATACAGACGTAGAATATAAACTTTTTATTAAAAGTAAAAGTAAAAGTATTTTTAAGGGGAAAATTTAATTCAGAATTGTCAGAATTGTAAGATATGAACTTGGAGTTACAAGTAAAGCAGTTCTTGATGAATTTAGAAGTCACATTTGTGAGAAAATTGTCAGAATTCTGAAATGTGATGGAAAAAAAAGTCAGAGTAATTTGTAACTTGTGAAAATTGAATTCTCAACTACTAAAAAAAAAAAAGTCCACACAGTGGAACCATTCGGGTTACATATTTATATAATTAGAACAAACTCTGTGTGACACAATATTCAATAACACTGTGTGTGTGCTCTCAAGCAGCGGCACAGTTCAGTTAAAAAAAAAAGCTACTGCCAAATGACAACTAAATAATACTGTTTCCTATACTCATCATTTATTTGCATTGAGTGCTTGGTGAGTAATCATAGGCCCTGGATTTCACTATTATTTTATATTACATTTATATTTATTCAGTGAGCAGATGATTTTATGCAAAAGCAACTTACAAATGAGGGGGGAAAACACTTTTATTAATACTCATTCATTCATTCATTCATTCATTCATTTTCATCCGCTTTCCCGGGGCCGGGTCGCGGGGGCAGCAGTCTCAGGAGAGAACCCCAGACTTCCCTCTCCCAAGACACTTCCTCCAGGGGGATCCCGAGCCATTCCCAGGCCACCCGAGAGACATAGTCCCTCCAGCTTGTCCTGGGTCTTCCCCGAGGTCTCCTCCTGGTGGGACATGCCTGGAATACCTCTCTAGGTAGGCGTCCAGGAGGCATCTGAAACAGATGCCCGAGCCACCTCAGCTGGCATCTCTCGATGTGGAGGAGCAGCGGCTCTACTCTGAGCTCCTCACCCTTTCTATAAGGGTGCGCCCTGCCACCCTGTGAAGGAAACTCATTTTGGCCGCTTGTATCCGAGATCTTGTCCTTTCGGTCATGACCCAAAGCTCATGACCATAGGTGAGAGTAGGAACGTTGATTGACAGGTAAATCGAGAGCTTTGCCTTTCGGCTCAGCTTCTTCTTTACCAAAACGGACTGGTACATCAACCACATTACTGCTGCCGCTGCACAGATCCGTCTGTCAATCTCACGTTCCATCCTTCCCTCACTCGTGAACAAAACCCCAAGATACCTGAACTCCTCCACCTGGGGTAAGGACTTTCCTCCAAGCTGGAAATGGCAAACCACCTTTTTCCGGTGGAGTACCATGGCCTCGGACTTGGAGGTGCTGATTCTCATCCTCATCCTCATCTCATCTCATGATTCTCTTTTATTAATACTATTTATACATTTATTTAGTTTACATACCAAGGTAAACCATCTGTTCTAGCTGTTGTCGTGTGATTGTGATGTCCTCTTTGAAGATCAACTGCATGTTTTTCTCTCCGACCACGTTCATGATCTCCTCTCGAACTGCTGCCAGGGCTTCAGGACAGGAAATGAGGTGGTACAGACACCAGAAGGCTGCTGGGATAGTGTTTCCCACTGATGCCCACAGCATGGCGAAATGATGTGCTATAGACGGAGAAAGAAAGTAAGAAACGGTGAGTCTGTGCATGTGCAAAACAAAAAGTACAAACCAATCCAGCAGAGTCATGATGAGTGTGCACTGTGCTCAATTTCTTTATTTATACAGTCATATCCTGCTTCCCATAATCCTGCTTTTAAAACAGAAGCAGATGTCTAAAACCCCTTTTAAGACAAGTCAGCTCAATCAGAAGTGAATGTTGCATCACCACAAGGCAGTTTTTTCTTTTCATTTCTAAGAAACAGGCTTGTACGCACAAGTCCATTCTCCTCTGTATGACGAAACAGTTAAATCTAAAAAAAATCTGTTTGTTTGTATCAGCATTTAACAACACAATCAAAGCAGTAATAAATTCTGCCTATGTCAATTATAATTGTTGCTTGCTCACCTCAACAAATGCTAAAAACACAACTAGTGTTGATTTGTGTGTCAGATTTCAGTTGTTAGATTACTGATAATACTATAGTGATGATGAGTGCTTTCCAAACATAGTTTCATGAAACTTCTAAACCTACGAATCTTCAGTTTAGAGTCAGTGGTTTAGTATGTGTAAAACATGGTTTCAAAACATTGCCAACTGGCCTGTAACAGTGTTTCAAAATGTGTTCAAAAATGTCACTTCTGTATCAAACTTTAAAAAAAAAGACCTTGGAAACTTACTGAAGCTGCCACATTAAATGTAAAAATACTAACAGTAAGACTGAAAAAATGTAAATAAAAAAAATTGAAAAAAAATAAATAAATAAATAAAATAAAAAATAAATAAAAATACAAAATAAACAAATAAATAAATAATCAAATAAAAATACAAAATAAAAATACAAAATAAATAAATAAAAAATACCTTGGAAACTTCCAGGAGCTGCCACGTTGAATGAAAAAATATTAACATTAAGACTAAAAAAAGTAAAAAATTTTACAAAAATAATAATAAATAAATAAATAAAAATATAAAATAAATAAAAAAAATAAAACAACAAATAATTAAAATTAATAATAAATAAATACAAAATACAAAAAAATTATAAATATATACACACATATACACATACATAGATATATAGATATATATATATATATATATATATAGAGAGAGAGAGAGAGAGAGAGAGATAGAGAGAGAAAGAGAGAAAGAGAGAGAGGTTTAAAAGAGCTTTATTAAATACAAGTTTTTAGCAAAACATTGTCAATCCATTAAATATTCATCCACAATATATTTCCTTAATCTTTAAGTCAATTATAATTTTTTTAAATAAATTAAGTACAAGCTGACCTTCATAAACACAACATAGAATCCCTCCTACACACCACTTTTCTCCAAATGTTATTTGATCTCCTACCAATTCATAGAAGGTAAATTCAATTTTTAATCTATTTGCGATTAAACCTTTCAACAATACCACTGGGTCTATTCCACCAACACCTGATATCCTGTTTTTTCTAGTTTTCCAAATCGACAATTTTGCTGTACCAATTACATAATTTAAAAGAGTAAATATTATCTTTTTTGACATTCTGTACTTTACTCCCCCTTTAAAAATACATTCAGAAAAGGTTTCACCAAAACCTCTAAACCAGTCTTTTAAAACATTAAAAAGGTCTTCCAGTCGTATACAACTTAAAAACAAATGTTCTACATTCTCTTCCTTACCACAAAAAACACACTCCCCCCTTACTGCTGAATTGCCCCATGAACAAGTCTCCACTGCAAATCTCCAGTTCTTTTCTCAGGGACCTCCACTGATCTCTCAAGGGAAAATTAGATCCAAACCTTTTAGTCCATTTCAACAGCTGTCCTTTTAGTATGTCCTTGTGAACATTTTTAACACATAAGGTGTATAAAACCTTTTTGGACATTCCATCAACCGTCCATATTTTAGAAATTCCAGTCTCTTCCTCAAACACACCTAATTTACAATTCGAAGATACCACCAGAGGGAGAGTTTTAACTTCTTCACTCAAATCTTCTTTTTGTAAAAGTGCTCTATACTGTCCAGGCAAAAAAAGAGCGTATTTCCTCCAAGAATCGTATAGCCAAACGATGGGATCTCAATCCTGTGAAAACCATTATGTCCGCCACAGACTTCCATCCATCCACAGTGACCAGATGTTTTAACTTTGTACAGTTCCTTTTAATCATATTCTCCTTTACACTCCTCGAAGATATGTGCCATGAAACACTGGATTGTAAAAGAGGGGTTCCTCCAGCACCCAGTATTTAGAGGTGTCAGATATTCTTTTAATCTTGAAAGTTTTGTTCCATGCTTGTAACACTGATTTATAAAAGGATGTAATCCCTGTTAAATCCATGTCTTTAGTTTGTATCCAGAAAAGATGCAGATCATAATTCAGCCCCTCTACTGTTCTCAAGATTGCACAAGCAGTATGAATCCATGACAACTTGTTTTTACACAAAAGTTTTTGGGCTGAAACCAGTCTGAAAGTTTAAATTTTACTCTTGATATATCAATCCTTGCCCTCCTTCACAATTAGGCAAATACAGCTGTGCAGCACGAATCCAATGTTGACCAGTCCAAAAAAAATCTATTAGTTTCTTTTGGATAGACATCACCAACTCCTCTGGTGGTTCAACCACCATCATCCTATGCCATAGTGTAGACGCTACCAGATTATTAATTGCTAAAACTCTCCCCTTGTAAGACATTTGTGGTAATAGCCATTTCCATTTAGACAATCGGGCCACCACCTTCTCCAGCAGTCCCTCCCAATTTTTATCCTGAAAACTAGAAGAACCCAAAAACACACCTAAAATTTTAAGACCTTCTCTCCCCCATTTTAATCCTCCTGGTAGATCTGGAAGCCTTTTATTCATCCATCGACCAACTGCATATGCTTCACTTTTGTTCCAATTAACTTTTGCAGTAGAAGCCTTTTCATACAGCTCTATATTTTTTTGGAGATTATTAACATCATCTTCTCCATGTATAAAAACTGTTATATCATCAGCATAAGCAGATAACACAATCTTATCACAATTTACATAATAAGGTATTAAAAAGCCTTTAAGATTTTGTCGTATTTTTCTTAAAAGTGGTTCAATAGCAATGCTATATAATTGGCCAGAGAGTGGACATCCTTGCCTGATTCCCCTTCTCACAGGGATTGAGGCATTTAACCCTCCTCCCACCTTCACCATCACAGAAACATCTCGATATAACAGTTTTATCCAGGAAATAAACTTTTCGCCAAAACCAAAAAAACTCAAAACACTGAAAAGATAACCATGGTCAACCCGATCAAAGGCTTTTTTCTGATCTAATGCTAAAAGCCCCATATTCATTTATTTTTTTTTAACTCAAATCAATCACATCTCTCAAAAGAAAAAGATTGTCCATAATAGATCGTTCAGGTACACAATATGTCTGATCACCATGAATGATTATCTCCAAATAACATTTTAACCTATTTGCTAAACATTTAGCTAAAATTTTGTAATCCGTGCACAACAGTGAAACTGGTCTCCAGTTCTTTAAAAAACCCAAATCCCCTTTTTTTGGTAAAAGGGACAAAATTGCTCTTCGGCAGCTACTTGGAAGTCGTCCATTTTTAAAACACTCTTTTGCAACTTCATGAAAATCTTGTCCCAAAATGTTCCAAAAATGATGATAAAATTCTGCAGTCATTCCATCAATTCCAGGTGAACGTCCTAATGAAAGTTGTTGTAGTGCATCTGTGAGCTCTTGCAAACTGATATCACTGTCCAAGTTTTCTCTTTGTTTATTTTGCAGCTTAGGAAGATCTTTAAAAAGGTTCATGACACATTCTTCATCAGACTGCTCAGCACTAAATAGTTTTTAAAAATTTTTCATTTCATTTGGTTTGTCCGTAATTATTCCATTTGGATGTCTTAAATGAAGCATAGGATTGTGTTGAACCACCTTTCTTTCCAGTTTAAAAAAAAATAGGAACTAGGTGCATCCATATCCTTAACAGTGCAAAAACGTGACCTTATTAATGCATTTTTGACTTGTTCTTGTAAAAATTGTTTCAACTAACTTCTTATATATTTTTTCACTTTTATCAATTCCTTCTTCATTGTCTAACATCATTTTTTCCATTTCTCCTATTTTACATTGCAATTTTTTTACCGTATCCCTAACTTTAAAAGAAATTTGAGATTCATAACTCTGGCAAAACAATTTTATATGCACCTTTCCAACTTCCCACCACTGACATTTAGTTTCGTAGTTATTTTTCTCTAATCTCCATTTTTCCCAAAGATGTATAAAACTCTCACAGAATAACTTATTATATAATAATTTTTTATTAAAATACCAATAATATTGTGTTCTGGATGTTGTTTTCTTATTTATACCTATAGTTACCATATGATGGTCTGAGAAGCCACTAGGAACAATAGCAGCATCTACCACTCTACTATTAAAAGATTTACACATATAAAATCTATCTAATCTAGCCCCCTTAATTTCATTATTATTTACTTTAACCCATGTATATTGCTTTATCTCTTTGTTCCTAATTCTCCAAACATCAATTAAATTGTACTCTTTAATCACTTTAGAAAGCACATATCCTGACTGAAAATGAGGTTCTTCACCATTTCTGTCAACTTTAAAATTTTCAGTACAGTTCCAATCTCCAGCCATGATTATACAAGCACTATTATCATATTTAGAAATCTGATTCTTTATATTTAAGAATAATTCAATTCTTTCAGAACCAACATTTGGTGCATAAACATTAATAAATAAAAATTCCATTCCTTCAACTTGTGCATGAACAAATAATACCCTTCCAGCTACCACTTCAATTTTTAAAATGTCAACATTCAAAAATTTTGAAAAAAGAACCGCAACACCAGCACTTAAACTTGAACCATGACTGAGTACGTACTTCCCTTCCCACCACCGACCCAAATCTATCTCATTTGCCTTATCAGAATGAGTCTCTTGTAACATAATAATATCAATTTTATTAATTTTTAAAAATTCTGATAATATAGCCCTTTTATTCTGATCTCTCACTCCATTTATATTAAAAGAACCCATTTTCATAAGCCCCATATTAATAAAAGAGAAAGAGACAACAAAGATTAGAAAAAAACAGGAAAGAAAGAACACCCAGTGCTTCAAACTCATTTACCTATTTTCTTGAAAACGAGCCTTTACGCTTCCTTATTTTTGTCAGGAACTTCCCCAATCTAAATCTCTTTTTATCACTCAATTCATCCAATCCAACAGTACGCCGCAGTCTAAGAACCGTTTTCACAAATTTTTCAGTATCTGGAAAAAAATCTTCTACTTCAACTGTTCTTCCGAAAGTATCATCCAAAAATTCATTTATCTCTGGTAGAGAATAATAATTACTATCTTCCATTTGAGAACCCATTTCGGAAAAATCTGACATCTGAGAGAAAGTGTCGTCATCATCCCTCATATCTGCTTTGTTCATCCTCTAATAGGGCCTTCTACAGGTCCTTCCATTTTCTTATTAAGCATCACAAAACCACTGGCACTCGCAGTCTCAGAACTCAAATCATTTTCATCTACAACCACCACTGTTGCCTCATGATCATCATTCATAACATTTCCCTGAATCACATTCCCTTCATTCTCTTGTTTACCAACAACATCATGCTCGATTATCATTTCCCTCCAGCTCATTTACATCACCATTATCATCGTTTGTGTTTCCTTGAACTTTATGCGGACAAGCAAACTGTTTGTGACCAATGTCACCACATTCAAAACATTTCAATCCAGCAGTAGAAGCATAAATCATAAACGACTTACCTTCATCCATTTCCCGAAAAGATATGGCCAACGTTGGTTCATTTAGAAACATAAATACTTGTCGTCGAAACGACATCACGTGTTTCAGTTCTGGATTTTTACATCCCAGCGATATAACATTTATCGGGCTCGCTATTTTTCCGAACCTAATGAGCTCTCGCTCAATGACTTTATCGGGGATGAAAGGCGGCACATTCGAAATGATTACCTTAGACGTTAACGCAACTAAAGGTAGAACGTGACAAAAACTCCCACTGATCGCTACACCACTCTCAATAAGCTGCGCGACGAAGCGTTCTTCCTTAAGAAAAACAACTACGGCTCTGTTCATCCTAGACGCCGAAACTATATTTTCACAGCCAATTTGTTCTTCCACGGCTAGTAGCACACTTTCCACCTTAACTCCCTGTTCTGTCATGCACTTAACACCGTGGCGAAGTGAAAGAGATGGCGTTCGCTCATTTGCGAGCGACGCCATTCTCTCACTCACCAATTAAATTGAACCAAATAAATCCAAAAAACTAACCAAATAATTAATCAAAAAAAACTAAACAAATTACATCAAAGAAGAGAAAAGAAAAAAAAGATACAAATGAAAGAAATTAAATAAATAAAAATATTTAGTACACAGTAGAAAAAACGCTCTTCCCCACCAAACCTTCACCACTCGCGCGAGAGAGAGAGAGAGAGAGAGAAACTCTTGTGTGTTGTTATGTTTGGTTAAGGGAACATAGTGAGCATCAATGCTCCCTGATTTTCACCGTGCATTATGGGACTTTTCAAGGAGCAAACGTTTCAGTGCCTTGACTACTAAACAACTGAGCTGACTGAGACGCATTTCTTGATTTCATTGCATTTTACAAAACGTCCCAATGGTTTTGGAGGTGGGGTTGTATAACAAGTCTCTTATAACTTATAAAAATAAACATTACTTTTACAATAAACGATTATACTGCAGGATGGCCAATAACCCATCAGAAACAACAACACAATCTAGAATCTACAGCACAGGTTTCTAAACAAATAAAAAAAAATGAACCTAAATCTTTTTACTAAACCAAAATCCTACAAATTTCAACCAACTCTTGGCATAGTTACTGAGTTGCACTTCATGTGACAAAGTGTATTTAACGATTATGCATATTCACATTTATAGGGTTTCTGCAGGTTTCCCCAAGTCAAATTTGTCAAAAGTCAAAAGACTTTTTAAGACCTTTTTTTAAGACTATTATGAATAAAATTTCAGACTTATACAGGGCAAAACGGTACGTTTTTTCTAATGGTCAGTGAAAAATATTTTTACATGCCCCGTTATTTCTTAGCCACAAATTTTAAATAATGTGTAAAAACGAGCAAATTTTTGTTATATACATATTCTTTTTTTTCAGCATTACTTTTCTTTAAAAAAGACAAGTTTTAAAAAAGATAATAAACTAAATTTATGCACAACAGTGGGTCAAGGTCAATGTCCTCACCAAAATGGGCAGATTCTACATTATATAATAAATAATCTGATGGGTATTTTGAGCTGAAACTTTACAGACACATTCTGGAGACACCAAAGGCTTATCTTACATCTTGTAAAAGGGGTAAAATAGGTGCCCTTTAAGGCCTAAAATTTAGTTTTTTAAATTTAAGACATTTTAAGACCCCACGGACACCCTGACATATTAAAGCATATGTTGATTGATGGTTAAAGGTTGCATTTATGCTGCCTTTAAAAAAATGTTTTTTTTAAAGTCGTGTTTTGATTCATAAAATCTCCAGTACAATAATTCAACTTAAGGTTATTCAACACAACATCTAAATATTAATATTCTTCAAGAAGAATGACATAAATTTTCTGCAAAATTACCATAAAAGAAAGTTTTTTTATGAGTGTGTATAGTGTGTTTGTGTGTGCATGTGAGTTACCTGCTTTATCTCTGTCCTGAAGCGTGTCATAATCCTGGAAAAGAGCCGTCCGGGTTTGCACAAACTCGCATGGAGCCGTCCATTCCATCATTCTTTGTGGATAAAAAAACCTTGTCAACTTCTCACGAATTTCTTTGGTTTTTCCCAGCAATCCGATGGGAATACGGGCCATGAGTAAAGGGAACATGTCATCAAACTTCTCAAAGTCTTCTCTTAGCTGATCCAGGTGCATATGTGGAGATTGTCCATATAATGTCTTAAAAGTGCTCTGAAACATTGCGCTTTTACAAAACTCATACAGTTCAGCCTGTTGCCAATGATCGTCAGCCTTTTCACCGGACAGGAACAGTTGTCTGAGGACTTTCTGCAGGTTTCCCATCATGCTGAATGTGAGCGGGTTGAGCGCGGGTCCCTGTAGCAGAGTGTAACTCCTCTGGATTCGGTCACTCAAGCCCGGGAAACGGCCACTGCGTAGCGGCGGGTACCCAAACGTCCTGGAGGCTGCACTGTCTGAGAATGTGTGGAAATCCAGCTGTTTCCCATGTTTGATCACAGACGGGTACTGGAGAGGGTTCATTATAAATGTTATGTATCTTCCTAAAGAAACACACAAACAAGAATGGTACATGTCATGACATTATATTATTTCAAACAGTGTGACGAGCTATAACTCAGATGTAATTCCTCTATTAATCGCATTCTTTCTATTTCATGAGCTTTGCAATAACCTGATTCGTGATAAATAATGATCTCTTCCATTTACGGTCAAATGACTTCTACGCTGAAATGAAATGTCTTCCTTTTACACTGAAAAGTTCATGCACATACGCATATGAAACCACTTGCATATATGTATATACACAACTAATTGTATACGTATGTGAATTTTATTTAGTATCTTTGCGCGAGGGTGACACGGTGGCGCAGTGGGTAGCACTGTCGCCTCACAACAAGAAGGTCACTGGTTCGAGCCCTGGCTGGGTCAGTTGGCATTTCTGTGTGGAGTTTGCATGTTCTCCCCATGTTTGTGTGGGTTTCCTCCGGGGGCTCTGGTTACCCCCACAGTCCAAACACATGCGCTATAGGTGAATTGAATAAGCTAAATTGGCCGTGGTGTATGTGTGTGCATGTGAGAGTATGTGGGTGTT
>CAIGQV010014432.1:16012324-16017324 GCA_903798115.1 Danio jaintianensis | reverse complement strand
ATAATGCTATTTATTAATGCTAATAAACATGTTATTTATCAATAAACGTCTATTAACTAAATATAATTATTTCAGGTTATATCCAGGTGGTTTTGTGAAGTGTCTTTCCACAGTTTTTCTGGATTTAGTCTGTCTCAATTTGATCCGTTCATGTCTTTCCGGATGGACTGGATGAGGGTGAGGTCAAATCTCGATAAGAGTTTTTACAATTAATGGCAAAAATTTATTCATTCATTCATTTTCCTTCGGCTTAGTCCCTTATTCATCAGGGGTTGCCACAGCAGAATGAACCCCCAACTATTGCAGCATATGTTTTAAGTGGCGGATGCCCTTCCAGCTGCAACCCAGTACTGGGAAACATCCATACACTCTCACATTCACACTCATACACTACAGCCAATTTAGTTAATCCAATTTACCTAAAGAGCATGTCTTTGGACTGTGAGGGAAACCGGAGCACCCAGAGGAAACTCACAAGAACACAGGGAGAACATGCAAACTTCACACAGAAACGGCAACTGGCCCAGCCGGGACTCGAACCAGCGACCTTCTTGTTGTGAGGCAACAGTGCTAACCACTGAGCCACTGTGCTGCCCCATGGCAAAAATTATGTTTGCTTATTGATATTTCCTACTGACAGCAAAAGACATAAATATCTGACTTAAAACTATTTTATTCACTGTAAAAAAAAATTAATAGTATAATGTTAAAGGGCACCTAGTTTACCCCTTTTTCCAGATTTAATATAAGTCTTTTGTGTCTCCAGAATGTGTCTGTAAAGGTTTAGCTCAAAACACCAATCAGATTATTTATTATACCTTTCAGAAGTTTGTAATTTGTAGCTCTGAGCATCTTGTAGCTGTTTTGGTGGACTGTGCCTTTAATGCTAGTCCTCCCCGCCCACCGTTCCAACGTGCCTGTCAGTGTGCCTCAATCTCCGCCCTCGGCTGCCTCAGATAACAGACAGACATGAAGGAAGCAGATCTCACGTAACGTTTGTGAGAAATATTACTTTCCCAATGATTATTTGATGTATTTGTTGTGGAGTTGCAACGATGAGTCACACACAATGTCATTACAAAGTTCACGCACACACACAGATACACACACACACACACACGGACACACACACCCGTGCCCTTGAATGTAAGTGGAAAAAAACTAAATTAGAGGTCTTTAGAATTGCGTACAAAGATAGTATGTCCAGCTATAGGAGGGCTCTAAAATCCGCCAGGGCTGAGCACCTCTGCAAACTGATAGAAAATAATCATAACAATCCTAGATTTTTATTTAACACCATTGCTAAATTAACAAATAATCGGTCATCTTTGGAACAAAATGTCCCACCGCAAATTAGTAGTGATGACTTCATTAATTTTTTCAATGATAAAATAGAAGGTTTCAGACAGAAAATAGAAGATGTTAAACTTTCGGCACCGCCTTATACTTCAGATCCATTAAACATTCCACTGAACTAAAATAATCTACAATGCTTCAAAATCATAGAACAGGAAGAGCTAGATAAACTTATAAATGGTTCTAAACCAGCTACATGTATGTTAGACCCAATTCCAACTAAATTACTGAAAGAATTGCTACCTGTAATAGGAGAACCTCTTCTCAACCTCATCAACTCTTCTCTATCTTTAGGCCATGTTCCAAATCCTTTCAAGCTAGCTGTTATTAAGCCTATTATTAAGAAACCGCAACTGGACCCCAGCAACTAATTATAGGCCTGTTTCAAATCTTCCATTTATGTCTAAAATACTAGAAAAAGTTGTTTCTACCCAATTATGCTCCTTTCTGCAGATGAACAATGTTTTTGAAGTGTTTCAGTCAGGTTTCAGGCCTCATCACAGTACAGAAACCGTATTAGTGAAAATAACCAACGATTTACTCTTAGCTGCTGACCAAGGGTGCATCTGATTATTAGTTTTACTTGATCTCAGTGCTGCATTTGACACCATCGACCACAATATCCTCATAGACCTCTTAAATTCTACAGGTATCCAGGGACAGGCTCTACAATGGTTTAAGTCATACTTAACTGGCTGTTACCAGTTTGTGAATATAAATGCACAGCTTTCACAAGTCAGGCCAGTAAAAGTATGGGGTGCCTCAAGTATCAGTTTTAGGCCCTTTGCGGTTTACAATATACATGCTACACGGGATCAGCTTACACTGCTATGCAGATGATACTCAATTATATATTTCAACAAAACCTGATGAGACGTCTGAACTGTCTATGCTAAGTAAGTGTATTAAAGATGTTAAAGACTGGATGACCAACAATTTTCTTCTCTTAAATTCAGACAAAACAGAATTATTACTTATTGGGCCTAAATCCTGTACACAGCAGATCTCACAACTCGACCTGCAATTAGAGGGACACAAAGTTAGCATTAGCTCTACTGTAAAAGATCTGGGTGTTATATTAGACAGCAATTTAACTTTTGAAAATCATATCTCCCATGTCACAAAAACCGCCTTCTTTCATCTGAGAAATATCGCTAAGTTACGAAGTATGCTATCTATCTCAGATGCAGAAAAACTAGTTCATGCTTTCATGACTTCTAGGCTGGATTACTGTAATGCTCTGTTCGCTGGTTGCCCAGCATCCTCTATTAATAAACTTCAGCTAGTACAAAATGCAGCTGCCAGAGTTCTTACCAGGTCTAGAAAATATGATCATATCACCCCAATTTTATCCTCCTTACACTGGCTGCCTGTTAAGTTCCGTATTGATTATAAAATATTGCTTCTTACCTATAAAGCTTTAAATAATCTAGCTCCTGTTTATCTAACAAACCTTCTGTCTCACTACAATCCAACCCGCTCTTTAAAGATCTCAAAACTCAGGGCTTCTGGTAGTACCTAGAATAGCAAAGTCGAGTAAAGGACTGTTGTTTATATAATATTTATATATGTTTGTTTCTATAACTGCTATTTTCATTTATAACATTCCATTTTTGCATCTCGTTTAAATACACTATGAACAGCAGCTACGCTAATTATTTTCTTTATTCTCTATTTCCACCTGGGGATACTCATTCCGATGTTCCTAGAGACTATGCAGCGCCATTGATGCGATCCAAGACCTGTGAAGAGATGAACCCAGATATCCATAATCCTGGACCAGGCCGTATCCCGAGCTGATGCTGTGGTGGTCATGGAGGAATGGAGTGCATGAGACTGATTCCTGAAAGACCACAGTGACAAACGAGTCCCCGCATTGATCCTGTGGGCCAGCCTAACCTCCCGCCGGTGACCTACTCACACCTGCAGCTTCTCCACGATGGACGTCCAGCTTCTCCAGCCTCCGGTGCCTAGACTGCAGCTCTACACATGAAGTTTGGCCAGAAGAATACTGGTCATGCCCAACAGAGCCTGGTTTCTCTCAAGGTTTTTTTACCTTCATTTCGTCAATTGGTGAAGTTTTTTTTTCTCACCACTGTCGGCACTGGCTTGCTTGGATCGGGACTTGTGAAGCTGCACTTCGGTGGATTTGCTCTACACTTTCAGCAGTGAAATTTAAACCACACTGAACTAAACTAAACTAAACTTCAACTCTGAAATCTGGACTTTACTAGAACTATATGTTAAACTGCTTTGACACAATCTACATTGTAAAAAGCGCTATATAAATAAACATGAATTGAATTGAACACACACACACACACACAGCGGACACACACACAGCGTGTGCATTTAGCTTTGCACTGTTTTTGCACGGCAAATGTGACAGGATAAACATTAACATCCACTGCTGTATGGATATCCGTTATGTTGATGTACAAAATAAACCTGATTTAATGTCCACAACACGGGATTGAAGCGTCTTCTTTTATAATTGTACTGACATGCGGCTGTGGTGATAAAGTAAAGCTGAAGTAAATCGCTGTAATTCATTAAAAACATGCACTGTTTTAAAAACGTGTTAAACTTGTAAAACTCACTCTTGATAACATTTGACGATGATTGATGATCCTAGCGAACTGAACAGATCTTTTATTCCCGGTTGCTTTGCACATGTCCTGTCTTGTTGATATGATTATATGCGTTACTATGGAGACATGTTAATACGCAGCTGTCAATCAATTCGGTGGGCGGGGAAACTGCACTCCTACTTCAAGATGGGAGGGATTTGGATGCTATTTTAACGTCAGGAAATGTAAAAAAAAGAGACTTACTGTCTTTATATAACCCCAATATGACTGTGGACACACTATACCTACACACACTTCTGTCCAAACAGCTTAAAAACGATGACATTTCATCATAGGTGCCCTTATGTTAACTTAACAAATCTAAGTGGAAAACAATCTTAAGAATTGTGTTGTTTCAGCTCATTTTAAAAAAGTAGTTTGAACAAGCTGATAAAAATACTAGTGGCCTAAGACAATTTTACAGTTCTGTACATTATGAGAAAGTATTTCATGAACTTTGATGCATGACCAGACCCCAAAACAAAACATAGTAACCTTTATAATACAATAATAGTGGCACTTTAACATGTAAATAAATTAAGTCTGAATCCATGTGACTGAGAAAGTCAATTAATTGTCCTATAAAATCTAATCTTTCCAATGAACCATTTAAGTAGAGTTCATAAAAAAGTTATGGGGGAAAGCAGCTTCAAACTAATTCATCAATGCACTGGACTGAATTGGTCCTAGTGGTTCTCAAGTCAATAACTTGCTCAATAAATTAAAGAAATCTGACACATACTTGCATATATTTATAGCTACTAAATCTGAACATTGTACATATTTGTGATTGTAATGGTTGAAAAAATATTGCAGTATTTTGAAATATACTCTTAACATTTGAAGTGGACCAAAACCTTCCATAAAACCTTTTTATAAAACCTTTGTGATCCACATTCACTTCATATGTTGACTATGGTGAAGTGAAGTGAAGTGAATTGTAGTGTGGCCAAGTATGGTGTCCCATATTTGGAATTTGTGCTCTGCATTTAACCCATCCAAGTGCACACACAC
>CAIGQV010014432.1:15985758-15998482 GCA_903798115.1 Danio jaintianensis | reverse complement strand
TGTGTGTGTGTGTGTGTGTGTGTGTGTGTGTGTGTGTGTGTGTGTGTTTCAGGCCTCAAACCCCTACCTGCCCACACGGGGAGGCTCTTCCTTGGGCTCCGGCGGCCGGTTCCGCTGTCCCTCCTGTAGGCATGAAGTGGTTCTGGATAGGCACGGGGTCTATGGCCTGCAGAGGAACCTGCTGGTGGAGAATATCATAGACATGTACAAACAGGAGTCCAGCAGGTACAGTTACTGTAACTGAAACGTACAGCTTCACATTCTTTTCTCTAATCGTTCATGTTGTTTAAACATTTTTTGCAAACCAGGCTTTCCTCCCATTCTATTCTATTCTATTCTATTCTATTTCAGCACATGGTCGGTTTGTGTGTGCTAGACTATAAGTAGGTCAGTGTGACAGGAGCTATTTTAGACACACTTTTTTGTGTTTATCAGTTGCCCCAATACACACACATACACATACACTCGCACACACACACATATATACCACTTTCTTTGTGGGGACCTGTTATACAATTTTGTTGTTTCCATACTGACCTTTCAGATTAAAATCCTTTCACATTGTTTCATTGTGCTACTTTTATTAAAAGGGAAGTTTTCAAGAAAAATTATATATTTCTAAAGATTATTTTTGTCAGTATTTACCTAATTTGTGATTAAGTAACCTAGCATGTAAAGAAAGACAATTTAACCATTGTGTGTACATTTTTAAAAGGCACACATAGGTCACCGGGAGTACAAAAATATCTGTCAGAAAACATCATAAAGTATCATATTTTAATAATTATCACACTTCACTGATGTAGATTTCTTTACCAGCATCAGCCCTGATGATACCTTTGATAAATTAATTACTTTAAAGTATTTTGACCCTCTACATTTTGTTTAGATTACATTAAGCCACTGTTTTTTATATTTAATACACTAAAGGTTAAGAAGATTTTGGGTTATTACAGCCTTGGATGTCCATTATATAAAAACAACATTAATGTTGATGCATTATTATTTTTTTGTGGAATATCTCATAAAAATGACCTCAAAATATATAATATAACAAACTGTGATATCCATACCAACACATCCACATTATAATAATTACATACTTTTTAAAATTAATTTCACCTGCAGTGCTCTAAAGCAGAAAATAGACAAAAGTGCGTATTTGCTTCACATACCAAACCTAAAAAATGGCAAAATATCACAAATGATACATTTATTAAAGGTAGTTAAAATTGTGAAGTAGGGCTGCACGATATTCGAAAAATCGGATATTGCGATATTTTGTATTTCTGCAATATAAATTACGATATAAATACAATTTCACCGGATTAATTGAATAGCCCTATTTGGAAACAATGCATATTAATTTTCAATCGATTGGCATGATTTTGTAGGGGAACAAATCATGCATGAAATGTAATATGCAAATATAAGAGTGAAATAAACAGTGCTTTATGGTTTTCAGTGTATAGTCAAATCGTATTCAGGTACAGAAAAAAAAAAAAAAGGCAAACTTAAAATAACACTGCAAATACTTTACTGTTTAATACAATTATTTTCTATTAAATATTGTGTCTGAATGCTCTTAGTGCTTAAAAACATGTGCAAACGATAAAATTTTACTCCATTAAGGTTAAACTCCACAAATGTCATGTATTTTGAACTGTGGCTATATAATTCCAATATTCATTCATTTTCTTTTCGGCTTAGTCCCTTTATTAATCTGGGGTCGCTACAGCGGAATGAACCGCCAACTTATCCAGCATATGTTTTACGCAGCGGATGCCCTTCCAGCTGCAACCCATCACTGGGAAACACCCACTCATACACTAGTTTAGCCTTCCCAATTCACCTATACCACATGAAACCAGAGCACCCGGAGGAAACCCACGCCAACACGGGGAGAACATGCAAACTCCACAAAGAAACGCCAACTGACCCAGTCGAGGCTCGAACCAGCGACCTTCTTGCTGTGAGGCGATCGTGCTACCCACTGCGCCACCGTGCAGCCCTAATTCCAATATAATAATATATATATAATCCTAACTATACAATCCCAACTCAACATTGCAGATCCTGTGAAGTGACTATTGCGGATGTGCACATTGCGATATCGATGCTGAAACGATATATTGTGCAGCCCTGTTTTGAAGCATTGCCAACAAAAAAAAAAGAAACTGCTAACAAAGACATGAAATATTTTTTTTAAAGTGTTTCAGCAGAAACATTATAGTCCCGATGGTCCTGAGAGGAACTTTTTTTGTACCTAGTGTAAAGTACATTTTTAAAACAAAATGAGAATACACCTTATTTCATTAACAGCCAAGCTGATCACAAAAAAATAAATATATCACCATAAGGATGCTCAAGGCTTTAGTAAAATCTCTCTGATTGTGTGTAAGCAGCAGTAAACCTGAGCCACAAGTGAAGGAAGAGGTGTTGATGTGCGAGGAGCATCAGGACGAGAGGATTAATATCTACTGCGTGACGTGCTCTGTTCCCACTTGTTCGTTATGCAAAGTGTTCGGGAGTCATCAGTCCTGTGAGGTCGCTCCACTTAAATCTGTCTACGAGTCCCAGAAAGTAAGACTTTTATCCATCGTTCTGCTTCATCTCTCTCCACTGCTCTCCTCATGATGACTGACCAGTTTATATTTACATCTACAGACAGAGCTGTCCGATGGCGTTGGTCTGTTAGTTGGCAACAATGACAGAATTCAGGGCATCATCAGTCAGCTAGAGGAAACCTGCAGATCTGTGGAGGTCAGTGTGTGTGTGTATGAATTATCAGTGGTAATAACTGTTTTTGTTGTTGTTGTTGTTGGCTACACTGTAAAAAATATCCATTAACTAGCAGGTTCCATATGTCGTGATTCTATTTTTTCCCTATTTCTCCTATTTTTTTGTTATTTTTCCTATTTATGGTTGTGATTTACATTATGGGACCTTGATCTCTGCTCTGTTGAATTTTTTATGTTGGAAATATAATTATGGAGTTTAACAAAGTTAAACTTTTTGTAAAGAAGTTGGAGGAAAGAGCAAGATCCCGTAATGCAATTCAAACAAATAAATAAATGAAAAACCCCATGAATCACAAAGTATGAAAAACTGTTATTGTATGGATATTTTTTACAGTGTACACTGTAAAAATATCTGTTTCTGTATTTTTTTGGTGTGTTTTCTGTTTATTTACGGTTGTGAATTGCATTATGGGACCTTGATTTCAGCTCTGTTGGCTTTTGATGTTGAAAATTGAACTCTACCTTTTAAGAAAGTGACTTTTTATTTAAGTAGTTTTAAATAATATAATGTATAAGAAAAAATATATAAGAGAAATACTTCTGTAAAATAACAGAAAATGTACTGGCAGTTTATTACAAGGTTTTTGTACCATAGTGTCCAACACAAGCACAGACAATATATCACTTTACACTATTAAAAATATTAATAAAAGTCTCTTTTTTTTTTTTACTTTTCTAGGTTAAAAGTTGTTGGAAGAAAGATCAAGGTTCCTTAACGCAATTGAAAAGCATAAATAAACGGGAAAAAACAAAAACATGAATCATAAAATACGGAAAACTGTTAATTATTAAAAATGAAGTAATAATTGTGATGTAGTGATGTCAGTGCGTGTGTGTTTGTGTGCAGGAGAATGGTCGCAGGCAGAAGTCTCGTGTTTGCGAGTGGTTTGATCGTCTGTATGCTCTTCTGGAAGAACGCAGAGGAGATCTAACGCTGAAGATCACAGCAGAACAGCAGGAGAAGCTGGATTATATCAGTGGCCTACAGCGCAAGTACATGCACATAAACACTACACACAAAACATAAAACAGTGTACAGTCTATATTCTCTTCGACAGGTGAAAAATGAGCAAGAAAAACAGCATACATTTTTTTTTTACTTTAAGATTATATTTTATCTGTCTTTCTACTCAGACACACACTGCATTTACTTGTATAATGTATCAGTTTCCACAAATTATTAAGCAGCAGTATTAACAACAATTAATCACAGTTTCATAATCAGCATATTAGAATGATTTCTGAAAGATTACACAAGACTGAAAACAGGAATATGATGCTAAAAATTCATAATTTCATCCAGGAATAAATTCCATTTTAAAAATAAACATAACATAATGACATAAATAACATAACATAAAATACTTAAAAAAATATTAGTACCCATCTAAATCTACCTAACAGTAATATGTATGTGATAGATGTTCATTAAATCTACATAGAGTTGAAGGGAAATTGGTCAAATATGTATTAATTTTCAAATATTTCCCAAGTGCTGTTTAACAGATTTTTTTTCAAGACATTTTTAAAGTAAATAGTTTTAATAACTATTGTCTTTGCAATGATTTCAGCGCATATTTTACTAGGGATTTTGCAAGATACCAGTATTCGGTTTAAAGTGCAATTTAAAGGCTTAACTAGGTTTATTAGTTTAAATAGTTAGTTTAAATAGTTTGGCTAATTAACTTTTGGGTAAAAGTTTGGCTAATTAGGCAAGACATTAGTTTTGGTTTCTAGACAAAAATCGTAAGGGGCTAATGATAGACCTTAAAAAAATAAAATAACAATAATAAAGTTTTTATTCCAGCCAAACTAAAATACATAAGACTTTTTTCTGAAGATTATATAATAGAAAATATTTTGAAAAGTGTCCTTGCTCTGTAAAACATCACTTGGGAAATACATGAAAAAGAATTCAAATGTCACTGGAGGACTAAAATGTTGTCTGTCTTCTTAATGTTAATTACAACACGTTTTCTCTACTCTGCCATACTAAGTATCTTTATGTTTTCATAATGTTTAATACTATTAATCACCTGTGCAGGTACAGAGAGCATCTGGATAACTCAGCTAAACTAGTGGAGACAGGAATACAGACGATGGAGGAATCTGAGATGGCCATCTTCCTGCAGGTCCACACAGTTCTTCATTGTGCTCTTGCATGCTTTTATTAAAAAAAAAGTTATTAAATATGCAACCAAGTTTTTTCTAGTGAAATCTCTCATCAATATGTCTCTCTAACAGAACACGAAGCCTCTGCTACAACAGTAAGAATCAGATAAACATCTTTATTCAGCATCTAAACTTTTTTATTCTGTCAACTTATTCATTCTCGTCTCTTTAACCTCAGGATAGCAGAAAGCCGGAATGTGTCTCATTTAGAAAAGCTGGAGCGTGGATATGAAAATATGGATCATTTCTCTGCAAACTTCCAGTCGGAACGAAGAGCAATACTCAGCATAGACTTTATCAAGGGTAAACCAACTCTAATAATGTCAGTTTAATTTCAGTCTGTCGCTTTATTGACCTAATTCTTTAATGTAAAAGGAGACACAGCCATTGGAACCTAACTGGCCTGAGACTTCTGGTCTCATTCACTTAGCCTTAAAAAACAAGCTTGTTATGCTGACTGATGTTGCAAACTGGTATTTTCTTACATTTAGTCATAAACACACTTGTTTGTAGAGGAAGTAGTTTGACTGTTTGTTGTTCCAAGTCATTTTCCTTAGGGCTGCACGTCGTTGCAACATAGGCTCATTCTGAAAACATACCCCTATATACATTTCAAGAGATTGCGAATTATGTAGCCAGAATTACGTATCGCTGCATTTCGTCTTTAAAATGAGCGATACAGGGTGGTATGACGCCATTCCTTTTCGGGCTTACCAGCTGACCGCTTACCTCCGTGTGGACGGCTTTTCCGCTGTTACCAGTTTTCTCCAGTGGCTCGCTGCGTATGGCGGCGGATTTGAGATGCAGAGCAGAGTTGACCGCGACGTCGGGGTTTGAGTCCTTTGAAAAACGTTTCCAGAAAGCAAGTAAGAAAAAAACAAAAGCCAAAAAATAAATTAAACAAGTAAATAACAGGGTGAGAATGTGGTAAAATCTGAAAACGTGGTAAATATCAGGCTGCCGTGAGGGCTTTTCTTTTTCTGGATTGCTTTTAAAAACACTGTCAGTTGGGTTTAGGGAAGTGGGTGGGCGCTGGTCAATCTGTGCTTTTTAAAACACTATCGGTTGGGTTTAGGGAAGAAGGAGGGTGGGTCAGTCGATCGGTCAGTCAGTCAGTCAGTCAACAGCGGCCTCTGGTGGACTTACGTGAGAACAGCAGGAGCAAATGGCACTCGCGAGAGAAATTTGAGATCTCAAAAAGCTTACACAGCAGCCTCTGGTGAATTTGCGAAAACAAAAACTGCGAAAAACATAGCTCCTGGGACTTATTTGGTGCTCTCCAGAAATGTACAGTCGTGGCCAAAGGTTTTGAGAATGACACAAATATTAGTTTTCACAAAGTTTGCTGCTAAACTGCTTTCAGATCTTTGTTTCAGTTGTTTCTGTGATGTACTGAAATATAATTACAAGCACTTCATACATTTCAAAGGCTTTTATCGACAATTACATGACATTTATGCAAAGAGTCAGTATTTGCAATGTTGGCCCTTCTTGACACCAGGCCATCTTCCAAAAGTCTTCACCTCACTGTGCGTGCAGATGCGCTCACACCTGCCTGCTGCCATTCCTGAGCAAGCTCTGCACTGGTGGCACTCCGATCCCGCAGCTGAATCCTCTTTAGGAGACAATCCTGGCGCTTGCTGGACTTTCTTGGACGGCCTGAAGCCTTCTTAACAAGAATTGAACCTCTTTCCTTGAAGTTCTTGATGATCCTATAAATTCTTGATTTAGGTGCAATCTTAGTAGCCACAATATCCTTGCTTGTGAAGCCATTTTTATGCAACGCAATGATGGCTGCACGTGTTTTTTTGCAGGTCACCATCGTTAACAATGGAAGAACAATGATTTCAAGCATCACCCTCCTTTTAACATGTCAAGTCTGCCATTCTAACCCAATCAGCCTGACATAATGATCTCCAGCCTTGTGCTCGTCAACATTCTCACCTGAGTTAACAAGACGATTACTGAAATGATCTCAGCAGGTCCTTTAATGACAGCAATGAAATGCAGTGAAAAAGTGAAAGTTTTTTTCAGGATTAAGTTCATTTTCATGGCAAAGAAGGACTATGCAATTCATCTGATCACTCTTCATAACATTCTGGAGTATATGCAAATTGCTATTATAAAAACTTAAGCAGCAACTTTTCCAGTTTCCAATATTTATGTAATTCTCAAAACTTTTGGCCACGACTTTATATAGGGGTACATAATCAGAATGAACCTGGGTTGGAATAAAAGGTGAATAACCATTAGTTATTACAGATGGTGACGACAATGATGAGGATGACGATGATGAAGAAATAACCGTAAATCCTGAGACTCAGGCTTCCTCAGGACCCGGACCTGCCCCAGTTCAGCAGAGACAAACCCCTGTGCCAAATCCTCCACCAATGGCAGCTGACTCCGCCCAAACATCATCAAAACCCAGCCAATCAGCAAACACAAACCCCACAGAGAACACGCCCATAGTTACACCCACTCCAGACTCTGCTCACATCCCTTCCGCAGATGCACAAGCACAGGTAAGAGCTTTTATCTTTTGAATTCTGATCCATATTAGCGATGGCCTGGAATTAGGATCCTTTAATAGTATTTTTAAGGATTTCGCAGTAAATGATATTGAAAGACACAACTGACCTGAGGACATTAATCATCATAAAGCAGGTGCTGTTGTGTTTGGAGTCAGTTTAAATTAGCAAATAATTAAAACATTCATTTATTCATTCATTTTCCTTCGGCTTAGTCCCTTATTTATCAGGGGTCGCCACAGCGGAATGAACAGCCAACTATTCCAGCATATGTTTAACACAGTGGATGCCCTTCCAACTGCAACCTAGTACTGGGAAACACCCATACACTCTCACATTCACACACACACTCATACACTACGCCCAATTTAGTTTATTCAATTCACCTATAGTGCATGTCTTTGGACTGTGGGGGAAACCGGAGCACCCAGAGGAAACCCACGCCAACACAGGGAGAACATGCAAACTCCACACAGAAATGCCACCTGGCCCAGCCGGGACTCGAACCGGCGACCTTCTTGCTATGAGGCAACAATTCTAACCACTGAGTGTATGTGTGTGAATGAGTGTGTATAGGTGTTTCCCAGTACTGGGTTGCAGCTGGAAGGGCATCCACTGTGTAAAACATATGCTGGATAAGTTGGCGGTTCATTCCGCTGTGGCGACCCCTGATGATTAAAGGGACTAAGCTGAAGGAAAATGAATGAATAAATGAAGTATTGTACATTCTTTTTAGCAAATACATTAACTAACATTAATTAATGGAACCTTATTGTAAAGTGTGACCATTATCAACATAATTATACAAAAAATATATCATTATAATTCAAAATTATAATTAACAAAAGTCATTATTTTTAAATGACTGCATACCACCCCTGTTGTGACTTACAGGTTTTTACGTGTAATGTATATAATAAAAATGGAAAAGTTTGTTGTTGTTGTTATAATTGTTTCTGGTATTCTAATTGATTGAAGAAATTGATGCAGTTAGTGACCCAATAAGAAAATAATTATAAAATCAGTTCTGAGGGAAACATATTGCCATTTCTGACCTTGACAGTAAAATACTGACTCTTTTCTAGGTTTTTTCTTTAATTATGGAACTTAAAAGTATAGTGAAATTATACTTTTTGTAAAATAAAGTGGACCAAACATAGTATTAGTAAGTATTAATAATCTTGTACCGCTAAAAATTTCTTTGGCAAGAAAGCTACGGCACATTCATAAAATCTTATTATCGACACATAGTGAAGTAATTCACTTTTTCAACATTACAGACCTTTACATCATTTGTATAGTTATTTATTTATTTATTTACAGAGCGACATGAAATTGAGATAAAAAAAAAAAACTCCCTTCCCTGCTATATTGATTTTTCTTCTACAAATTATATATTTTTAACTTGTATTGGATAACATTATTTCACAACATCATTCTCATGTGTGCTTTGCTAAATTCAGTTTGTTTTAGAATCATAAAGTACAGAATTATGGCAATGAATAAAATGCATAACAACACAAGCCCTGCCCATCATTAGCAGTGGATTTAAACAATGAGAAACAGGCTGGTTGTCAGAAAGCTAGAGATTTTTTTCCAAAAGAGCTGGGGATGAAACCAAAATTGTTTCCAGAATTGTGACAATTGCAAATCACTTATTTGCAAAATTCTCTCAGTTCAGTAATAATTCATGTGACCACATTATAAATTCTGTAAACATTTCTGATCAGATCTTTATCTCTGTCTGTCCTTCTTACGGTTCATTTATCTATCTATCCATCTAATTTTCTCCTTCTTTTGCATTCATTCAGGTAACCTCCGGTCCCGGCCAGACATCTGATGATGGACAACGCCATGTTTTCTCTTTCTCCTGGTTAAATATGCCAAAGTAACCCAAGACTCAGTTGATAAACCTGCAACACCAAAGTTAACGTTCCAGAAAAGCCTGTTGTACATCAAAATTAATATTGTATTACTTTTCCAATAATAAATATACATTTAATAGCTAGATAAGGATAAAAAAAAAAAAAACATTTCTTTCTGATGTAGAGGACTAAAGTGCAAAATAAATGATGAAATAAGTAAAGCCTAAATCTTTTGTATACTGTATAATCAGGGTGCGAATTACAGGGGGGGTTGGGGGGATTGACCCCCCTAATTAATGCTTGATGCCCCCTGAAGGACATCAAAACAACATGTACAGGGGGTCAGCTCTTTAATACTGAGAAATAATTTGCACTGCTTTGTATTTTAAATAATAATGTTAATAATTACAATTAATATAAAAAAATGTATTAATAATATAAATATACATTTGACCACCCCTATAATGGTTCTCATAATCAGTCTCCCAGAAAACCTCATTCAACGGTCTGAAACCGGCACCGATAGACAACTATTCACAACTATTCTTGTAAAATAGCTGTTTGTTTCTACATATAGCCTAAAAGTAAAGTCAAATTAGATGCATAGTTTGACTTACAGTAACCTCAGAAGTAGCTAATCGGATACTGTAGGTCAGAATACACAAAATATCCCACAAAACACTGAAAACTTAAATACATATTATTAATAAATTAGATGTAATTTAAACAAATACATACATTTGATTCACTGAAGCATGTATTACAAAAACTAACATTACCGAAAAAGTTGACCCCCCTGATCGTCAATGTATACTTCGCACCCTGTGTATAATATGTCCATATTGAATACATGCTTTTTCCTATTGAAACAGAGAGGAAGGAAAAGCATAAAAGAATAAAAAGATAGTAAACACAAAGTATTTATGAATCAGAAATCCCTAAACATACTGTATTAGAAACTCTCACAGTAGGAAAACGTAATATATTACAATCTTAAATCACTTTTTTAGCAATGCGTTACTTTTTAAGGAACACTTCAAAAATGCTGGATTATTTCAACCCAATTCTGGGTGTAATACAGACCAAACCAACTGATGGGTTCCTTTTTTAAATATAGGATCAAATTTAACCCAATGTTTGGGTTTGTCCATATTTCACCCAGTTTGGGTTGAAATAACCCAGCATTTCTTCGAGTGAATGTAATGTGAAAGTATGTTATTTCTGCGTTTTTAAAGTGTAAATTCTTTTTTACACTGGAAACTGACAACCATTTTGTGCGTCATTCATGTTTCATTTTCCTAAATCATCCATGATCTTGCGGTTGTGGGTTACGCGCTGGGTCATTTGCTCGGCTCTCGCCATCTGCAGCACCTCGCGCAGCAGGTGAAAGGTCAGATCCAGCGAGATCGGCGGATCCTCCGACCGGCGCTCGCGCTCCTCTGGGCTGCTCAGCATCCCATTACCGACACCTCCGATCTGACCTCCTGACAGCCGCTGTGTGAGCTGCAGCTGAATGCGCGACGGTGCTCTCCGGTCGGGTGCGTTCGGACTGTTGTCCAGGCGGATCCGGTACTCCTCTCCTACGCGCATCAGAACCGGCAGCGGCGCGTCCGTGTGTCCGGGAGCGCAGTCAGAGCTCCAGACGTAGAGTCCAAGGGACACCGCAACGAGAACCACGTGCAGATTCATTTAGGGGAATTCACGGTAATCTGGATGTATATGGGTTAATAAAAATAATTTTGCATGACTTTTTATATGCATGAATGACAAACTGTTTTACATTTTAAAAATACAGTATATTTCCAAATATTTATTTAGGCTATATTTACTTAATATAAAAAGGTGTACTTTAAATTTAAAGCACTTTACTTTAAAGGTGTAGATTAGTCATTAAAAAACAATTATTACCAGTGGTTTCCAAAAGGCTTAGGCTACTATACAAATGCTTGTATTTAATTATTTAATAATGATACATTTCCACATTATAAATAAGTGATATATATATATATATATACACACACACATTTAAATATATGAGCACATGTTTAGAAGTAAAAATCCCAAATCAATCTGCTTTGAGCCTAAATCTTCTGATGGCCCTGTGAAACAAATATCCTGTGGTTTAAAGTTTCCAGGGAAATAACACTAACTGTCTAAATATCTGAAATTGTATGCAATGTAAAACTTACAATTAAGCCATGCATCCGGTTATGCGTTCTAATGTATGAGGTATCTTTCGCAATATTCATCCTTAATAACTTTTTTTTTCCTAAACTATATAGCCTTATTTAAACAAACAAAGCTAAATGAGCTTTTTCGATTTCATTAGGTTGTTTGAAAACAGTTAGTAAATGAAAAACATTATGCACGTTAAATAAAGTTAACTTTTGTGCCATTTATAATAGCCATGTTCTAAGTTCATGCTTACCTCAGTCGGTGTCCTCCAGAAACCGGTTGTCGATGAGAGTCTGCTGTCGGTGGAGCGCAAGCATCGCTGGGCTTTTATTTATATGAGCACCTTGTTTCTCAGATGACAGAAACAGCACAATGAGTCACTAAATTATTGGCTGCGGTTCGAATAAATCTAAAATGAAAATGCTCATGCATTCCGTCGTGTGTTTAGTTTCACGCTGTAGATTGAATCGAGAGTCTGTCTCCTCTGAATTAGCCGAGACTTTCCTAATTCGTGTTAATGAATCTGAATCAGTCTCCGGTAATTGAGGGACTCTGCTGATGACGCACTGACGCGCCGAGGGACGGCAGCGCATCTCCACCTGTTAGGATCATTTGGCACCGATGCCCGCAAGATCTGATGAGACACCTGTAAACATTCAGGGTACGGGGTCAAAGAGCATCCCACGTGGGATCAGCAGGTTTACATAAAATAATGACCGGTGAACATGCTGGATTATTCATTCATTCGTTTTCTAAAGGGTGGGAATGATGGCGCACAAACACAATTGCCCAGCCTGTATGGGGGTTCTTCTAATTTTTACCTACTGGGTCAGCGGATAGTTTTATGCAAGTAATGTAGGCCTGGTTATGTTTCACAGCCAGCAGGGAACGTTCTTAGGACTTTTGGGCCAGCAGTAACGTTGTTATAACGTTAATAGAACGTTCCTAACCTCTTTAATAAAAAATGATTAAATTTTTATAGTTTCTTCTTTCAGACACTTTAGAGAAAATTCAAATTCCAATGAGGTTCATAAAATGCTAAAATAATTAGTGCTGGGCAAAAATTTATCACATCCAAAAGAATTTTTTTTTTGGACATTCTGTTAATAGCCTAATTATTATGTTCATAAAAATACATATGCATGCAAATATTTGAGAAACTGTATATATATATATATATATA
>CAIGQV010014432.1:15905837-15945927 GCA_903798115.1 Danio jaintianensis | reverse complement strand
TGTGTGTGTGTGTGTGTGTGTGTTTGTGTGTGTGTGTGTGTGTGTGTGTGTGTGTGTGTGTGTGTGTAGCTGACCTGAAGCAGATGCACCTTTTAAATGCAGCAGCCACAGTACAAAGACCAGAGAGGCCAAGTAAGATTCTAGTTTATACAAACAAATGATGTGTCTTATGAATGAATGTTCATGTTTTAAGCTAAGTTGAATGTGTGTCTATTAAAGGTCTGGTTGAGATGCACACGCCACAGTTTGCAAGAGGAAACGTGTTCAATCAGATGCTCTCACCTCAGCAAGTACTGGAGCAAGACCAATACAAAGCTTGCCTGAGACAGCAGGTACACACATGCACACACAGTAGTATTTTTTATTTTTCAGATAAATTATTTATTTATTTATTTATTGTAGAAACTGTCTAGCAACGCATTAGAAACTGCCTAGCAACCACTCAGAACACCATAGCAACCACATAGCAACCACCTAGCAACTGCCCAGTGCTGAGTTTTGTCACTCAAATTTTCATTAGAAATTCTAGTTATTATTATTATTTTTAATCCAGCAAGGAGACATTAACTTGATCCAAAGGCATTTACATTTATTCGATATAACAGTGTTTTTTTTTACATTGTTACACATGTTTCAAGTAAATTACTTTGGACCTTCTATTCATTAAGAAACATTTAAACTAGATAATCCAAAAATATAATCGAGCAAATTAATAATCGGCATACTAGAAATGGATTCTGATCATGTGTCACTTCAGACTGGAGTAATGATACTTAACATTCAGCTTTGTTGTCACAATAATACATTAAATTTAACATTTTTATTTAAATAGAAACAATTTATCATATCAGTTTATTATATCTCTATTTTTAAAGGGGTGGTCCACAGTGTATTTTTAAGGCTTGGTTGTGTTTATAAGATGCAAAGCAATGTGTGCTCATGCTTCACTTGTAGAAAATCACATAATATTTTCATATATCTTACTTTGATTATATACAGCTACTCAGCTAACATGAAAACTACTGTCATATTTCCTAGTTCCTCTGAAAGGCCCGCCCTCAAGAGACTTTGATTGGTCCGCTAACATAATGTGCTGTGATTCGCGGATTGGCTCCACATCACTTCCCTACAAGCGCGCACTTTTGCGCTGTGTAAACAGTCCAGTCAGAGCAGCTGTTAGCAGCGTTAGCTGCCTGAATCAGACAGAAATGAAGAGCACACAGCTCACGCCTGCTCTCTAAAATAAAATCTGACAAGTGTCTTTCACATATATTCGAAATAAGCATGTGTAAGTAATATGAAACGTTCACATATCTTTAGCGAGTTGGTTATTTGAGATGTAGAACGCATGGAAAGCAGCTGCATAGAGAGACACGCATAGAGAGACACTGCACGCGCTGCTGAAGATTGTGGCTGTTTACAGCGGTTTGACTGATAAATATGAATTTGTAGCTAAATTGTTAGCGGTGCCAAACAGCATTTCCCGTTGTTTACATCCTCGCTACAACATACTGTTAACGCTAGAAACTGTGCCTGTAATTGATCAATTTTAACAAATAAAAATACATACAGGTTGTTGCTCACAGTCCACAGCTTCGTCGGTTGAGGGGTTTTAACCGAATCCAGCACTGAACTGGGAGAGATTCTGGAAGTTCTCCTTTGTCAATTGCTAGCGCTATATCTATATATATTTTTTTATAATTCTCTGGAACATAATTAAAATGAATCTGTAAGCACTTCTCTCTTTGTGTTGTGTCCTTTGGAAACCCAAATATAGAAACAGAAGAAGCTCTGTGGAAATAGCAGCGTTTGGATGGCATTTTAGCTTTCACTGCTTTAACATTACAGCCCCCCTGGCCACGCCCCTTAGTCCGGATGTATTTTTTTGTAGTCCCCTAATTTCATTCGCTGTAGGCTTTGCTAAGTTAACTCTGTAAAAGCCAATGTCTCCCTTTGCATTGAACTTTGAGCATCTTACATTCAGAGATGTTGTTCATGTTCACACAGCTACATTACACATCAACTAAAGTTTAAAGTATGATATCGTAGTGGACTACCCCTCTAAATAGTTTTGGTGACCATAAACGACTTCTTGAAAAGCATTAAAAAAAACTTCTTAAATGGGTGTGAATACAGTATATGCACAATACACACAAGTTACTATTTAATTAGTTACTGAATCGCATATTTTCAGCGTGGCTAATTGTTGTTTTGAATTTTACCTTACTCTTACTTTATCATTTTTGTATATCTGTGTGTGTTTGCGTGTGTGTGTTGGATCAGATGGAAGAGAAGCAGAGGAAGCAGGCGGAGGAGAGAGAGCGGATGAGGGCAGAGGAGGAGAGAGAGGACAGACGACTGGCTGAACAGAGAGAGAAAATAAGGAGAGAGTATGAAGAGGAGCAGGAGAGCAGGAAACGCAGAGAAATAGAGGTCAGACACACACACACATACACACATGCACTCCTGCAGTTTAGGGATGCACAATCTAAAACTGTAACCATTGACTTCCATAGTATTTGTTTTTAATACTATGGAAGTTCATGGTTACAGGTTTCTAACATTCTGCAAAATATCTTATTTTGTATTCAGTGGAAAAAAAGAAGCTGGTAAAAGTTTGAAACCGCTTAAGGTTGAGTAGATTTGGATGAAAAATTATTTAGGATAAAAAAATTGATGAATAATTTTGGATGAACTATCGTGAACTACAAAAAACTTATAGTGTACTTACGAGATGCACACTGGTAATGTGTTTTTCTGTTTTTCTTCTTTTTTTATTTAAGCTGATTAAATATCCTAATTTAGTGTTTTTTTTTATATTTAGACACAATTCTAGAATTTTTTAATAAAGCTGCAGTTGTAATATCAGTGCATCTACTGTAGCCCTAATGCAGTTATTAAATAATCACTTAATTCAATTGAGTAATCATTATTTATGTTGAAGTTGGGTTTGTTATTTATTACTTTCAAGTTTATTGTATTACGTTAGCACTTCAAATGATCTCAAATTGTCTGGGTGACCAGCGCTGCTGATTTCAAGAACAATTACGATATTTTGTGTAGCAAAAACTGAAGAATGAAGAACTTGCTCGCCTGGTAGAGGAGAGAAGGAGAGAGGCCGAGAAAAAGAAAAAAGAGGAAGAAGAGAAAGAAAGAGCAGCTCTCCGAAAACAGGAAGAGCAAGAGAGACAAATCCGGCAACAGCAGGTGTTTACTTCTCTCACAAAATTAGTTTATGAATAGAGGTGAGATATACTGTAAATAGACAAACAGTTGAAGTCAAAATTATTAGCCCTCCTGTGATTTTTTTTTTTCTTTTTCAAATATTTCCCAAATGGTGTTTAACAGAGCAAGGAAATTTTCACAGTATTTCCTATAATATTGTTTCTTCTGGAGAAAGTCTTATGTGTTTTATTTCGACTAGAATAAAAGCAGTTTTTAATTTTTTTTAAACTATTTTAAGGTCATCAATGCTGACATAGATCCCATATGCGATGTAGGCAAGCTCCTGCTACTCTGCAGCACATGTTCTGGACATGTCCAGAGCTTTACATGTGCTGGATTAGTATTTTTGAGACCTTTTCTGAGGCATTTGGGGTGGTAGTAGAGTCATCACCATTTCTTGCATTGTTTGGGGTGGCCCCTGAGAACGCTCCTCTCAACATAAGACAAATTAAAATGTTAGCCTTTGGTTCTCTTCTGGCTAGAAGACTGATATTGTTTAAATGGAAAGACCCTATTCCACCAACACATAATCACTGGATAAGAGAAGTGATGTCTCATCTTAAATTGGAGAAAATAAGGCATACTATCAAAGGGTCTGTTGAGACATTTTATAAGGTCTGGCAACCTTTTTTGTGATGGAAATGGATGCACACAACATGACAATATAAGAAAAAAGGAACTAGTGTCATATTTTCATGTCATGTTTTCATCTTTTATTTTCTCTATGGACATTTGATTATATATTGTTCCTAGATCTGGTGTTCTGGGAAAGGGGTGTTTTTTTGTTTGTTTTTTGTATAACGTGTATAACGTGAATAACAAATAAAAAAAACCTTGAACAAAAAAAAAAAAACTATTTTAAGGTCAATATTATTAGCCTCCTTAAGCTATATTTTTTCAGTCGTCTACAGAACAAAACACTGTTATACAAAGACTTTCCTAGTTACCCTAACTTGCCTAATTAATCTAGTTAAGTCTTTAAATTGCACTTTAAGCTGAATACTAGTATCTTGAAAAATATCTAGTGCAATATTATGTACTGTCATCATGGCAAAGATAAAATTAGTTATTAAAACTATTATGTTTAGAAACAGAAATTGGGGGAAAATATACAGGGGGGCTAATAATTCAGACTTCAACTGTATAATAGAATACTTTTGTCAGTAACTCTCTTTTCTGTGTATATTTAGGTTCAGCGTGCACCATCTCCTCCAATCCCTACCTTACAAAATAAACACCGCAACCATACGGTACCAGATGCTTAATTTAACATTTACACTAAATTTACAACAAATACAAGCACTTCATGATCACTTATTTTGTCATATTCTTCAGGATTTCTCTTCATTTGGGCCTCCTTCATCTCCAGAACACAGACTCCAGCAGAGAACAGAGAGTAAACACTCGTACATGTTTTCGATTCTTTAATTTTCCTGATTATGAATCTTCCAGCTCGTTGATGCATGTTTGTGTTCTCCTCAGAGGACAGAAGTGAGGTTGTGAATGAGTTGTGTGTGTTAAGAAGGCGTCTGCGCAGTGAACAGCGGCGTCTGGAGGAGCAGCTCTTACAGACGGAGTGGGAGAATCTTTCTTCACCGTTCAACGACAGGTACAGTTTAATGGCTCATTTTTGCCACTAGAGGGCGCCTATTCACAACATACAAAGGTGTAGTTTGATGATGCTGTGACTGAGTGTGCAATCATGGGAGTTTGTCAATCATGTTCATGGATAAGCTAAAGTATTCAACACTTATTATCATGCTAGTATAGAGTAAAGTAAAACTGAAAGCTGTCAAAGTTGAAACGAGTGTTGAATCAATTGCTGATGAAAGACGAGCGCAACATGCTTAATTTTTTTTGTTAATGAGGATCAGTAATCGCCTTATCTCGAACTAATTGTATGTAATTTGTCTGGAATATGGCTGCACAATACTGGAAAAAACTAACATTGCAATATTTTGTATTTCTGCAAGATATATTGCAATATGGGTGACACGGTGGCTCAGTGGTTAGCACTGTCGCCTCACAGCAAGAAGGTTGCTGGTTCGAGTCCCGACTGGGTCAGTTGGCATTTCTGTGTGGAGTTTGCATGTTCTCCCCATGTTGGCGTGGGTTTCCTCCAGGTGCTCCGGTTTCCCCCACAGTCCAAAGACATTCAGTATAGGTGAATTGGGTAAGCTAAATTGGCCGTAGTGTATGTGTGTGAATGAGTGTGTATGGATGTTTCCCAGTACTGGGTTGCAGCTGGAAGGGCATCCGCTGAGTAAAACATATGCTGAACAAGTTGGGGGTTCATTCCGCTGTGGTGACCCCTTATGAATAAATGGACTAAGCCGAAGGAAAATGAATGATTGATATGAATATGATTTCACAATAAGACCTAAGTAACTGTTTTCAAAGAATTCATAATTTTACATTGATTGGGATGATTTGGATGTAGGGGAGTGCATCTGCATAAAATATGCAAAAAAAATAATAATAATAATTTAAGAAAACAAATTAAAGCACAGATGAAAACAACAGAACAAAGATTAAAACAAAATAAACTGGTTTTTGATGAAATCTAACAATATTGAGGTACAAAAATTCAATGATCAAATCTAAAATAACACTGTGTAGTCTTCATTTGATAAATAAAGACAATTATTCTTTGTAAAAGCAAACTTTATAATTTCTTGTTCCAAAATGGTTTAAATTTGCTTTTAATCTTACAGTCGCAGGCCTTAAACACATCAGAGTAAAAACTTTTCACACTAATAGATTATGGTTAAAATTCACAGTGACTTCACAAATCACGCTGAACTGTGATTTTTAGTTAATTCTAATCTCAACTCAACATTGCAGATTAGGGCTGCATGATATTGGAAAAATCTAACATTGTGATATTTTTTTTTCTCTGCGATTTATTAATTGCATTATGAATATAATTTCACCAGATGGCTTAAATGGCACTTGGAAAGTCATTAATTTAGATTGATTGGGATAGTTTTTTAGGAGAGGTAATCATGTATAGGCAATCATGCGATAATCAGAGGTAAATCATGTATATATTATTTTATATACATATTTTTTATATAATTTATTATATGCATATAATTAAACTACAGACATAAAAAAACACAGTGAAACACAGCAAAGATTAATTTAAAGTGAAATAAACAGTGCTTTATGGTTTTCTGGGGAGTCTAACTGTATTCAGGTAGATATGTTGAATAATTAAATGTAAAATAACACTGCATTATTCTTTATTAAAATTACAAATAGTACAATTTCTTGTGCCTGAATGCTTTAAATGCTATAAAAATGCTCACACAGTCACAGGCCTTAAAAACACATACAAATGACAAACTTTCATTCTATTGTGGTTCAATTCTGCAGTGACTCTACAAATCTCATGTGTTTTGAACTGTGGTTCCTGATATATTAAACTATAAATAAACTGTAACGCTAACTCTGAACTAACGCTGACTATTGTGGATAGACACATTGCGATATTGATGCTGAAACGATATATTGTGCATTCTGGAAGGAAATTATGCTTAGGAAGTATATTTATAACAGTACTTTTGATGCAAAGTACCTAAAAAGAAAAACACTATTTAAAGGGATTTTTTTGTCTTTTTAATAATTTTTTTCCCCAGGATTCTTTAAATTTATCAAGTGTTTCATTGTTTCAGATTATTTTCTCTTGGGCGTTCTATTCCTCAGATAATCCTGACATAACATTTGAATTCCAGGATTTTGCAAGTACAGACTTGAAAATTGTGTGCAAGTACAGACTGTCATCGTTTACTCACCCTCCTGTTTCAAAACATATGAGTTTCTTTCTTCTGTTGACATTTACATCTAGTCGTTTAGCAGACGCTTTTGTCCAAAGTGACTTATAATTGAGGACGCATTCAGCGATTCAACAAGAAGAGGCAATGCACACAACAAATGCTAAGGGGATTCTGGTTTTGTTCTCAGAGGTTCAGGTGATTACGGAAGAGATAGGTTTTTAGTGAGGTTTCTGTTGAACACAAATAAATATATTTTGAAAAATGTTGAACTTTAACAGAATCCCATATTATTTTATCCTACTATTTGATGTTAATGGCTACTGGTCTTTGGCATTCTCTAAAATATCTTCTTTTGTGCTCAATAGAAAAAAGCCACTCATAAGCTTTTGGGGGTGATGAGGGAGAGTAAGTGATGAGTAAATTTTCATTTTCGGATGAACTACTTAACCCTAAAACTTTACACTTCAATCTAAAAGATCCCTTTCCACCATAGTTCTGGTCCTGGATGCTGATTATTTATTATAGCTGCAAGAGTACAGTATGGTTAATGCATACAATAATCCAGCAAAACTAATTTGTCAATGTGCAACATTTATTAATAACATAGTTTAATGTCCTCTAAAAAGTTTAAAATGCACTTTTTTACTCATTCATTCAATTTCCTTCGGCTTAGTCCCTTATTTATCAGGGGTCACCACAGCGGAATGATCCGCCAACTATTCCAGCATATGTTTCACGCAGCACCAGCCGCAACCCAGCGCTGGGAAACACCCATACACTCTCACTACAGCCAATTTAGTTAATCCAATTCACCTATAGCACATGTCTTTGGACTGTGGGGGAAACCGGAGCACCTGTAGGAAACCCACACGAATATGCAAACTCCACACAGAAATGCCAACTGACCCAGCCGGGAATCGAACCAGCGACCTTCTTGCTGTGAGGCGACAGTGCTAACCACTGAGCCACCGTGCAGCCACTTTTTTATTTTATACAAGCAATAATGTGAAAAAGTGTGACTGTTTTTACAATATAGCATTGTGTGTGTGTGTTTGTAGGCACAGGGCATCACAGGATGTGTTTGATATGGCTCGTTTGCGGATGCCTGTACGAGGCCCCTCCTCCCGTGGCATTGAGCCAATCAGCTCAAAGGAAACGGATGACATCATGTATAGAGGTAAGAACTGAATTAGGCTGAGAAATATGATTTTTGAAAAATACAAACATTTCGCTGACGAGAGTTTATGCGTGACAGTATTTTTTCCCCTTATTTCTCAGATGCCTTTATTCCTCTTCCTAGAACTCGGCAGTCTGTAAGTCTTTCTCTCTCCCCGTCAATTTAAAAGTGTGTTTGTTATTTCCTGTTTAATCATGTCATTGTGTCCTCCAGTACTGTGAATTCCTGAGCCAAGTCTGAATGAGGTTTTTGTTTTTTTTCTAACACACAGAGGAACAGAGATGTGGAGGGAGGACGAGGATCTGTGCTTCTGTCAGAGAGTGAATTTATTGGTAGGATCACACACACGCTTTTTGAGTGTAAATAACAATTATACAGTGTGGTCCCAAGAATTTAGGTACATGTCCAGATGTATAAGGGTAAAAGTGGAAAATAGGTTTTCAATTATTAAAAAAATAAGTTGAAATATAAAGTTTTATTATTTTCGTACATTAGAGCAGTGTTTCCCAATCCTGTTCTTGGATGCACACCAACAGTACATATTTTGAATGTCTTTCTTATCTGACCCCTTCATTTCAGGTTTTCAAGTCTCTTCTAATGTTCTGATGATTTGATTCAGGTCTGTTTGAATAGGAAGAGGTTGAAAATGTGTACTGTTGGCAGTGGCGGACTTGGGGGCCCTAAGCATCTCCACGTATGGGGCCCTTGCATTGAAACTCAAAACATTCTTTTTCTCTATAGATATATATTTTTCTTTTTTTGGAAATAATCTGCATGTTAAAAAGTATTTAAATAAATATATATAAAAAGTATGTAAAATATTTAAAGTATATTTTATATATTTTAATGTTTAAAGGAACCTTTATCTTAATGTAAAATTATTCATTCATTCATTTTCCTTTGGCTTAGTCTCTTTATTCATCAGGGATCGCCACAGCGGAATGAACCGCCAACTTATCCAGCATATGTTTTACACAGCGGATGCCCTTCCGGCTGCAACCCAGTACTGGGAAATACCCAAGCACTCTTTCACTCTCATACACTACAGCCAATTTAGTTGATTTAATTCACCTACAGCACATGTGTTTGGACTGTGGGGGAAACCGGAGCACCTGCAGGAAACCCATGCGAACACAGGGAGACTCCACACAGAAATGCCAACTGGCCCAGCTGGGATGCAAACCAGCGACTTTCTTACTGTGAGGCGACAGTGCTAACCACTGAGCCACCATGTCGCCCCATTGTAAAAAATTAAATACAATAAATTCACAAATAAAAAACAAGTTCACAAACTAAATATGTACAGTTAATTAGCCAAGATTTTAATATAAAAAAACAACAACGTTTAAACAAATTTAATTCACAATCAAACTAATCGTCACATTTTTCATATGAATTGAATAATTGCTGTTTGTGAATCTCCAGCTATTACGGTTCAGTGGGAAATGTTATTTAATTTGAACAGGCCCTCTCTTAACAAGTTCACAGCGCTCAACATCTGACTGGTGTTTCAGCCAGAAAACAGGATCGCGGAGGTAGCTGCGTTTCATTGTTTGTCTTATTTCTACTTTTTTCGCAAATGTTCTCAAAATTCTCACTCTTGCACACTTTACCTACCTCTACCTCTGCTATACTGTGATCGCTGGCAGACTGGCAGTGTCTTTTAACCGCTCACACCTCGCGCATGTGCAGTACGGAAGGAACGTTCCATTATTCATGGGGGCCCCCTGGTTTTTAAAAAAAATTTTTTTTTTACAGTTTTTTAGACAGATTTTACAATATATGATAGAAAATTTAGGGCGACACGGTGGCTCAGAGGTTAGCACTGTCGCTTCACAGCAAGAAGGTTGCTGGTTCGAGCCCCGGCTGGGTTTCCCCCACAGTCCAAAGACATATAGGTAAATTAAATGAACTAAATTGGCTGTAGTGTATGTGTGTGCATGTGAGAGTGTATGGATGTTTCCCAGCACTGGGTTGCAGCTGGAAGGGCAATCGCTGTGTAAAACATATGCTAGATATGTTGGCGGTTCATTCCGCTGTGGTGACCCCTGATGAATAAAGGGACTAAGTCGAAGGAAAATGAATGAATGAATGAATGATAGAAAATGTATAAAAAAAAAAAAGCTAAATGATTAATATAGGGTTCTTTTTCATATTGGTCGGGGCCCCCTAATTCCCAAAGTGGCTGCTTACTTTCCTTATTGGTTAAGTCCGCCCCTCTTTGTTGGTGTGCCTTCAGGAACAGTGTTGGGAAACACTGCGTTAGAGTCTTGTTTAGGTTTTTTATGAGCAAAAATGACTATCACACATTTTTACCTTTATTAAAAAAAGATGACGACCACTAAAATGTCATTCACTGTAACAATAGTTTATTTACCAAAAATATTAATAGTCAGGCGTGTAAAAAAAACAAAGGTCACTTGATGTCATATTAAAAGATTTTATTTATGGATCACCATGCAGCCCACAAAAACAAACCAATTGTCATCTTAAATCTTTTACTTTACTGATTACTTTAAATCAGTAGATTTTACCCATTTGTTAGCATGACATTTGAAAATAATTTAACTCATTTAAAGTGAGTTTGATTACTTATTTTACATATGATAGTATGATCAGTACAGATGACAGAATTGGTTTTCGTTTTTACATAAGTGTTTTTACTCATATTTTGACATTTTTTCCACAATAGTTATTTATTTTAAATAAGAATAAAGTAAACATTTTTGCTGCATTTAATATTCTAACATCTATTTTGATACTATCACTAAGACGGGAGAGATAAATAAAATATACAAATCAAGTTAAAATCGTTTTAAAGAATTTTTCTTTAACCAAAACACAACCGATTACCGATTCAGTTCACAAACGATTAAGTAAAAAAAAAATTCTCATGCATATGCTCTTTGTATAAATGCACACGGCTGATTGGTTTCTGTCTCATTGTTCATCATTAGATCAGAATGGAGTTGCTTTCCCTGTTCCTCCAGATGTAGAGAGGAAATTAGCAAAACTCACTGCACGCGAGAGACGCAGAATAGCACAACTACAGGTGATTTACAACACAACATGTCTTTATGATTTCTTTTCCACTTCATCAGTCGAGAAGTTGAGTGGCAAATCATGAAAGGTTGTCAGTTCATTTAATAATAAGCCATTTTTCCACAAAAGCAGTTCATTCAGTGTAGTGAAACTGCTCCTCCATTGGCATTAATTAAAAAACTATAGCCTCTGGTCTTCTTCCCTGCTTACCATAGTGTTATGCTTTCTTTTGCTAACCTCGAAGACTAGCATTAAAATTGCTTTGGCACAAACCATGTTATGAAAATTGAAACACTCTTACACGCGGCAACAGTTACTTTTTTAACGTTACTAAGGCTTGTGCACAATGGGATGTTTTTCGCTTGCATTTATAGCCAGTATTTTTAAGATGTTTTTTTGGCATTCATACCAAAGAGAGATTTTTCACTGGTGATGAGTTGAGTGTAAAATCACTTCCTGAAGTTCGATGGCATTTAATAAAAAGCAGAAATACACACACAATGTGGTGCTGCGCAACTTTACGCTTGTGACACTTGCTAGTTGCACGGATGAAAAAAAAGTCACCCTCAACTTATTTCTTTATATTTTTTTAGTGTACACTTTTACACTTTTGTTTAACCTCCTCCACTACAGCACACAAACACCTGCTCAAAGAATTTCAGGAAATCGTTAGAAGCTATAAAAAAAAATGAAGTGAAATGAAACTCACCACTGATTCCAGTTTGATCTGGAATTCCAGTGTACTCGGCTAGAGCACTTTGTGCTTTAGTGCCACCAAGTTGTGTTTACTGTAAATTTAGCAGCTCAATGCATGTCAACAAAAGCACCGGACCCATTGATAAGCCAGTTTTTAATGCGGTGCATCAAACAAACAAACAAACAAACACACAAACTCTTGTGTGCTGTTGGGGATGTTTTCGTCCATTCTAGGGTGTTTTTGAGTCTTAATTTGGCCACAACTTTCTCTGTATTTCAGCAAATCTGAATGATGATCTTATTTTGACACATATTTTGGAAAATGCTTAGAAAGTTTTCAGAAATTCAACACTCTCTGGGCAAATTTACTACCCTTTCGTTATGTTTGTGGCTGTTTTTGCCCCATTGATTTCCATTATAATGACATTTATAAATGGAAGCGCAAAGCCATGACAGCATATAATCATGCATTCTTGATTGTTAGTGGTTTTCCATGTTGAAAAGAGTAATTTTTACTGTTGATCATCAGTTGCAGTGCAAAAAAAGCTTCTGGCTTTCATATGGAGTTATATAGAGTATAGTGAGAGTGTGAGGGAGACCTTTGCATACTTACCTTGATATGTCTGAGAAAATCAAAATAAGCAGCTCAGCTCTCAGAACATAGTAAACATACTAAGTTTATTTATGCACACACTATATCATTGGCTGTTATACTCCATATAAAGGCCTTATTTGCACAGGCCTATCTAAAGGGTTAATGGTGCCAACTGATGATCAACAGTAAAAATGACAAATTGTACCTCTTCCCAACAGGGAAAACCACCAACAATCAAGAATGCGTGATTATATGCTGTCATTACTTTCCAATCAAAAAATGTGGTTATAAATGGAGGTTAATGGGGCAAAATCAGCCATGAACAGAATGAAAGTGTAGTCAGTTTGAACAATATACAATGAAAAATGCTTTTATGCCTAGCGTTTTGCTCATTGGTGTGCATGCTCACATTGATGCCCTTTGTTTAGTCACAAGGCGTTAAAAGTCAGAAATAAGCAGTGTAGATTATTCCGTTGTGCACAGGCCTATAGATTACACACAACAACAATGTAGTAAAAAGTATCTTCTTCTAAACAATGACACCAAACAATACAGATAACATGGTCGTGCAAAAATGAAAAATGCTGTATTTTCAATAGGTACTATGCCAGTAGTTGGATATACCAATTTGTGATGTAACATCACACGCTTGCACACATACAGTTCTATAGTTTTAGTAGTATAGTATCTGTTCATCCACAAAAAGACATGCACTTATTCAAGACTAACATCCACCACATCTCACATTGCATTAACAATAAAAACATTTGTTGGGGGAAAAAATTGGTCTAAACATAACATTAACAATCTATGGAATAAATTATGATATTTAGCATTTTATGGCTAGCATTTTATATGCCTCAAGTAATAATAAAAAAAGTAATATAAGTGTAAAAAGCAGTTTTGATAGTAGATATTGTTTTTAAATTTAAGAAGATAATAGGGGAAAAGTAGCCAACAAGTGGTCAGCTCATGAGAACACTTTAGTACAGTTTACTAATGTTAACATCCCAGGATGCACCTCATGAAGACTTATATGAGATCATCTATTAGCTGTAATCTAGGCAAAGGGGTTTCTCTACCCTTAGACTTTTGATCTTAACATAATTCCTAATACTGGTTTTGCATATGATCTATGTCCGATTCACAAGTGATGACATTAAAGGGTTAGTTCACACAAAAAGAAAATTTCTATTACCCATTATGTCATTCCAATCCCCTGAAACCTTCATTCATCTTCAGAACAATGAATTACGATATTTTAGATCTCTCTATATACAGCAACAGTCCCGAGGCCTGTGGTAATCAGCATACTATCATCTCAAAAACATTGCAAGAATTAGATGCTTTGTTTCCAGTGAGGACTTGTTCATGCTTTTATCACGGGCAGGGTGCATTACTGTAATGGCCTCCTCCACGGCCTTCCCAAAAAGAGAGTCAGACAGTTGCAGCTCATCCAGAACGCTGCTGCCAAGATTCTGACCAGAACCAGAAAATCAGAGCACATCACACCTGTCCTCAGGTCTTTACACGGGCTTCCAATTACATTCAGAATAGACTTTAAAGTATTACTTGTCTATAAATCATTAAATGGTCTAAGACCTCAATACAGTATAGATATGCTCACTGAATACAAACCTAACAGATCACTCAGATCATCAGGATCAAGTAAATTAGGAATTCCAAGAAATCAGTCAAAGCAGGGTGAATCCGCCTTCAGCTACTATGCCCCCCGCTGCTGGAATCAGCTTCCAGAAATGATCAGATGTGCTCCAACATTAGGCACATTCAAATCAAGACTAAAACACATCTGTTTAGCTGTGCCTTTACTGAATGAGCACTGTGCTACGTCCGACAGATCGCACTATTATGTCTTTCTTTTCTTTTTCATTCCTTTAAAACCTGTTTTAACACATTTTAATCAGTTTTTAATCATTTTTATTTGTCGTTTTATTTTCTTATACTTTTATTTTGTTTCTTTTATTCCTGTTTCATCATCTAACTCAAAAGAATTTGCAAAAAAAGTCATTCTTACAATTTGTTTGGTGCACAAAAGTGTTCTTTGAGCTTTGTATGATTACAGTTGAATCACTGAAGTGAAAATGGAATGTTTTACAATGTTTTCGGTTCCAACATCTCTCGGATAGCTCTCGGATTTCATCTAAAATATCTTCAATTTTGTTCTGAAGATGGATTGGAACATGAGATAGACTCCTCATTTTTGGGTGATGCATTTATCTCTAAAATGGGGAGAATAGTCAAAAAGCATGATACGTTTAATAATAAATGTGTATATAATTAGGCTGCAGAAAGGCAGTCGGTGGAGCAACATCAGAATATGAATATAAAGAAACTCAGAGACTCAAACGTTCTCAGGATGAAGAGACTTCAGGACTTCAGCCGTCACAACACTGCAGCAGGTGTGTGTGTGTCTCCATGTGTATTCATTTATTGTGGAGGTGTAGAACTTATATTCTGTATTTGTGTTCAGGAGGCTGTTCTGATGAAGACGACGAGGCTGAAGCTGTTGGTCGTGGTGAGCGTTTTATTCTGCCGTCTCCTGGCAGGCCCAGCTCCATTGACACAGCCACTACAGAGCCCTGGGTTCGAGCAGAGTCATCAGACACACTCAGGAGGCTGATGTCTGGATCTGAACTCTGAGGTGGATGTAGGACAGGCCATAACCAACACAACCCCTCAAACATGCTTAGAGTGTGTGCTCACGTTTGTACAGCAGTGCATACTGTTCATATTTCTTGAGCAAATAAAAGACTGATCGGCAGAATCTCTGTGAGATCAACTGCATGATTACATCGCTAAATCTTTCCTTTAATCTAACTGGTGGATACATGATATCAAGTTTGATTTTTAAATGAAAAACACTAGTAATTATTCTATAATGATACTTTTCAGTGGAGGCAATGCTGATGAAAGGTGCATTCCAGGAACCAGTGTTTTCTAGGTCTGGTGTCAATAAAAGCTGATATTTAAGTAACGAGGATGTTTTCAGCTCTAAAACTTACAGGATGTTCTTTCAGTATGATGATGACTTGTATATCAAAAGCTCAAGTTAAAGTTTTCTCAGTTTATGACCCCTTTAACATAGTCTTGCGTGAACATAAACCCAATTACTCATTCAACACGCGGTCTAAAACTTCATACACGCATCTATAAATGACATTTCACAACTCTTATTTGAAAAATTCTGAAACTACAGAGAGATTGTGGTTCCTCTTGCTCTCTCTCCATCTGCTGAATGATCTGATTCACATGTGTTTGCTGCATGTCTTTAAATGACTGCTCCTTTAACTGGTTCTGCTTCTCCAGCCCTTTTGGCCATTTCTCTGCCAGTGTGTGGATGCTGGACAGCTCTTCTGGATCCTGTGGAAGCTGAGCCATGCTAAGCATCTCTGTGAAGTAAAGCTGCATGGACATTCTGGATCTTAGCCAGAGACACGACCGCACTTTGCAGACAAGGAACTTTTTTCACTGCGGAAAAGTAAACCTCAGCAAGATTCCCCAAAGCTATCAGGAAACACAACTCTATAGTTCAGCCCTGTGTCTATTGATCATTGGTTTTCTAAAAATATTCACAACTTTCATTAAGTTGTTCTCTATAAAGATTTCTATAATGCACACACCCGTTCCAGTTTTTAGCTATGCATTGTGGTAAATTTAATTAGAGAAAGTTTTTGGCATCTAAAGGAACTCTGAATCCAGCTTTTCCTCAGTCAGTTCCTCCATTGTCCTCATGTTTTGTGTACTAACACAAACACAAGTCAAGGAAACACAAAGCACTTACTTGGTGCAAAAACAAACAAACAAAAAACAGTGTTGGGGCAGGTTATACTGCTCTGCCTGAGGTGAGTTACCCAAGTTAAGATCATTATGACTAACACAATAATGTAATCATAATATATTCACAATATTTATATATCATACTATGACTAAAAGATTTTTTATTGTATATAAAAGGTCACTTGTGTTATACATTGGGTAAACCGAAATAGAAATATAGGCCTATACTGGCAACAGGCTTTTTATGGCTTATAAGTGCATAAAAAGGAGACTGAAAATATACTTCATTGCTTTTTAAGTTTAAAAAAAGTATACAAATAGAAAACCATCTTTTTTTTTTTCAAGGCTTGTACAAGATCAATCATTCACCTGTTGTTTTATTATATTGCTATAATTGCTATACTGCTTTATTGTTATATTGCTTTACTACATGATGTTATTTTTCCATAATATGTTCTCATTTTTGTGTTTTCAAATATGATAATGAGGACTGAGTTTATTTATACCAGTTTGTACATCACTAAGTGACTTTCTTGAGGTTCTCTCACCAGATTGTTGTCCTGCCAGGCTCATAAGATATGACTTACCCGTAATAGACACCACCACCACCTGCTCGAATCACAGACAGAATAAAACTGGCTCGTCCAGAATGTCTGTGGCCTCTTTTCTCACACAGCTTCTCATTTTTGTCGTTTTCAACGAGACACACCGGAGCAGACATTTGCACACACCAGACACCGTGATTGTCCTATGACATAAGCACAATATTGTGACTTATTGTGTATTCATTGCGAAAATGTGTAGCTTAAACCTTGTGTCAAGTGTGAAAAAAGTCCATTATTGATATTACAGCTAATATATAACCTCATAAACGTCACGTCTAGTCATTAAACAAATTGATAAAGAGACTTGAGTAATTTAGACCACAGGTGTCAAACTCAGTTCCTGGAGGACAGCTCTGCATTGTTTAGTTCCAACCCTAAATACACACACCTGATCAAACTAATTGAGCTGACACTGTTAAATAAAGAAGGAAGAGATGATCCAAAACCCAATGCACAAGAGACATATGAATACATACAAAGAAATTATGATGAATATGTTCAAATATATTCTGATGCTTCAAAAGATAGGGAGAATAAAGTAGGAGTGGCTTTTAGTATTCCAGCTTTTAACATCAGGACCTACAAAAGAATATCAGATAAACTGTCAATTTATACGGGTGAAATGACTGCAATTTTATTGGCATTACAGTGGGTAGAAGGAAATAAACCAAAGAAGACGATTATCTGTTCTGATTCGAGTTCATCTTTAATAACAATTAAAACAGGACATTCAGAGTGTAGATCAGACATATTGATTGAAATATTACAGACAATATATAGAATTCAAAAGATGGAGATCATTTTAGCTTTTACTTGGGTTCCAGCACATGTGGGTGTTTTAGGAAATGAACAAGCAGATGAATATGCAAAGGAGGCCACTAAAGAATCAGGTATTGACATATCTTTAAGAACTAGTAAATATGAAATGAAGACTATAATTAGACAATATGTGAGGGAGAGATGGCAAAAGAAATGGGAGGAAGAAAGAACAGGAAGATGGTATTATATGATCCAGAGAATGGTGGGTACAAACAGAACAGCAGGGAGAAATAGACGTGAGGAAACCGTTATATCTAGGTTAAGGTTTGGTCACACTGCTTTAAATAGTGGGCTGTTTAAAATAGGGAGACATTCAAGTGGAAATTGTAATTATTGTAATGAAGAGGAAAATATAGAGCATATTGTAAAGAAATGTCCAGTATATAAGAGGGAACGGAATGTGATGATAATGAACATTGAGGGTAATAATGTAAATATAGATATTAATAGCATTTTAAGTAGTGGAGTAGGAGATAAAAAGTTGAAAAATTTACTAATGTTTCTTAGAGAGACGGGGTTATATAATTGAATCTAAATAAATAAGAATAAGAGGGTAGAAATTTCACTTTTGATCCACACTCCTAACCAGTAGGTGGCGAAAATGCGCCTCAAAGTTGTATGCAAACCGCCAATAAAACAACACGAAGAAGAAGAAGAAGAACTAATTGAGTGCTTTAGGCTTGTTTGATACATACAGATAGACGTGTTGAAGCAGTGCTGGAACTAAAATCTGCAGAGCTGTGGCCCTCTAGGAATTGAGTTTGGCACCCCTGATTTAGACAGTAGCCTAGCAGGCAATGGACACTTTAGGTTAAAAACTGGTTTAATTTGAAAAGCATGATATATTTATATTTAACGTTTTATGTTGTGATCGTTAAAATACGTTTTTGTTGCAAATTGCACCCGTAAAAGAAATAGCATTTACTGAATTGGCAACTTCCAAACTTCATTCTGTGAATCACCGTGCTTAAAAATGATCCTAAACAAAATGAACATGAAGCGCATTAAAACTTAGAACCGTTCTCACACACACACGCTTTTATATATATACATATATATAATAAAACCAAAAACAGCCCGTTAGTGAGCCATCATTGGCTGCTGAAAGGTTATGAACTTTCAAAACAACAGGAGCGAAAGGCTTTGGAAACTCCTCCTATCACATACTTTGCTCTTCCAGCATAAATGGCACAGCGACAGACAGCGCGTGTTCCTCATTGGCGAATGATGCTGACTGGAAAAGTGAAAGCAAAAGTGAAATCGCCGGCACGGCTATGTTCCTCACTGCATAAGAGGTTTCTCAGAAATCGACTGTTTAAAGTAAGCAAAAGCTATTAGGGCCGATATTGGCAACAATCGACCTCCATAAATAGGACCCGCATTTCCGTTCAGCCCGCAGTCAGGGAAGCATCGTGGAGGGCGAAAGAGCTTCGGTAATAACTTTTATTTTATCAAACTATATTTGGACACATATTTTGAATATAGCGTTATGTAGCTACAGTTAGTTACAGCTCTATTTATTTTTTTGGCGTATGTTTAAAAAATGATCTAAACTTCAATAATTCGAGGCAATCGTTCAAAAGCAGTGGACATCCTAATAATGAGTGTTATAGCTACAGGCTAATTTGATGTAATTTATGTGGACAACAACAAATCAAAATACTAACATTTCTTACGAGACCGTTATATTTCACCGCCTAGGGGGCGCATCAGGGCTCAGGAAGTTCATTATTGTTTTGCTGCTGAGTTTTGAACCGATGCTTTTGTTAAATTATAAGTATATATAATTTGTGTGATGCTATTTGAACCTATTGAAATAGTAATGCAGGTCTACTTTATCGTAAAAAAAATCGTACAATTGTTTTAATACATTATTGCTGCTTTTATTATTTATACTTTAATTGACCTGGGTGGCTCTGTTATTCCTCTTTTTTTATTCTAGCAGCTGTTGAAAATCAGAAATAAGACAAAAGTTAATAAGTTACACTAAGTCTCTAACCTTTGCCTTTCTAATAACATTTATCTAAGAACAGGCAAGATGAAGAACAAAGGTTATGAAGGGTCCTTCATAACCTTTGTTCTTCATCTTGCCTATCAAGATGACCTTTCAGTGACCAATTCACACTATTATATATAGATCTAAAAAATACTTTTAATGGCTAACAAGATATAAACCATATTAAACCCCTTAACTATCACCGTTCCACCACCAGGACGCTTACGTTTACATCACAATTTTGCAATTAAATCGCAAGCTAATCATGACAAACTATATATCATTGGGAAGACTTCTGAATACATGTTTTACCACAGTTTTGTTGTTATATGGAAAGAGTAATAGATAGAAACACCTTTACAGTCACCCTACCCCAACCTGTGGAAGCATTTACTTTACTATTTTAAATAGTTATATAAATTATTTAAATTTATATTTTGTAGTGATGCAATCATGACAAACTATATTTGATATAACTTTTTATTTTTTTATTTTATATATCATTAGAAAGCTTAAAATGTCTAGTTTTCATATCTGGTAGATATTTGATAGATATTACTGAGCAACAGTTATAAATTATTGTACAGCAAGGATACTCGTCAGAGTCATAAAGCATTACTTTGCTACAGCAATCCACATGTAAAATACTTTAGATGTTTTTTAGAGGCTTATTTCAAATCAATTTCCACCAAACTTCACATACTACTTTAGAATTGCATATCTACTTTACAAATAATGTAATGTATGAAAAAATATGGTTCATATTCCTCAAAACATAGGGGGCGCTCTTGTATGGTCACCAATGGAAACTGGATGGTGGTCATGTCTGGTTATGCACCCAAACAAAATCTTGCTGAGAGCTAGTTGTTTGAGATATCCACTTCAAATTTGGAATATAATTTGTTCAGATATTTAGCTCTGATTTTGTGTAAAATTTAGGCTAAAACATATTTTATAAAATACATATTTTATGTAATATATAAAAATATATGTTTATTGATTTATCAATAAAAAAGTGGGGGCAACAGTTAATGGGTTAAGAGTCTTGGGTATGTTGCTTCTTAAATAAATAATAATAGTAATATTTATTAAATTAATAAGAATAAAATAATTAAATAAAAATTAAGGTCCCTTATATTCAGACAATGTGATAATAAACTACCATAATCATAAAATAACTCTGTATATAATCAAAGTAAAATATGATAATACTAATTTGTAGCTTTTCAGTTGTTAATCCAGTTGTGTGTTAATTTCTTAGCCCAAAATGTAATACCTAATCTACGTTTGTACATTTTTCAGACAATAAAATTACAAGGAACATTAATTGTGAGAATGGTTGCATTTTATTTACAATAAACAAACTTTTTTTTTATAGGAAGGAAGAGCTAGAAAGAACCAACATGTCTAAACCCACAATGATGCCTTCCCCCATATGTTTGGTGGAGAATGTGAACGGATCACTCAGCGTCTGTAAAGATGCCATCGATTTCCTTAGTATGATCAATGAGCCGGTGGTGGTGGTGTCTGTGGTGGGACTCTACCGTACGGGAAAATCTTACCTCATGAACCGACTAGCCAGACAACAGACAGGTGAGGGAACCAACTCAACTTAAAGGGTTAGTTTACCCAAAAATGTAAAATATATTATTAATTACCCACCCTCATGTCATTCCAAACCCCTGAGATTTTTGTTTGTCTCACAAATTAAGATATTTCAGGTGAAATCTGAAAGCTCTCTCATCCTCCTTAGGCAGCAATTGTCCCAACTCGTTCAAAGTCCAGAAAGGTACCAAAAAACATCCTCAAAACAGACCATACATACATCTGTTTCAAACAGAGGTAGTTGCGTGCGGACATTCAACAGGACAATGTTCAACAGGACAATCACCGCACAATGCTTGTGAACGTGCGTAATATACTAACACAGAGGAGAGGAAACTGTTGAATGAAGTCATTCTTTTTGTTTTATGTGCGCACAAATGTATTCTCATAGCTTGATAATGTTCAGATTGAACTACTGAAGGCATATGGTCTGTTTTGAGGATGGTATTTCTCTTGACTTTAAATGAGTCGGGAACCTTGCTGTCTATGGAGGATAAGGGAGCTCTCAGATTTTATCCAAAATATCGTAATTTGTATTCTGAAGACGATCAAAGGTTTCAGGGGTTTGGAACAACATGAGGATGAGGAATTAATTACATCATTTTCATTTTCTGGGTGAACTGAAGCTGTGGTCACACTCGAGTTTAAGCATGCGAAATTCTGTAGTATGGCGCTGCGAAAAGGGGCGGGATTAAACAAGATGATTAGACGTTTAAAAAAGCGAGCGATTGGTCCATATTTAAAATTTTTGTACAGAGAGGTCATGTTTTGATCTTCGATTGGTCTTACGCAGTCACGTGATGCGATTTCACAGGTCAGAGTTCCCCAAGCTTGAACTTTGCTCCGCAGCAAACTGCGAAACTTGTGGCACGAGCTTGCGTTTCTGGTCTGACGCATTCGCGTGTGTATGAATGGAAGTCTATGGGGAAAAAAGTCTAGTGTGACCGCAGCTTAACACTTTAGATCACAGGTGTCAAACTCACAGTTTAGTTCCGACCCTAAATACACACACCTGATCAAACTAATTGAGTGCTTTAGGCTTGTTTGATACCTACAGATAGACGTGTTGAAGCAGGGCTGGAACTAAACTCTGCAGAGCTGCGGCCCTCCAGGAATTGAGTTTGACACCCCTGCTTTAGCTACATCAGGGGTGTCCAAACTAGGTCCTGGAGGGCCGGTGTCCTGGAGATTTTATCTCCAACCCTAATCAAACACACTTGAACCAGCTAATCAAGCTCTTACTAGATATACTAGAAACTTTCTGGCAGGTGTGTTGAAGCAAGTTGGAGCTAAACTCAGCAGGACACCGGCTCTCCAGGGCCGAGTTTGGACACCCCTGAGCTACATCATGCTAATTATAGAAATGCAATTGTCTCAGGCTTTGCTCTCGGCAACACTATTGAGTCGAAGACCAAAGGCATCTGGATGTGGTGTGTCCCTCACCCAGAAAAAAAAGGACACACTTTGGTGCTGCTGGACACAGAGGGACTGGGTGATGTGGACAAGGTGAGGACAAGGCCAGAGCTGGAGATTTATTACTCTTATTTGAGCTGAAGCTGATCTGTATGTGTGTGTGTGTGTGTGTGTTTCAGGGAGACTCTAAGAATGACGGCTGGATCTTCTGTCTGGCTGTTCTTCTCAGCAGTACTTTGGTGTATAACAGCCGCGGCACCATCGATAACAGCGCACTGGAGAAACTGCAGTATCCTTTAGCCTTTCACTTATGTACAATTATACATGTTACACGAAGTTGTTTTTTCTTAATGTGCTGCAGCTACATCACTGAGCTCACAGAGCAGATCAAGATCAGAACAGCAGAAGTAGCAGACGAGGAGGATGAGGAGGACTCAAAGTTTGTGCTTTTCTTCCCATCGTTTACCTGGGTCGTGAGAGATTTTACTTTGGATTTGGTGATTGATGGAAAGAATGTTAATGAAGACCAGTACCTTGATTTTGCTCTGCAGCTGAAGAAAGGTATTCAAGACAGACATTGATCGAATATGGTGAAGGTTGACCATCTTCTGATGGTGGTGTTTTTTTCTCCCCCCAAAAAAACCCATTTAATTTAGGTAATAATAAGAAGGCAATGGACCACAATCTGCCCCGTCAGTGCATCCGAAACTACTTCCCATCCCGAAAGTGTTTTGTGTTCCCATCTCCAGCCTCACCTGAGAAGATGAGGCAATTAGAAAGTCTGCAAGAAAGGGACCTTGTACCAGATTTTCTGGAGGTCACACGTCATTTCTGTGAGCACATCTTTCGCAATAGTGTTGTGAAAACACTGAAAGGAGGGCACAAAGTCACTGGTAAATGTAAGTGTTTTACCAATTTTAGTTGTTGGGGAATTTCATTCAGGGTTCCCACGGGTCATGGAATTTCTGCGATATCATGTAATTTAGGTCTGACATTGAAAGTCAAGAAATTTGACATATTTCTTTCTGAGTTGAGAATATCAGGGAGTTTTTGAATGTTACTTTCCATTTATCAAAAGGTTTTTTTTTTTCTGTTCCATGTTTCTTTATCATGCTATTTCAAAAGTGTTGCCCATTTTTGTGTTGGCTCTTTTTCACTGCCATTTTATGCTTTTTTTTTTACTGGCAATCAAATGCTGTCACCAGGCTGTATTTGTTATCTGTATCTGTTTTGTCTGCTCAATGCTCCAACAGTTCCTCCTGGATTTTGTGGAAAAAATATTCAGATTAAAATGACTGATTTTGCAATCCTTTTTCTCAAAATTTGCAGCAATATTTGTGAAATTTACTGAGTTGCAATTGCAATTGCAATCATATCACATGATAAAGAGGGTCACATATATAAGGAGAAGTGCTGTGCCATGTCTATGACAACTCAAGGTTTCACACACCAGATAAGCACTTTCTATACACAAATATAATGTTATTTAATCTAAAAAAGAGAACTGAGTACTGGCTGGCTAAAATTTGTAGCAATTACAAAAATTGCAAGCTCCTCGAAATTTGTTTGGTTTCACTTTAAATTTGGCAATATATACACACGGACCTTAAATTTTCAGTCAGCCAGCCCAAGCGCCATTACAAAATCGCAACTTTTAAGATCTGATTTCTTTAAAAATGTGATCTTCACTGCCTGATTTGTATACGATATAAAGTTAATCTCAGACTGGAAAAGAAGCACTGCATTGAATTCAATTTTTCCATGGCATGTCTTTGGAAATTTATTTTACCCCAGTATTTTCAATGGATTTTCTGCGTTAACCTGCTGATCCTGACGGCGCTTGCGTTTACACAGCCTTTCATCTTGTTTTACGCTTGAACAACTAAATAAATGCTTAAGTCTATTTAACTGGTTGTATTTTAATTACATTGCAACATCAATGCTGTAAAAGGAACCTTATTAAATTGAAAATAGTCATAAAAAACATTTCACCGGAAGTTTATTGTTAGCTGAAAAACACTAGCTGTGCATATACCCCATTGCAAAATTCTGGAAGGACTGCTCAACTCAACAGGGAATTTGACATTTGGCTTAGTGTGTGAACCCTGTTCATTGATCAGTTCTTTGTAATCAAACAGGTAAAAATGTGGAGTAGGTAAAAAAGTGTTTGTGTGTTTCCAGTGCTTGGACATCTGGCCAAGATTTACGTGGACACAATCAGCAGTGGTAAAGTGCCCTGTTTGGACAATGCAGTGGTTACTCTGGCAAATCTAGAGAACAAGTCTGCTGTCGAAGAATCTTTCAAAGTGTATGAGAGTGGGATGGAGGAGGTGAGACATCAAAAATCCCATTCTTAGTAATGTACCTACCTGATTTTATATGCTTTTTAGTTTGCAGAAGTAACTAACATTGAGGATTATCTGTCATCATAATATCTATTTCGTATGAAACAAATCAGTCAATAAATTAAGCTCTGAATCTGAATGTTTTGAAGGGATAGTTCAACCAAAAATGACAATTTACTCACCCTCAAGTGATTCCAAACTGTTGAACAAAAAGAAGATATTGTGCGAAATGTTACAAAACTTATTTTAGGAAAAAACAAATTTTATGGAATTTTATGGGGCGACACGGTGGCACAGTGGGTAGCGCTAGCACCTCACAGCAAGAAGGTCGCTGGTTCGAGCCCCGGCTGGGTCAGTTGTCATTTCTGTGTGGAGTTTGCATGTTCTCCCCGTGTTGGCGTGGGTTTCCTCCAGGTGCTCCGGTTTCCCCCACAGTCCAAAGACATGCGCTGTAGGTTAATTGAATAAGCTAAATTGGCTGTAGTGTATGTGTGGGTGTGAATGCAAGAGTGTATGGGTGTTTCCCAGTGCTGGGTTGCGGCCGGAAGGGCATCCGCTGCATAAAACATATGCTGGATAAGTTGGTGGTTCATTCTGCTGTGGCAACCCCTGATTAATTAAGGGAAAGAAAATGAATGAATGGAATTTTCTGGTTATAGGTTTCCTATATATTTTTTTACATTACATCTTTTGTGCAACGGAAAAAAAAGAAACTCAAAACAAGTAAATGATGACAGAATTGTCCGTTTTGGGTGAACTGTCCCTTTAAGAGCCCAAGTTGTCACAGGCATTGAGACAAAGCGTGCTATTGTTTGCAGGTGAAGAAAACGTTTCCAGTAAATGTGGATGAAATTTCCTCAGAACACCAGAGGTTTAGCAGTCTGGCCAACGCTGAGTTCATGAAACGCTCCTTTAAAGACGAAAAACAAGAATACATTACTCAACTGAAAGTGAGTCATAATAAATTAGATCTGATGAAAGTTGGGGGTGGGTACAGACTAAGATTTTCATATTAAGTAATCATTAGCTAAACAATGGTACTGTAGAACAGTGTTTCTCAACACGTTCCTGGAGGACCAGCAGCTCTGCACATTTCTCACATCTCCTTAACCAAACACACCTGATTCAGATCATCAGCTCATTAGCAGAGACTGAAAGACCTGTAATGGGTGAGACAAAGGAGACATCCAAAACATGCAGTGTTGGTGGTCCTCCAGGAACATGGTTGAAAAACAACGCTGTAGAACATTTTTTCAATGTGTATATGCGATTTATGCATATGTGTGTGCATGTATTTCTAGGAAAAAATTGATGTGTACTATGGATGCCTGCTTCAAGTCAATTCCTCTGCATCAGAGAAAAAGTGTGGAGATCTGCTGAAGGATCTGTTTTCTGAAATGAATAAAAAGTTGCAGGATGGAGTGTACAGTCAGCCTGGTGGATACAAACTCTACTGCAGTGACAGAGACGTCATCGTTGAAAAGTACCGCAGAGAACCCAACAAAGGTGTAATGGTGAGGACACTTTCTCTATGTATTTTTATAAGATTGGTCTATGGTAGGTCTATGATGTCCCTAGAGTGTGTATGTGAAGTTTCAGCTCAAAATATCCAACTAATAATCTCTTATAACTCTTTGAAACAGCCTCTTTTAGGCTTTGATCCTAATTAGCTTTAAATTCAAATGAGGTTGTGCTCTTTTCAAATGAGGACGGAGCTACAAATGCCTATGTGTCAGCATAGGGGCAGATTCAAAATCAAGACTAACGTCCTATGCTAATGAGTGAGAGATCGTCACTAATGGGCGGGACTTTCTCCCTCTGATGACACGTAAAGGGAGAATGTCAATCAAAGTGTTTGTTTTACGAAGTGTGATTATAAAATAAATCATTTTTTACCATTAGAAGCTGGTTATATTGACAGACTGTTGCCACACAACTGTGTTTAAACCAATAATAAAACTGATTTTTGCATATAGGTCCCCTTTAAAGGAGTAGTTCACTTCCAGAACAAAAGTAAACACAGTTATCACTTACTCAGCCTCCACTAGTTCCAAACCTTATCAGATTGTATCTTCAGTTTCTACACAAAAGAAGATATTTTGAAAAATGTTGGTAACTGAAGTTACCATGGCGATGCGGTGGCACAGTGGGTAGCACAATCTCCTCACAGCAAGAAGGTCGCTGGTTCGAGCCTCGGCTGGGTCAGTTGGCATTCTGTGTGCATGTTCTCCCTGTGTTTGCGTGGGTTTCCTCCGGGTGCCCCGGTTTCCCCCACAAGTCCAAAGACATGCGGTATAGGTGAATTGGGTAAGCTAAATTGTCTGTAGTGTATGTGTGTATGGATGTTTCCCAGTGATAGGTTGCGGCTGGAAGTGCATCCGCTGTGTAAAACTTATGCTGGATAAGTTGGCGGTTCATTCCGCTGTGGCGACCCCAGATTAATGAAGGGACTAAGCCAAAAAGAAAATGAATGAAGTTACCATTGAGTTCCATAGTATGAAAAACACACACTCTGTAAGTGAACGAGGCACGTTATGGCACGATATATTTGATTTGTTTTTCATTAAAATAAACAGAAAACACTAGAATAGTGTTACATATTTTTCTGACTTAAGTACTTTATCCCAAATGTTTTGAAGAATGTTCAAATCCAGAAAATAAGCAATTAGATTTTTTAAAATATATTTTAAGTTTCAAGAGCTTTCATGGTTAAGGCCAGGTCACACCAAGCCGACGGTCGGCCATTGGGCTTCAACGGTGTGTCTGGTTGGTTTGGTGTGTTCCACACGTTGCCTCTTGTCGGGATAACATCAGAGCTTGTTGGCACAATTCAGGATGTCAATTTGGAGTCAGCCATTGGCTGAAGAGAGTGCCCTGACTAGTTATTCAGTAACAAATCAGAGTACGAGTGTGACATAGTGAAGTGACGTATCAGGTAAACCTGATTTCTGCAAGAATCCTCTAGGATGTAATAAAGACAACAACTTCCATGATTCCACATTCACTCACGCCATCATCAAAATATGCATTTGTTTGTAGTGAATATGCACCCTCTAGTGGCAAAAATTACATAGCCTTTAAGGGGATTGATGCGCTTATAATTATGATCTCATAAATATATAATGTGTGTCTGTGCAGGCTGAGGCTGTGCTAAACGAGTTTCTGAATGAACGAGGAGCTGAAGCAAACAGCATCCTCTACACAGATACAAAACTCACTGAAAATGACAGAGAGATTCAAGGTAAATCTTTGGTTTGAAACGTTTGGCCCTGGAGCATTTGTAATTAAAAAACCACAGACGAAATTTAAGCCAAACTCAAATCTTGATGTTTTTTTTTTTTTTCTTCTTCAATCTTGATTAAACTTGCAGAAGAGAAGGAGAGGAGTGCTTTGATGCAACAGAAGTGTAAAGAGGAAGAGGAGAAACGAATAGAGAGGGAACGAATGAGTTTGGCAGAAAAAGTGCGGCAGGAGGACCAAATCAAGCAGATGCAGGAGAAGTTTGAGAAGGAGCGAGAGCAAATGCAGCAGGAGATGGAGAGAGCCATCGACAGCAAACTGAAGGAGCAGGAGGAGATGATGAATAAGGGCTTTAAGGAGAAGGCTGATCTCTTGTCTGAGGAGATCAAGGATCTGAAAAAAGAGAAGAAAGGTTTTATGGAAGAATATGTGAAGCCTCTTCTTGGAGCTGCGGCAGAAATCCTTCCTACTTTTCTTAATTACAGAGTGATGATGAAAGGAATGAAATATGTAAAGTGAAAAGTGTGTTTACATTTAAATAACTGTTGTATTACCAATTGATTTTCTTATATTTACAGCTTACCAGATATACTCATGTTTATTTAGTAGGATTGCATTTGGTTTGATAACAAGTGGTGTCCTAGTTTACGTAGATGCGTACTGAAAGTATCTGCTTTGTTTCTGATGATGGAAAAATCAATGATATTTAGCAAGTATTAATTTTATTTCATAGACATTGATTGCACATTCTGCCATATTATGTGTATGGATTTAAGCATTATGTTCTTCATTTTATTAAATTCATCATGAAAATAAATATTTGCTGTTGTCACAAATTTATTTTCTTTCATCAAGACAAAAGAAATGACGTAATATACACTGCAAATTGATGAAATTGATTTGTAAGTCAAACCAGAAAGTACATTTTTCATGGGTTAAAAATATATATACAGTCCTATATACAGTAGTTCAGGGGTACCAGAAATCAAGGAATTTCTGGAATATCCTGGAATTTTAAAAGGCCTATTCCCGATATTTAAAGTCAGGGAAATTTGATATATTTCTATGTTCAGAAAAGCTCGTTGTTCGTGTCTGTTCATCATTCCATTTAATTAAAGTAAAATAAAACAAAACATATTTGTTTATTTTCCATTCCTTTTTCATTTAAATTCAAAAGAGAAGCAATAATTGAAACAAATAATAGTAGCGGTGGAACAAGCAGTGAAAATAAAACTACTTACCTGTGGGTTTTTGCGGGCAGAAGTGTGACAAAACTTTCAATGTCGAATCGGCGTCGGCCATTGAATGAAGAGAGTGCTCTGACTAGTTATTCAGCAACGAATCAGAGCGCGAGTGTGACGTAGTGAAGTGACGTATCAGGTAAACATGATTTCTGCAGGAATCCTGTAGGATGTAATAAAGACTCCCATGATTCCACATTCACTCACGCCATCATCAAAATATGCATTTGTTTGTAGTGAATATGCACCCTCTAGTGGCAAAAATTACATACTGTGCCTTTAAGGTGTGTGTGTTTATCTGCAGGCTGAGGCCGTGCTGAATGAGTTTCTGAATGAACGAGGAGCAGAAGCAAACAGCATCCCCTACACAGACACAAAACTCACTGAAAATGACTCAAGATTCAAGGTAAATCTTTGGTTTGAAACGTTTGGCCCTGGAGCAGTGGTAGCAGTGGTGTCCTAGTTTACGTAGATGCGTACTGAAAGTATCTGCTTCGTTTCTGATGATGGAAAAATCAATGATATTTAGCAAGTATTAAGATTATTTCATAGACCTTGATTGCACATTCTGCCATATTATGTGTATGGATTTAAGCATTATGTTCTTCATTTTATTAAATTCATCATGAAAATAATTATTTGCTGTTGTCACAAATTTTCTTTCATCAAGACAAAAGAAATGACGTAATATACACCGCAAATTGATGAAATTGACATTTTTCATGGGTTTTGGGAATATCCTGAAATTTTAAAAGGCCTACTTCAGATATTTAAAGGCAGATAATTTTTATATATTTCTATGTTCAGAAAAGCTCCTCGTTCGTGTCTGTTCATCATTCCATTTAATTAAAGTCAAATAAAACGAAACATATTTGTTTATTTTCCGTTCCTTTTTCATTTAAATTTAAAAGAGAAGCAATAAATGAAACAAATAACAGTAGCGGTGGAACAAGCAGTGAAAATAAAACTTATATGTTAAATACTTATATGTTTACCTGTGGGTTTTTGCAGGTGGAAGCGGGACAAAACTTTAATACTACTAAAAAGTAAGAACTGAAAAGTTCAGAAATGACAAATCCGTCCCGTGCAGTTCTCTATTTCAAAATGACCATTCTGGGTGTTAAAAATAGACGACAGAAACACAATGTAAAGTCAGTAAAACCTCTATTGAAATATGGGAGAGGAAGCACTTCACAGCCACACATTCTTTTTCAAAATCTGATGTAATTTATTCATTGTTCTCATAATGGCTATTAAAAAATACCAAGTAAAAATTACACATTGTAATTATGCTCTTTTGCAGTTCCTAGCATGTTTGTAAAATCTTACACTGTAGAGCAATTCCATGCAAATGTCAACCTTGCCATGAAAAAAAAAAAGTTTTCACAAAAATAGAGAAACCATTTCTACACTTTTTGTGTAAGCAAGTATTTTACAGTACTTTAAAAATGCTCAAAAATGTCTCTGGTAAATCAAATATAATAGTTTGAAAACACTGACACACAAGACACATAAGTGCCAATTTCCCATCGTCACATCCATAACAAAGCTTTTCCCTCATAAATGCAAAAATGTCAAATCAAATAAAATCAACAATTTTTGTTCTGTAGTGAGTCAACTCTTATCGTTTGATTAGCATGATTTCTTTTGGGTTGTGCAGTTTCATTTACAGAATTTCCACAAAGTATGTTATATACTGTAAACTCGCAGACTTTTTTGACACATCCATAACGTATGCTTATTTTCCTCATTTAAAATATAAAAAATGTTTACAGATTGATATTTTATTTTTCTGGTCCTTTAACTCTGTGGTGAGTTGTTTTGGAAAATATAAACAGTTGCTTCAATATTATGTTAACGTATACTTTCTATGTGAATTTATGTTTTGAATTTTTACTGCAAATGTCACATCCATAACTCTGGAATTGCTCTGTAACCAAAAAGGGTATTTAAATGGTTAGGACCAAGTTTTCTCATTTTGAGTTTGTTAAACAGTCAATTTTGGGAAACCGAGAATTCTGCATTATTATTATTATTATTATTTGCTGTATATACTGTATGTCCGAGATACAACTATTTGAAAATCTGGAATCTGAGGGTTAAAAAAAACAACTAAATATTTAATTTGGACAACTTTAAATGTATTTTTTTAAGTTCTTAGCGATGCACATTACTAATCAAATTTTAGTTTTGATGTATTTACAGTAGGTGGCCAAGGTCTCTTTAAAGGGGTAGTCCACTACGATATCATTTTTTTAACTTTAGTTGATGTGTAATGTAGCAGTAAACAATATCTCTGAATGTAATTTTTGCTCAAAGTTCAGTGCAAAGGGAGACATTGGCTTTTACAGAGTAAGCTTAGCAAAGCCTACAGCGAACGAATTTGGGGACTACAAAAAAATACATCTGGACTGATGAGATCACAAACGCTTCAGGTTATGCACATTCACCTTGCACATACACCCTGCGCGGCAAAGGGGCATGGCCAGAGGTGCTGTAATGTTAAAGCAGTGAAAGCTAAAATGCCATCCAAACGCTGCTATTTCCACAGAGCTTCTTCTGTTTCTATATTTGGGTTTCCAAAGGACACAACACAAAGAGAGAAGTGCTTACAGATTCATTTTAATTATGTTCCAGAGAATTATATAAAAAATATATATATATAGATATAGCGCTAGCAATTGACAAAGGAGAACTTCCAGAATCTCTCCCAGTTCAGTGCTGGATTCGGCTAAAACCCCTCAACCGACGACGCTGTGGACTGTGAGCAACAACCTGTATGTATTTTTATTTGTTAAAATTGATCAACTACAGGCATAGTTTCTAGCGTTAACAGTATGTTGTAGCGAGGATGTAAACAACGGGAAATGCTGTTTGGCACCGCTAACAATTTAGCTACAAATTCATATTTATCAGTCAAACCGCTGTAAACAGCCACAATTTTCAGCAGCGCGTGCAGTGTCTCTATATGCGGCTGCTTTCCATGCGTTCTACATCTCAAATAACCAACTCGCTAAAGATATGTGAACGTTTCATATTACTTACACATGCTTATTTCGAATATATGTGAAAGACACTAGTCAGATTTTATTTTAGAGAGCAGGCGTGTGATCTTCATTTCTGTCTGATTCAGGCAGCTAACGTTGCTAACAGCTGCTCTGAGCCCAGGCTTGTAGGGGAGTGACGTGAAGCCAATCTGCGAATCACAGCACATTATGTTAGCGGACCAATCGGAGCCTCTTGAGGGCGGGCCTTTCAGAGGAACTAGCAAATATGACAGTAGTTTTCATGTTAGCGGAGTAGCTGTATATAATCAAAGTAAGATATATGAAAAAATAATGTGATTTTCTACAAGTGAAGCATGAGCACACATTGCTTTGCATCTTATAAACACAACCAAGCCTTAAAAATACACTGTGGACCACCCCTTTAAGGCAAGACGTGTCACTCAGCAGCCATCTTGGAAACGCCTCTCGAGCAGTATGCTAGGGCATTCTGTCTGAATGGGGAAACATCAAATTCTCCAAAACTGTTTGCCAAGCTTACGATTACATTACATATTTGGAATCACCAATAAAACTAAACAACAGCTGTCTCATAAGTTTTGTTTCTAAACGTTCGAATAGAACAAAATCTACATTTTTTCAGGTTGCTTAAGCTAATGCGCATGCGCACTTGCAAAGAACGAGATCACGACACCAACCTTATTTATGGCCTTGTTACTGTACACATGATTATCCTCTGGATAATGCTTTGTCAGATCGCGCTGGTCTAAGTAATTCACAACTTGGTCTTGATGGCGAATCTCCTCCAGAAATAACAGCGACTCTTTGTTTACAAGTTTGTGGGCGTTTGAGTAGTTGCTGGCATGTGATATGCGTTGGACAAGAATGTACCTCGCGTTCGTTTCATACACATTACAAAACCAAAAAAACTTTAGTTTTCAAGTATAATTGGATCATTTAAAAGTAGAGATTTCAAGCTTTATGTGAATATATTTCTTATGTCTGTGAAGCAAGTATTCGCGGAGATTCCAGTGTGTTTGTTCCCTCTCCAGGAGAAACGTCAGTCTCTATCGATGATCGATGATTGGCTCCTGTACTAGTAGGCGGGGCTTCATTCGCAATATTGACATCATTTTGACCATCATCACTTTTTCCCATTTAAAACTATACGAGTGACATGTCTTGAGTATTCTATAGTCTTTTTCTTAATGTTCTAATGATTATTGCAAAAAAGAAAAATCAATAATTTTGATCCATATAATGTATTTTATTGGAAAATAAAATACCCATGTGACATTTGTGTTCCAGGGTCACATAAGAAGATTTAACGAACTTGATTATAATGCCGTTTTGTACAAAACACAGGCAGTCTAAATCAAATTAAACATTTCATATATTTTTCACAAAAACTAACAAAAACTCTGGAATTTTATTTACATAAATTATTATTATTATTACTTTTCAGACAAAGGAAACTCCACATTGTTCATTATGACACTGTTAATCTCATCAAAATGATCAGCGCATGATTGAAAATTTTTCGTCTATCTGATTACAAGCAAACAAAAAGTAAACATGCTCTAAATTGTGTTTAAGAACATTCAGTGTGTAAATAAACACAAAGAAAAGTACAATACACAGTACATAGCTTTTTAAATCAGCAAATTGTATAATCACCCAGTGTCATAAACTCAACACAACAAAACACAGCCACAGGTTCCAGGATGATTTACTTTGGGATTCAACTAATGATGCGAATCAGTTTGAAATCACTCTGATAACAGCCTTGATCATAATTCATAACAAAATGTCCTGCTTGCGTGGAATACTGTATACTGGACTATTAATGTAAATGGTATCTGCAACTACAGCACCTATAAATGTATTATATGTAACTATTGGAGAATTAAAGTTGTCTTGGAAAAATCGTATCTATGTTTAGGAGAGCGAGTGTAAATAATAGATTTTCAAAAGAGCTTTGATAGGAAAGATAAACCCATACCAGCTAATTTAGGGACGAAGCCCGGCAAAAACAATGTGGCTGCAGTGCCGATGCTGTCTAAAACCTTACTCATGGTGGAGGGCTTAGACTCCTCCTGTTTACTCATGTCTATTTTCAGACTGTTAATCTCTCTCTGCTTTCGGGAAGCCTCCTCCTCGAAGCCCTGCTTTAGAAGAGCCTCCCTTTCCTGCAACACAAACAGCAATTCAGTAACCCTCAAAAACAATGTGAATTACCTGTGTTATGCAGATTGTGCAAAACCATTTCATATGTTGTACAGTATATCATACACAAGAAAAGGTGCTGGTAAATTTCACAAACATCTACAAAGAAATTTTGTATATACAGTTGCAATCAGAATTATTAGCCCCCCTTTGAATTTTTTTTTCTTTTTTAAATATTTCCCAAATGATGTTTAACAGAACAAGGAAATTACAGTATGTCTGATAATATTTTTTCTTCTGGAGAAAGTCTTATTTGTTTTTTTTCGGCTAGAATAAAAGCAGTTTTTAATTTTTTAAAAACCATTTTAAGGTCAAAATTATTGGCCCCTTTAAGCTATATATTTTTTCGATAGTCTACAGAACAAACCATCATTATACAATAACTTGCCTAATTACCCTATCCTGCCTAGTTAACCTAGTTAAGCCTTTAAATGTCACTTTAAGCTGTATAGAAGTGTCTTGAAAAATATCTAGTAAAGTATTATTTACTGTCATCATGGCAAAGAAATCAGTTATTAGAAATGAGTTATTAAAACTGTTATGTTTAGAAATGTGTTAAAAAAAGTCTTCTCTCTGTTAAACAGAAATAGGGGAAAAAAATAAACAGGGGTGCTAATAATTCAGGGGGTTTAATAATTCTGATTGCAACTGTATATTATTTGTGAGTTTTTATATTTCTGTGAATTTTCTGGAAGAGTAAAATAAAACCTACCGCCTGTAATTAACAGCAGTTTTTTTTTCTTTTTGACCAAAAATAGTAAATTAAATACATTAGTTTAGTGTTTTGCTTTTCTTTATATTTTGATATTTACATTATTCAACTTGTAGGATCATCTAACTCTAATACATTCATTCATTCGTTCATTTTCCTTCGGCTTAGTCCTTTTATTCATCAGGGGTCGCCACAGCGGAAGGAACTGGCAACTTATCCAGCATATGTTTTACACAGCGGATGCCCTTCCAGCTGCAACACAGTACTGGGAAACACCCATACACACTCATTCACACACATTCAGTAAGGCCAATTTAGTTTATTCAATTCACCTGTACCACATGTCTTTGGACTGTGGGGAAAACCGGAGCACCCGGAGGAAACCCACACCCGGGGAGAACATGCAAATTCCACACAGAAATGCCAATTAACCCAGCCGGGACTCGAACCAGCAACCTTCTTGCTGTGAGGCAACAGTGCTAACCATATATATATATAACTTCATTGACATTGATTATAATATAATTTGTTTAAAAATTCAGGTAAAAGTAAAAGTGGGGAAAAAATAGATTTAAAACGTTAATAAAATTTTTTGTGAAGGGTTAAACCAAAACACTTTAGCGTTGTACAAGGCCTCATCTGAATATCACTCTGAATGCAACATTTTCAGTAATACTTTATTTTACAGTGTCTCGTTTACACATGTAACATGCATTAACTATAGTAACGACAGTAAATTATGCATAATTGATTTCAATAACCCTAAACTTTAATCCTAACTACAAGCGCACAGTAACTCGGAAATCAAATAAAGCAAACATGAAAGTTTTTCTATGTCCTGTTTTTACCTTGAGTTTGGCTTCTAGGACTCGTTCATTGTCTCTCCTGATTCTCTCCTGCTCTTTCTCCATCTGATGAACGATTTGATTCACATGCTCCTGGTGTGTTCTCTCCATGTCTTTAAAGGCCTGCTCCTGCAAGCGGTTCTGCTCCTCCAGGCCTCTTTGCCGCTGCTGCAGTATTTCATTCTTTAGCATCTGCACTGTTTACAGAAAGAGAGAAAGTTCAGTTTGCACACTCATTCTGACCCAACATCCAGACCTACAGTATCTGTGAAGGAATGCAGACCGCTACCAAATATTACGCAGACACTGGTATTTAGGAATGAAAGAGCTACTGCAGTAATAAATCTGTATTACTCAGTGCTCTGATTAAAGTCATAGTGTGTCACTGAGGGCCTTGATTTATAGAAAAGTGTTGAGATGAGTTGAATTGTACCCTCTTTCTCCTGCTCCGCTGCACTGAGAGATTCATCAGCCTGTAGAATCATATTCCCAACATCTTCCTTTCCTCTTAAAAACATACACAACACTTCCTCACTCTGTGAAAAAAACACATAAATCATTCAATTATTATTATTTTTTACAGGAATAGTTCTCAGTATTAAATAATATCTTGGCTCTTATCAGCTTTGTAATGACAGTGAATGGTGAATTTTGATTCTAAAAAACTGCATCCATCTATCATAAGAGTAATCCATGACTCTTTTTGCAATTAAAATACCCACATTTAAAACTTTATAAACCTTTATTATGTGAAGTGAAGTGAAGTGAAGTGTAGTGTGGCCAAGTATGGTGTCCCATACTTGGAATTTGTGCTCTGCATTTAACCCATCCAAGTGCACACACACAGTTAGTGAACACACACATACCGTGAACACACACCCGGAGCAGTGGGCAGCAGTTGGGGGGAACGGTGCCTTGCTCAAGGGACTCACCGCAGTCGTGGTATTGAGGGTGGTGGAGAGTGCTGGTCATTCACTCCCCCCACCCCCAATTCCCGCTGGTACCGAGTATCGAACCAGCAACCTTCGGATCACGAGTCCAACACTCTAACCACCAGGCCACGACTGCCCTGCTTTATTATGTGTCATACTTAGTGATAATACTTTTTAAAGTTTAAAAGTTTCTTATGGATGGATATGTTTTTGGAGCTTCTAAAACTCGGGCACCATTCACTGCCATTACAAAGCTGTTTAGAGCTAGGATAATATTTAAAGGGATAGTTTATACATATATATTTATACAACAGTTCTGTCTGGTTCTTGAATCTGATTGGCTGATAGCCGTGCGATATTCTGCAAATAACAGCACAAGTACCACCTCTTCACCTTTCACCCTTGTGTATTACTCCGCGGGCAACATAATGTATTTTTGAGGCTTTTTTTAGTCGAGAATGTAGTTGTTTAGATTGCAACTATGCAGTTTATTTATAAGGATAGTGCCTATTTTAAAATATTTATAATTTCGGAGTATCGGATTCAGTGCATCGGCCGCCATCAGCCTGTCTGAGCCAAGATGCCTGTGGCCTCGAGCCAATGCACGCCTCCCACTAGTGCCGATATACAGCCATATCGCACTGCTATGAGTGGGATATTGTTCATATATATATATATATATATATATGTGTGTGTATAACCCTAACCCAACAAATCATGCATAATATAACATCTAAAATACAGAAATATAGCACAATTTACTAACCCAACATTTATTATTTTATAATTTAAGAAAAATATCAACAGCAATCATATTTTGAAACAACTAAAAGATATGAAAAAGAAACTGTTTGAGTTTCATCACCGTTTATCAGTATTAAGAACACTGATCACTGTTGTGACCTTCTAGTACAATAAACCACAAGCAGAGCATGCATGTGTAAACTCTACCATTATCTGTGACTCTGTTCTTGCTCTGTAAGCACTAATCAGCTGTGCGAGCAAGGTTCTGTACTGTCTGTATCCTCCAGGCCTTAGGTATGATCCATCAGAAATGTTCATTTCCAGTGGATTAAACACATCCTCCAGAACCTCCTGGCACTGCATGAGAGACGCTTGATGATTCTGCTGGCACATATCCTGATATTCATTATGAATCTTCCCCTAAATTACAGGAAGCAACGAGAAAGAGAGAGAGAGAGAGCAAAACTGTTTTTGTTTTTATTTTACAGAAACTTTTCTAAAGATTTTTAAAGTGTTCACTCATGCATGCATTTTTCTGATAACATTGCAGATTTTACACAAAAAAGAGGAGTCTGTGATGATTTTTGGGTTTAAACTTTAAGTTAATCTATATAGGCAGTATCTGAATATGAATATGTTTTCTGTGTTTTTAACAGTGCTTTTCAACATATAAGCCTGGAACTTTCCTTTACAGTGAATTTATTAAATGTTAAATGCATCCTATATAGAAATCTGATATATGGAAATATATGCAAGTTCATGTTTGAATTTTTATTCATTCATTCATTTTCTTTTCGGCTTAGTCCTTTTATTAATTAGGGGTCACCACAGCGGAATGAACCGCCAACTTATCCAGCATATATTTTATGCAGCGGATGCCCTTCCAGCTGCAACCCATCACTGGGAAACACCCATACACTCTCATTCACACACATACACTACGGACAATTTAGCTTACCCAATTCACCTATACAGCATGTATTTGGACTTGTGGGGGAAACCGGAGCACCCGGAGGAAACCCACGCGAACACAGGGAGAACATGCAAACTCCACACAGAAATGCTAACTGACCCAGCCGAGGCTTGAACCAGAGACCTTCTTGCTGTGAGGCGACAGCGCTACCCACTGCACCACCGCGCCACCCCATGTTTGAATTTCACGTATATAAAATGTCATATGTTCAAACTATACTCCAAAATAATGCAAAAAATTATATACATAAAATACACACATATATGTTTATGTAAATATATGGCCATATATCAGATTTCCGTATGGAACCTAGCTTAATGCTATATGCAATTTCAATCAAGATCCAATTTCATAATCCAGTTAAGTTTCCTGTCATTGTCATTTTTATCTCTCCATGGTTGTCCATGGTGTTTCAGCAGGTACTGTACCATGAGTTCTTGTTGGTAGATCTGGTCATTGTCATTGAAGGACATGTTGGTGAACTCTTCAATGGCCTTCTTCTCTGCCAGTGTGTGGAGGCTGGACAGCTCTTCTGGGTCCAGTGGAAGCTGAGCCATGCTGAGCATCTCTGTCATGTAAGTCTGCAGAGCTTGTTCAACTGCACGGACATTCTGGATCTTAGCCAGAGACACGACTGCATTTTCTAGACAAGGAACTTTCCCACTGCGGATCGCCTCGACATAAACCTCAGCAAGATTCCCCAGAGCTATCAGGAAACAAAACTCTATAGTTCAGCCATTTGTCTATTGATCATTGTGTTCACAAAAAAAGATTTGTTTTCTTTAAGGGTACCTGTTCCGGTAATTGTACGTCCTCCTTTGACAGTTTTTGGCTGTGCACTTTTGTAAATGTAAGTGCAGAAAGTGTTTGCTTGCTGAAGGAACTCTGAATCCAGCTCTTCCTCAGTCAGATCCTCCATTCTTCTCATGTCTTGTGTACTAGCAGGTCGAGGAAACACAAAGCACTTCCTCGGCGCAAAAAACTCACGCAAACATCGGCGTGGCAGGTTATACTGCGCTGTCTGAGGTGAGTGACCTAAATTAAGATCATAATGAATGACACAATAATGGAATAATA
>CAIGQV010014432.1:15860300-15905737 GCA_903798115.1 Danio jaintianensis | reverse complement strand
ATATATATATATATATATATATATATATAATCATATTATGACTACAAATTTTTAGCCTATAATGCACACAATGTTATACCTTGTAGAAACTCTGAAATGTGCTTTATGTAAAATCATCGATGTCAAAATAATATTTTAATGTGCAGTGACAACTGTAAATAGGCCATTTGTAAGTTTACTGGCACTAGTCAAAATGTTGTTTTCACCAGTGGTTGAGTTTAAAGCATGAAATCCATTGTTCACATAACAAAGGAGTTCATTTTTAGAAAACCTGTTTAGAAACATTTCTCAAATGATCCAACAGATGTACATTCTAGCTGTAAGAGCAATAATATACTGTAAACTAATTCAAATTAGTCATATTCTACTTCAAATTGGTCTAAAATGTTTTTCAAAATGACTATAAATTAACTATAATGGTGTTTTTGCCTGTTAGTATTTGAGTATGTGCTTTATGTGTTTAATGTCAACTCCTTATCTCACCTTTTTTAGGCTTCAGTGCACTCTCCAGATACTCGTCTGATGTTATCGGTTTGTCCCCCATTTTCAACTCCAGAGTAAAGTCACGAACAGCCCAGACAAACGATGGGAAAACACGCATGAATTCTGCAGACTCATCTTCATCTTGATCACCTTCTGCCTTCACACGGATGTTCTCCGTCAGCTCTGTGACGTAGCTACATTCAGCACTGTTCAGGAGGAATAACACTGGCGCAGTTCTTTGTTTATTATATTATATTAAATATATATATAATTTATATGTGGGAAGGATACTGCAGCTTTTCCAGTGCCATGTTATCAATGACCCCTAAACTGTTGTAGACCAGAGCGCTGCTGAGAAGAACAGCCAGACAGAATATCCATGTGTCATGCTTCTCATCCCCCTGAAATATTAATAAATGTGAGAATCAAAAAGTTACTTAATGATCATTCAATTTAAAACTTGCTGAGGATCAACTCAAATGGATAGTTCACCCAAAAATTAAAATTTATTCACTATTAATTCTCCCTCAAATGGTTCCAAACCTTTGAATTTCTTTATTCTGTTGAACACTAAAAGGAAAACATTAAAAGAAAGCTGAAAACCTGTAACCACTGACTTTCATGGTAGTAGAAACAAATACTATATAAGTCAAGGGTTACAGATTTCCAGCTTTCTTCAGAATATCTTCTTCTGTGTTCAACAGAAGAAAGAAACTTAACAGGTTTGAACAAGGGAGAGTACATTTTTATTTCTGGGTGAACTATCCCTTTAAGTGCAGTGTATTTCCTTGTTCCTTGTAATTAATGCATGGAAAGTGAAAGCACAAGCACATGGTAGATTCTGTTGCTATAGAGATAATGTTGCTATGGGTTCCGCCCTGTGATTTTCATACACACCTTCTTCACGTCACCCAGTCCCTCAGTGTCCAGCAGAACCAGAGTGTGTCCTTTTTTATCCGGGTGAGGGACACACCACATCCAGATGCCTTTGGTCTTTGACTCAATGGTGCTGCCGAGAGCAAAGCCTGAGACATAATGACAATCACAATAATGACTAGCAAAATAAAAATGTTATAATATTTTTGTGATGCCATTCGTATTCAAATTGAGTTATATAAGCTGTTTCTGAACAACAGTTTTGAAGAAACACTTATGATATCTTCTTTGTGACGTCATTTCCTTCAGGATTGAAGATAACTACAATGATTTTCTGCATGTTGGTTATACAGATTTTCTGAATATCAATAATATTTCCTGTTTCCTGTTGTTTTTAAATTATATCACTTATATGTTAGGTCACACTGGAATTGTTTACTTTATGCTCCACAAAAAAGTTAAATAAAATGTATTTTTAAAAACAGTAAGACAATTCAAGGTGTATTTGATATAATGCATTTAAGAATAGGTTACAAGCTCAGTAAGGAGAATTATAGTCCCTTTAATCTAAAAATTTTAACGCTATTACTTTTTTATATTAACTGTTTACATGTTGGTAAAATGTTCCTGTCGTGTCCTCATTCTCATATCAGCGAAGTCCACTGTTTTTATAAGCAGTTTAGGCTACATACAGTGTTTTGTTTAGCATGTAGCTCTCACCAGATTGTTGTCCTGCCAGGCGGTTCATAAGGTAAGACTTTCCCGTACGGTAGAGTCCCACCACAGACACCACGACCACTGGCTCAGTGACCTCATCCAGAATGTCTTTTGCCTCTTTCTTCACACACAGCTTCCCAAATTCGTCATTTTCGATGAGACACACCGGAGTGGACATGCGCCCAATTAAAGCCATGATCTAAAATAATATCTAGCAATAAAGAAACAAATCACCGGCAAAAACAAGTAAACAAACACCGAATAAAAAATAAAAAAAATCAAGCAACAACATTAAAACTTATTGATACCATATAGTAAACAACAATCCAATAGGCTACGTGAATATTACCTTAGTCAGGTAGATGAGTCAACAAAAGAGTAAAGAAGCAGCGCAAAGAAAAGCTTTTGTTGTATACAACTGCAAAATAACCTTCCCAGAGTCTGAATTGATCCGAAACGCTGGTCAAAAGCTCCACCCTGTCTGTTATTTTTTGCTTCATGAGCAGCTACAGGAGTGAAAGTGAAAGTACAATATGCTAGGCTAGCTCTTTACTCTAGAGGCAGTTGTTTCCCAGAAAATCACCCGATAAAGCATCGCCTCTGGTAAAAACAGACCCTGGGTGGGCTAAACACTGAAAAGCAAGCGCTTTCGCGTTACAAAATTATCATAGCCTAGTAGTTTTTGCTTTGGTAGGATTAGCAAATGTAGACATCACATATCTTTAATTGTAATTGCATTCATTGTTATTAATCCTCTGCTAAATGTAAATGCAAATAAAATTCGTTTGGAGTTTAGGCTACATCTAAGAAAAATGTTTCAAACCTTACACTTCTTTAGAAAGATAGTCTAAACATTGAAAAATATTCACGAGTGCATTTGAGGTAGTACTCAGTGATGGGAGAAACGGATTCTTAAGCTTTTATTATGAAGACTTTTCATTAAGCTTTGAACAACCAAATCAAAAACGCTGATTCGTTCAAGAACACTTGGACGTGCTCCGGAGGACACCTGCTGGTCAAAACAGTTCATTCATTCATTTTCTTTTCGGCTTAGTCCCTTTATTAATCTGGGGTCGCCACAGCGGAATGAAGCGCCAACTTATCCAGCATATGTTTTACGCAGCGGATGCCCTTCCAGCTGCAACCCATCACTGGGAAACATCCACACACACTTATTCACACACATACACTACGGACAATTTAGCCTACCCAATTCACCTATACCACATGTTTTTGGACTTGTGGGGGAAACCGGAGCACCCGGAGGAAACCCACGCGAACACTGGATACAGGTTTTCAAGTTCAGAAGAAGAATGTAAAATGTAATTAATTATGACTAACATTTACTTTCCATGCAGGCATAACATTTATATGCGTTTTATAACAAATTGTACAAGCACTTATCAAAGATTGCATTAATGGCTGTTCAAATATGAGTGAAAATGCTAAAGTAATCACACACTAATTTCCCATGCCAGTAACTAGAGACATGTTTACCTTTTTTTGTTTGTGTGCCAAAAAAGTACATAATCTTGGGCCGCATTAAACGAACTGTAGTACTTGTTTTACGATATTTTGTTATTTAATATAGTCACTGTTTTACAGTGTTTTTGCATTAATAAGAAAAATATTTTTAATATTTTTATTTCTCCTTACTGGGCCATCCCTTAAACATTGGAGCATAGGCACGTGCTTAGAATGCCTATAAATCGGGCCCTGCCAGTAACATTAAAAGGGCTACTGAATTTCTCATATGAAGAACCCCTCATATTACAGATTACAGATGTAATTAAAAAGTATGTAATTAGTTCTTTTGTCTTTGCCATGCATTGTACATAACAAACATGCTGTGTTCTTTTAGTCATGAGGATTCTGTGCTTGATATGAAGTTCTCTTGGCCATAACTGAAGCATATTCAAAGGCATTGTCTGCTTTTGAGTGTAGTAGATTTTTTTATAATACTTTAAAAGCTTGGAAGTCCCTGAAAACCTTTATCTTTTGAGCCAGACGTCAATTAGCCTTGCTTATTAGGACTTTCAACGTTCATAATGATCTCAGCTTTTTTAAACTTTGGAAGTTTTTCAAAGTAGACCAAACAAAAGTGCTTGTCACACTTAAAATGAGACCAGCAGAGTTTAGATAATGGTAAAACATGGAGAGGCTGATTGTTGGATAAGAATATCAGAAAATGGCCACAATTTATAAGAAATATGAGTGACTCTGAGCAGAAAGATCAGACCACCAGCTGATGTCTCACTTTGTTGTGTGCTGCAATAAAGGCTTTTCTTTGGCTTGTCTGATTGTGGGTTAATAGTGGGCAAGACGTCATTAGGAGACGCCCCAGGTTAAAGGAATAGTTCACTCAAAAATGAAAATTTGCTTTTAATTTACTCACCCTCAGGCCATCGAAAATGGAGTTGACTTTTTTCTTCAGCAGAATTTAAAACAGATTGTAGCTGAAACTGTAATCCTTGGGGATTAATATAATGCAAGCCAATGCTATCCTTTTGAGAGGAAGGTCCACAGTGTGTTCACAATAATCTGAAAAACAGATAATTTACATAAAATGAAATATTTCACAATGTTTTACTGTATTTTGACTAAATAACAGTAGCATTTGTGAGCAAAATAGTAAAAACAACAACAACAAACATCTAAATAATTCATGAAAACATTATGAAGAAAGAAAACATGCATTTTTAGTGGATGTAACTGTTGTTGTGGCAATCTGAAATTCTATCACTAAATAAGAGACAAACATGTCCAATTACATTTAAAGATGATTTTATTCTCTTGCTAAAGGAGATTCATACAAAAACATGTTGCTGCAGAGTGTGAGAAAAATAGGGAGGGCTTCCTCCTGCTTATATCTATTCTCAAGTCTTCAAGGTCACATAACAGAACTGCCGTACCTTTCCCACTCAAGACAAAAAAATAATTAAATATTGTAATACATCACATCTCTCACATTAAGGCTCCCATATTTATGCTCATACTTGACCTTTGGGATCACAGACATCAGTCCTCAGTCCTCCCATTTGTCTTGCATAACCCCCTGTCACCCATATTTTATTCTGTGGGCCCCAAACCATATCTTAAGATAAAAAAGACACTAACACGCAAGTTTCATAAGCATAAGAGCAATATAAATACATACAAGATTGATATAAGTTCACTAGAAATTAGTTTTCCTCCAAAGTTGTGAAGAAATGTTGCCTTGTCCATTCTTAACTAAATAATAGAGCTCTTTTAAGTGACAAAAAAGTCTTCAACAGCAGTGCTTGACAGCCGACCGAGGTGTGAATCTGCTCTCTTTTCCACTCCATTTTCTTGTTTTACTTATCTGGACTGTTGTGGAAAATTGTCCTAGTTCTCAAAAATGATTTTCTAAGATAAAAATCAAAGAAGTCAAAAAGAAAAGTCAGAAAACAAAGAAGTCAGAAGTCTCCCAGCTGCATCCTGCTTCCCTCATCAAAAATTTGACTTTCATCTGTAATTAGGAGTGAATGTATTTTGTGTGCTACTGTTTTCTATTGTTTTCTCGTATAGCCCCCAGGCATAAAGCTTCTCTTTGGGCCTTTTTCTATTCTCTTGTTTGTTCTTCTTCATGGCTGCGCTGCTCAGAGCGTCTCTGTAAGTTCCTGTGGCCGCTTAATAACAGTTTCTTTGTGTAAATGATATATAGTAATGATGTTTAAATGAGATCTGTGGGAGCTGGTAATGATGCTTGCAGGACAACCACATATAAGATACATATAAGATGATAGTACAAAGTATATGACAGCACATACTTCCTATAAAGTACATATAAAGCAGCATAAAGTTATTAAAGAAACCATATAAAATATATATGAAGCAGTTACATATACATGTATCAATAACGTTCACATATAAAGACACCAAGAATTTCTCAACAGGACCCGTCTACCTTATCTTGAGTAATATTTTCTAGTTTTCAGAGTTTTATGATTCACTATACCAAAATTCTCTTGTTTCCCAGTATTTTTTTTTACATAGCGAAATCCACCTGTTTGTGTTTTTAATATACTCTATAGCTCTGTTTTTATTTTTAAATATAGATTAGATTTGATCTCATATGAGTTTCTTATACATGTGTGAGATTTACTGTAGGTATACTGTATGTATGTGCAAGCAAAAATATAGACCATATTTCAGTTTCTCATGTTCACTCCTGTTCTTGCTTTAACATCAAGTGATCTATCGCAGGCCTTAATTTTAGTAGTACGAACAAATACTCACTAACATCTGTACGGTATAGATAATTAATATGCATAATAGGCTACAGATAATTATTTTCATAATAATGAATTCCTCCAAATAACCCAGACAAACAGTAATTTATATACATTTATTTATTACAGAAACTGTAGATTTTTTATTTCAATATTTTTATTGCGTTATTCCAGATAATATACAAACATATAACTGTATATGCAAAATAGAAGTCCTGTCAGCAAAGAGATGACATCAAATATATAGCAACAACAAAAAGAAAACCGCAGAATTCTCAAATCAAACCTAAACTCTTCTACCGCTTCTAAGCACCATCCCTCATATCCCACCCCTCCCTGTTTCCTGAGGCCTTCAATAAGTATGCAAAGATGAATCAAGACAGAGATAAATAAATAATAAACCAATTGAAAATAAATAAATAAATAAAAAGATATAATAAATATTTGGGTAAATATAGAAGAAGAAAATATAAAGTGAATACTAAACGTCTGGAAACTGTATATTTGTAGACATGATCTGCACAATGATACAAATGTGATTTACTTCAGATGAGCATGCACCTGCACAATAATTGCAATATAGAGGGGAGTAAAACTGAAACCAAGAATGTCACAGACACTAGAAGTGCAGTTCACTCAAACTTAGCTTTATTAATGATTAATATACTCTATTTATATCCTCACATTTCCCTTACCTAACAGAATTTGAAGCTGCAACAATATTAACACCCAAAATGCGTCAAAGCAAAGGCATAAGTTCAAAGGTTCATGCCTGCAAATAAAAAGAGGAACCCACAAGTTCAGAAAGAATGAGACATGTTTACTTCTTAACAGCATATGGCCTTCAATATCTCTTGATTAAAAAAAAGAGGCGCATGACGACATGATTAGTGTGACACAAAGCACCTGTGGTGGGAATTTTGGGAGTATTTGTGAGATATCCTGCTATAAAAAAAATTAAAATGAAAAAGAATTGTAAGCTACAGATACACGTGGGATATCACACGTCAGAACGCAGTTGGAGTTTTTGTTGTCTATGCAATAAAAATAGTTTATTCTGTGGCATCGGAAAACTTGACCCAAGAATCATTTTTCAAAGATGGGAGGCGTTTTTTATTACAACTACAAACACCAAAACGTAGCATACTACTGTATGTCGTTATTCAAACAGAAAAGGGGAAGGGCATAACTGGCCGGTGTGTCGCTCACACTCCCAGGAAAACGAAACGAATGAAAACGCCCGTGGGTAGTGAGAATACAAGATTAGGTTTGCGTTGTCTACACTTCATAGACTTAGTTTAGAGTACAGCTGATCTCACGCCTCCCTCCTCGGAGATGCAAAGGTGGGTTCAAAAAGATATAAGAATATTTTTATACGTGTTCAAAAGACGGTTGTATTCGCTTCGGGCGCGAGGGGTTTTATTGTGCGCGCGCTCTTGTTTTTCCATTAGCGCATTCTAAATTATACATTATAACTTTCTCAAAGATTTCCCCGTCGTTTTTTTGTTTATTAAGGTCATGTGGAGGTTTAATTGTCTTTTTGTGTACCTTATGTCCCGTTCCAGATTTATTTTTGGTATATTAAAGTGTAATATGGCTGTAGTTGGTCGGTGCAAGTGTAACGTTAGCTAGCTTTTAATTTACAGCTGAACACCACACTAGAATATTAATTAAAACACGATAGCCTACTAATTTAGCTGTTTTGTTGTTACGAGCGTTAGTTGTCCCCCTGGTGTTTGACAGCAGAGGGAGGAGGATTATTAGGCTAATAAATAAGTCGGCACCTGCTGCCTGCTTGTATTCCTCTAATATTTATTGTAAGTAGGCTAGTTTAATAAATCAGTGTTTTCTTTCTGTATTGTAGCCTACGTTGGACATTTTACATTGTCGAATAGAAACAGGTTAAATAGTCTAATCGCGGCAGGTATAAGGTTATTATTGTAAAGTCAAATTGAGCCCACTGAAATCTATCATAGACTGGTTTTATCGAAAGCTCAATGAATTTTGATCATCCATTACAAAAATAACTTCAATTAATGCCATCAGGACGTACCTGGTGGCAGAACACAACGTTTTAAGATATTTATTTGGTCTCAGTGGCTATTAATCTGATGAATAGACCTACTTAATCTGTAATATTTTATGAGACATTGTTTTTTTTTTGTGAATGGTTGTAGTTTTTGTAGTGTTTGTTTGTTATGTGACTCACTGCTGCAACACTAGTTTCCTCCAAAAAAACAAACAAACAAAAAACGGCCTGTCTTACTGTGTAGAAATATATGCGGAAAGATGTTGAGACATTTTTTTTTTCTTAAGCTGTTTAATCACTTGCAAGTGATGTGGGCTGAGTGCTCAAAAGCTGTTGAACTGGTAGAATTTCCTGGAGCCACAAGAAAAACGTCTGCATGCTTTACAGAATGACATGAGGACATATGACAGCAGTGTCAGACACTAAAAAAATCAAATAAAATCCTTATCTATTCAACTAGTCTAAGTCATTATCTTATAAAGCATGGCTGCCCAGCAACGGCCTTTGTGCTTTGATACCCGACTTTTGTGTAAATAGGCAGCGAAACTAATCCCTGTGTATATGTGCATGTTTTGTGTAATATTTACTAATGTACTTTATACGTTTGTATATTCAGTTGGAACACATTTTGTATTTGTAGACCTTTTCATTACATTCTGTCCTAAAATAATCCGTACATGATTTGAAGCCATTTTCACTTAGGGTCACACTGACATAAAATAAACATACAACTGTTTATCCAAATGTTCAAAGGAAAAACCTTCATTCACAGATGTTTGTGGTTAACAAATGTAGTATCTGTCTGAAGGCCCAAAAGCTGTTCTGTTTAAATCTGGTTGCTAGGTTTTGTGAGGACAAAAAGGAAAATAAGCCTTTGTTTTGTCTTCTGTGCTTTAGAATATCAACTTGTAGCACACCCCTGCTCATTCTTTATCACAAGCTTGAGAACAGCTCTAGCCAACGATTACAGAATGTTGGTCTTTCTGCAGTTTGAAATCTTTGAGTATCACCAAGGGAAGTTTTTTATTTTATTCAAAATTTATATTCTATAATGTAATTTTATTCTAACTTGTAAAAAAGTTAGTTATCAAATGTCATATTCATGTCATATTAGTCCAAACTAATATTAGTTTCTTCATTCTTCTGAACACAAAATAAGACACTGGAAAAATATGGAGAATCTGTTTCCAGTCCCCATTTCTCTATGGATGTCAACTAAAAGACGAAATGAATGTCAGAATGTCCATTTCTGGGAAAAGCATTCCCGTAAATGCCGTCACATTAATTGCAAAATGATAAGTAAAGGATAATAAACATCTAGTTGTTTTTCTCGCAGAATAATGCACGACAGGCTTATCAGCAAGTTATCAAACACAGACTGTAGGGCGTTTTTCTGCAAAAACAACTGACTAGATGTACGTTGTCCTGCTTATTAATCATATACTTGCCACAGAAGTAAACAATTAGACACAAAACATTGATCTGAGCTATAAGAATTTACTAACTCTTTAAATAAATGTAAATCTTGCAGAAAAAATTGCTGGATACAGCCTGCACTAACCTAATTGTATTATTATTTAGGGTACTTTCACACCTGCCTTATGTTGTTTGATTGAAACGTATTAGAGTTTGTTTGCCTTTTTGGTGTGGTTTGTTTGGGCAGGTGTGAAAGCAGCAATCGTTCTCTGGTCCGCACCAAAAGCAGACCAAACAAGCATACCGAGACCTGCTCGAAGAGTGAGTTTCCTGTGCGTAAATTCTGACCAATCAAATGCAAAATTCGTCTAGCCAACGACTGGTGTCAAGTGACTGCTTTTCGTGTTCATTTCAAATGGTTCGTTTCGGAGCAGTCAGTCTGGTGTAAAATGGAACCAAAACGGCAGAAAAATCCTACAATGTATCATTTTTAATCTAGGTTTGGACCAAAGGAAACATACTACAGGTGAAATGAAAAGATAGCGTGAGATAGATAAGAATCTCTTATTATATTCACGGTCGAGATGATTTATATTGTTCCACGGGAGAGCCTGTAATATTAGTTTTACCGGTTGTTTACTGGTTGTTTTACCTTGGAATGTTGTGATTGACCAATCAGAATCAAGTATTCCAGAAGTGCTGTGTAATAAACATTGACAGACTGCGTTCACACCAACAATTAATTGCCTACAGCAAATTCATGCCTGCACACGAGGTGGCGCTGACCACAGCAATGCATTTTTTGTTAAAAATTTTTATTAAACCAACCACTGGGTCCAATGTTTTTGGATTTATTTTTGTTGATGTTTTTGAAGTCACTGTGCCTTTCTGTTCTCTGTTCTGAGACACCTAAAGATAAACACCTCACACACATTATTTTCCACCATTTTTCAGCATCTACGCCGTTTTTAAATGCAGCATTCTGTACTATCACACCACCATTTTTGTGCATTGGCAGCAGCTATGGGCATGAGATCTAAAGCTCAAATCTAACTTGGTGACAGAGTGCAATGATGAAAAAAACAACAACAACACACTGGTCATAAACAAAATATATTCTTTTTGATGCACTGCTATTAATTGTGCCAGGTGGGAGTAGCCCCATAGGGATCTACTGATTGATTCAACAGTGTCACTAGCACAGTGTCAATCCAACTATTTGTATTTACATTTTGCACATAAAAAATATGGACACATAAACATTAATGGAATCACCCAGATGTGCATGTAATGGAGGCCAGCTAGTGAAGTGCTTTGCAGGTAAACCTCGCTGGTTTGATCCCAGCTCAAAGCAGGTTGGGTGGTGTAGGACCGGCGGGGTTACACGCATAATCTAGAAAAATGTAAACATTTTATGCTACAATTTTTTTATGCACACAACTGAGTAGGATAAGCTATTTATTTGATAAGAAAAATGATGGTAGAAACAAATTTACCGAATTCCAGTATGTGAATCAAAAAAGCCATGATTTTGTTTTTACATGCGCATGGAGCTAATTTACACAGCGCAATGGCAATCTGCTTTTTTTGCCAGGAACTGGAGCATGATGGGACAGCTTAAATGGACAGACCAGTGGACTGACCACATTGCACAACATCTGAAATGCTGTTTTGGTCAAAGTCTGTTATCAAAGTGGTTTGGTATTATTGCCTCCCAGAACTGTCTCTCTCGCCTCTAAAACCAGTTATGGGTGCATTCGTTGCGCTTCGTCTTCTGAGGTACAAGTAATTTATTAGATAAGAAAAACGACTCAAGGTGGCTTCTACTAATACAGGAAATCCTATTTTTCTTTTTGATGTTTGGAACCAGTTTATCAGTAAATGAAGATTTTGGCTTTCTTTGATTCAATGGATGAAAATGTTGCTTTATTCGCAAATGTTTTATGTAATATTCCAGTTTTATTCCAGTCTAATTCACATCTTTGCATTTAAACATACACTGTAAAATATTGCTGTAAAATGTACAGTATTACTGGCAATTTTGGTTGTCAGTAATACTGTAAAATTTACAAGCACACTGTAAATTAACATTTACAACTGTGCTGTAGTTTACAGCACAATTGTATTTAATAATAAACAGTGCACTTGTAAATTTTACATTATTACTGACAATTTTTACAGTATTACTGGCGTTTGTGCCATTTAATAAATCCCTTCAAAATCATGATTTGTTCTTAAAACTTTCCTATAGCTGTCTAAACAATATTTTTTCAGTGTGATTTTATGCTCTTTTGAATAAATTTGAATGGTATTTACATATTGCCTTGTAAATGGTATTTGCATATTCCTATGTGGAGCAGGAAAGGGTCATTTCATGAGCCGTGTTCTTCTCTTTCCTCCCATTAGGTTAACTCGACAGCAGTACATGAAACCGAGAGCCAGCTGAAGAAGACTTTTTGTGCGTTATGTCTTGAATTTGTAGAAATGTCTACATCACACTCAAGAGATGCTCAGCTGAAGCAGTTCATGCAGCTGTATGAGCTGACAGCTGTTTGTAATGCCTGTACTGAAAAACACTCTCGCATTTCCTACACCATCATTGCAACACCTCACCGTTGCTCTCATAATGTGCTGCTAGCCAGAGCAAAGGTCAGAGGTCACAGATGGAGCCGTGTGTTCCAGCGGCCCACTCACCCACGGCCTCATCGATACGAGGTTTGCTGGTATTTTCAGGAGGATGTCGGGTGCTATATGCATCGAGACAGATGCACCTTTGCCAGCAGTCCAGAAGAGGCTGCGGTGTGGAACTTGCAAAAACACATAAATCTTGATCACAGAACGTTAATTCATCTGATTACTCAGAGAAAGCGACAGGCTGAGAGCAAAAAAGAAGATGCTCCGTCGAGTTCTCAGGAGCTTTCTTCATACCAGGAAAAACTTCTGGAAGAATACAGATGCAGCAGCAACGAGATTCTTGTTGTGAGTACACTAAAATCCTGCACAGAACAAGCATGTCCATGTTGCCTTTGAAAACTATGTGAAAACAAGCAAAAAAGGATGCTTTCACACTTGAGAACCAAACTTGAGTTACAGTTCAAGTCAGAATTATTTGCCCTCCTGTGAATTCTTTTTTCTTTTTCCAAATATTTCCCAAATGATGTTTAACAGAGCACAGAATTTTTTAAAAGTATTTCCTATAATTTTTTTTCTTCTGGAGAAAGTCTTATTTGTTTTATTTCGGCTAGAATAAAAGCAGTTTTTCATTTATCAAAAACCATTTTAAGGTCAATATTATTAAGCAATATTAAGGAATTATTATGGCTCTTAAGCAATATATTTCTTTGATTGTTTACAGAACAAACTATTATGTTTAGAAATGTGTTAAAAAAAAACAACCCTCTTCTTTGCATTAAACAGAAATTGGGGAAAAAATATACAGGGGCGCTAATAATTCAGGAGGGCTAATAATTCTGACTTCAACTGTATGTTGCCCCTGCATCGCTAAACCAACACATTCTGAATCAAAAGCCCTCAGTTACTGATGCTTTGTTAGGACCCCTTGGCTTCACTTATTAAAGCACAGGGTATCCCTTTTTTGATGTGCAGTTTTCTTTGATAAAACTCTGGACCCAATACAGGAATTTTAAAGAGTGTTTGTGTATTTGATCTAAATCTCAGCAGCTTCCATATACAGTCAAGCCCAAATTATTCATACCCCAAGGGTATGTATGTGAGTACGTGAGCCAGCACCACAAAACCAGTCATAAGTGTCTTTTTTACTTAATTCAATTAAAAACTGAATGAATAAGCTTTTCATTGGCGTATACTTTGTTAGGATAGAATCATATTTGGTTGAGATACAACTATTTGAAAATCTGGAACTAAGGGTTCAAAAAAAAAAAATCTAAATACTGAGAAAATTGCCTTTAAAGTTGTATAAATAAAATTCTTAGCAATGCATATTACTGACCAAATTTGAGTTTTGATATACAGTGTGAAATTTAAAAATGGTCTTCATGGAACATGATCTTTACTTAATATTCTAATGATTTTTGCATAAATGAAAAAATATATAATTTTAACTATAATTTTGGCCCATATAATGTATTTTTTCGGCTATTGACAGAAATATACGAGTGCAACATGTTTGTGGTCCAGCATCACATATGAAGATGTGGTCCAGCATCAAACATACATGCAGAAGTTTACACACATCTGTCCTCTCAAACTTTGGAACCTAATTTTGTAAGCAAAGCTTGAGAAGTTTTAAATATGCAAAAGTGTTAGCCAGTCATACCTGCGGGTGTGTACTTGTGAGTCTGCAACCCTCCATGAATAGTCAAGAGATACAAGCGGGGGTCAAAACAGAACAGAAAATAGCATATTAATTCTGATTGTTATGACATTACGTACATGGATTAGAAATGGATGTTACATGTATTAGGGTATAATTATAATTACATTGGAAAAGAAGCTTATACAGTGTGATACATCAGCATATGAATTATGACAGGTTCATCTGTAAACACTGGGTGCAATATGAGCTGTGTGAAATGTGATAAAACTTGACATACATTTTTCATGTACAGTTGAAGTCAGAATTATTAGCCCTCCTGAATTATTAGCCCCCTGTATATTTTTTCTGCCAATTTCTGTTTAACGGAGAGAATAATTTTTTTAAACACATTTCTAAACATACTAGTTTTAATAACCCATTTCAAATAACTGATTTCTTTTATCTTTGCCATGATGACAGTACATAATATTTTACTAGATTATTTTTCAAGATACTAGTATTCAGCTTAAAGTGCAATTTAAAGGCTTAACTAGGTTAATTAGGCAAATCATTGTATAACGATGGTTTGTTCTGTAGACATCTAAAAAATATTGCTTAAGAGGGCTAATAATATTGATCTTAAAATGTTTTTAAAATTTTTTAAAACTGCTTTTATTCTAGCCAAAACAAAACAAATAATACTTTCTCTAGAAGAAAAAATATTATAGGAAATACTGTGAAAAGTTCTGTAAAACATCGTTTGGGAAATATTTTAAAAAGAAAAAAAAATTGTAATAATAATTAAAAAACAATATTGTGACTTCAACTGTACATATTAGATACATGCGTGTATTTTGCAGATCTCTGAGCATGTGGATGATGTGCGTGTTACACACGATGAGAATCTCTGTTTGGACTGTTCACAAGAGGACAATGAAATCAGATGGAAATTCACAATCACCACTGAGGTCAGAAATACACACTAACCTGCATCAGCTTACATTCAGCTAATATTACTCTCATTTTAATAACACACTAATAATAACCTCCTTGTTTGTCTTGTGTGTGTGTATGTGCATGTCTAGAGGTCCTTGGCTCACGTAGCTCTACTAAAAGTGGAAAATGGTGCTGTTTTCTCTTTGAGTGACAGTTTGAGAAACACCTTCCCCCCAATCACACACACTGCAGGCCACCAGCTTCGTTCCTCTCAGTCCACCTACCAGCTAAATGTGTCTTTCTTGTCGTTCCACCCTGGTGTGTACGAACAATGGCTGGTGTTTGATTTTGACATGCGACCAGTTCTGCTCAGGAAACTGAAGGTAAGGGTTGGACAGCAGTTCCTCGTCCAACCTGAAGAGGCAGAAGAGAGCGAATGTGCTGAGATTCTTTCGAATGAGCGCTGGAACAGAGGAAACAGGGTTATCGTGCCCTACTTAGCCAGAAAGGAGGAGGACGAGCAGTTGCTCAGTAAATACAAACCACCTCAACTGAACCTGCAGTTCAATCCACACACAGATCACAGTTTGCCACTTCATCAGGAAAACTACAGAGAGAGAGCTCACCACTTCCTGTTTAGAGAGGAAATTGCAGAGGAGGAGCTCATTAGCAGGTACAAACAGCTTGTAGAAATAGTGCGCCACTTGAAATGTATGCTGTGGCATAAATTTACTATATTTTCTTTATTTTTGTGGATGCATTCCCCAAACCAGTTGTGCATGAATGCTATGATAAAGTTGAGGTGTGGGAGTAAGTTATGTTATAGGTTAATATTCGTGTTCAGTGTTCCAGTCAACAATTCTGAAACCAACAGAAACCAATTCAATTAATTAGTTGCAGAATTTACTGGTTTGAAAAAGATATTCTGTCCCATTTTATATTAATTACTATGTATTTTTACATTGAAATATGTAATTTGGTACAACGCACTTATTGTGTACATACTGTACATTATGATTTTACATTGTACTTATACTTTAAAAATTATCTTCATGTAATTACACCTGTAATCATTCCTTTAATAACATTCATAATTACAATGTTACAAAATAAACCTACCAATACCACCAATCCTGTCATTAACCTTAGCTGTATCCCACCTCAATAGCACCGTAAGTGTTGTGCAATACAATATAAATACAATAAGTACACTGCACTTACTTTTTGTACGCAAGTACCTACCCAGGCTACTTAATATAAAGTGGGACCAAATTCACCTTATGCAGTGAATGTCAAAGGATTTTGATTAATTACTTATAAACATTAATAACTAACAATAACAAAGCTCAAAAAATGGTGAAACATTTTGTGTGAACAAACTAACGTAATTGAGATAAGTTTGCGAGCCGCATAAAGGTCAGCATTTGTTAAAATATCTATTTTTATTTGACCAAAATCAATAGTAAAGCTATGCCTGTTTTATGTTAAAACAAGGAGAATATTTAACCCTTATGTACTGTTGGGGATGTTTTCATCCACTCTGGGGTGATTTTGAGTCTTAATTTGGCCATAACTTTTTCTGTGTTTCATCTAGCAGAATGATTTTGGGTGACACATCTTACTTTGACACATATTTTGAGAAAATGCTTTGAATTAAAAAAAAACAACTTAACAATACACTCTGGGCAAATTTACTACCCTTTTGTTATGTTCGGGATGAAAACATCCACTAGATGAAACTGCTGTAAAAATGCATCAGATAAATATTTTTTTCAAAAAATTTTTTTTGCCTAAATCTGTTAATCAACCTCAGTTCTAATCAAAACTACTAAATGGCTTAGAAAATTACAGGATTTTAACTCTTTAATTTCCAAATTCATAAATGATGTCACTGATTTGGTGAGAAAAAACACACAAAATGACACATTTTCAATATAAAAAGTAATTGTGGACTGGATTTTTTTTAACCTTTTATCAAAGTCTTGGACATGTGAAACAACATTGCCTTTGATGCTTTGTTTTTGATTCATTTTCATTTTTTCTCTCTAATTTACTGCTGGTGGCTGTTTTTGCCCCATTGACTTCCATTATAACCACAATTTTTTTATTGCAAAACCATGACACCATATAATCATGCATTTTTGATTGTTGGTGGTATTCCCTGTTGGGAAGAGGTCAAATTTGTAATTTTTACTGTTGATTATCAGTTGGCACCATTAACCTTTTAGATAGGCCTGTGCAAAAAAAGCTTTCTGGATTTTATTTGGAGTATAACAGCAAATTAAAGTGTGTGTGTTGATCAAAATATGCATCTCAGCTCTGAGAACTACATGGAGTAAACAAAAACAAAGACTGTATTTATACACCATCAAATGTGGTTATAATGGAAGTCAATGGGGCAAAAACAGCCACCAACAGTAAATTACTTACTCCCAGGGCCATTTATATCGAAGTTGATATTTAGCTGCACCATATTGGTGTTTCATAACATCTAGTATTTATGAGATGGGTTGTTAGCCCAACGCTCAACCCCCAACCTGGAGGACCAGGACATACACACATACACTATGGCCAATTAGCTTACCCAATTTACCTACAGCACATGTCTTTGGACTGTGGGGGAAACCGGAGCACCCGGAGGAAACCAATGCCAACATGGGGAGAACATGCAAACTCCACACAGAAATGCCAACTGACCCAGCCGGGGCTCGAACCAGCGACCTTCTTGCATTTAACATTTAGTAGTTTTGATCAGAACTGAGGTTGATTAACAGATTTATGCAAAAAAAAGTTACAAAAATATTTATCTGATGCATTTTACAGCAGTTTAATTCAGTCGATGTTTTCATCCCTAACATAACAAAAGGGTAGTAAATTTGAACAGTGCACAAGGGTTAACAATGTAAGAAAACTGAAAGATTACGTTAAGTAAGCTCATTACAGTATGCAAAAGGTCATAAAATTATTGTATCTTGATGTAATGTATATTTTTAAAATGGTGATTAATAAATAAGTTTTTGGATGGTGTGAACAGCAGAAAAGGTGCATTCTATTATAATGACTGGTTCTTTCATTCTAAGGGAGGTTATGTCCTTATGGTAACAGAGACCTAATATATAATTATAAACACTGTTCAGAGCTGAGCTCTGCCAGGAACCTTTTGATATCTACAGGACCACACCATCATTAAGGGAGTGTAATTTATCTTGTGTCATATTATCAGCCACACCCACTGAAATGTTTTCTGTAGCAAAGGCTAGATCCTGCACATGCAGATGAGTCACAGAGTCCCATAGAAACATTGTTATAAAATGTCCACTTCTACAAAAATTGTGTCATAATATACTTATTCCTTATCTCTCGTCTCTAATTTTGAAATTTGAACTCGTACTAGCTACAGAAGGTATAACCACTGAATTGAGTATAAAGGTAACTGAAAGCTAATTCATTGAAAACTATAAAAGGCATTCTTTTCTAACAATTGCACTTTCTATGAATGGATGAAACATGGCTGTTGTTATACATAGCAAAAATGATAAAGTAGTAAAAGAAATTGCTGAATGGAAAGGAGGATGAATGGGTTCAAATTGAAACTTGATGAACTGTCAACAATGCTGCCTGTGTGATTGATTCAGATTCATAAGGAGTATATTCATAACCTTATATACCATATATATATATATATATATATATATATATATATATATATACAGTGCTCAGCATAATTGAGTACACCCCATTTTGAAAATTATTTTTATCTACTTCTCAGTGAATATAGGCAATATATTTTGGTGCATTTAAACAAAACAGATTTATTACACAGATATGTTTATTAAAATAATATTTTAGTCACCAAACATATTTAGAAATTGAAAGATAAAACAATTAAATTCAAGCAAAATATTGCAAAAAAAAAAAATACAATTACAACCTACAAAATTTCAACTAAATTTTTTTGCTTCTCTTGATTTTTTCTCTTTTTTAAATTTGTATTTAATATTTTTCTATAACATAAATTTTGGTGTCCTAATTTTTGGACCATTATCGTAAGTTATTTTGTTAGATAAGCTCCAGATTTGGCTTCAGTACTGACTAATCTAATGTATATACACAAATATAATATTGTATAGCTTCCTATTAAAAATATGAATTTAAAAGATAGATTTGTGAGGGGTGTACTTATATATGCTGAGCACTGTGTATAACATGTACCACAAAAGTTTATTTGAAAAATAAGCTTATCAAGGTCTCACTAGAAATTTCCAGACAAGTGTTAATGGAGGTAAAGTCTGCAGAATGATGGCCCTCCAGGAGTGGGAATGCACCTTTGTGCTATAACATCATTACCACACAAGATGTTTAATTATAGGAATATACCATACACTTAATTTTTGGAATATACCATACACCTACACCTACCATATTAAATTTTGGTCAATTATTTATCAGTACTTGTCTCAAATTTTGAATTAAACTCGCTAATTTGATATGTTTTTACATTTAGATGACCTTAAACGTATATTTTCATCGTTCCTCTGGTTTTCTTCTTTTCCCAAACTTGCAGGTTAAATGTTTGTGGGACGGTGTCTCTCTCTAACCATTTGAGTGATGCCATGTCACTGTTTTATGCTGCTCCAGGAAAGCTCTTTGCCAATCTAAAGGTGTCCTGCTCGCTCACGCTGGACTCTCCTGAAGGGGTAGTTCTTAAACGAGGGGTGCAGATGGCTTTGGTGAACTGCAAATCAACAAAGGCTAGCGTGTCAGCAGAGCACAGAAACCACGTGTATGAAGCATATGTGATTAAAGAGACTGCTGGCGAGAGTCACCTCAGTCTCGAGCTCTCTACACAGTGTGTGTCTGAGCTAGAGCTGCGAAAAGAAACCACGTGTGAAATGGAGGTTCAGTTTCAGTTGAATAGACTGTCATTCTGTCAGATACACCAAGCTATCGACCACCTACCAGACTTGCACAGTGTTCTGCCTGACTTCAGCAACTGTTGTGTCCCCGTGAACATAACCAAACCATCTGAATTGAACAACAAACAGCAAATTGCCCTCAACTTCATCCTTGGGAAGTGTGAGGTCGACAAAATGGCTGCTCCATTGCTTATATATGGGCCATTTGGCACTGGGAAAACGCTCTGTCTGGCCTCGGCAGCCAAAGAGCTGGCCCATCATTCTAAAAACAAAGTGCTCATCTGTACATATACTAACAGGTAAGTCTCTAAGTCATAATAAAGCTTAATGTGCTTTAGGCTGGTCATTAGCACAAAATAAATCTAGACAATGGGTCTCATTCACTGAATATGCGTATGCACAATCGTTTGCGAGAAATGTGCATATGGACATTGTTGTGAAATTTTTGGTGTCTTCATATGTGAATGTGGTTGAATATGCAACCCAGGCTCATTACGGATACGTAACGTACCCAGGTCTACATTTCTGGGGACAGCGAAAAAACGTAACTGGAGGTATGTCTGCTCGCTGTTTTTGTTTTTGCAAATCCACCAGAGGCCGCTGTGTGCGCTTTTTGATGATTTAAAATTTCTCTTGCGCGTCCTCTTCTCACATAAATCCACCAGAGGGCGCAATATACACTTCAGCCGACCAGGCCAGCTTGCTGTCGACTGACTGACGGACTGACCCACCCACTTTGGTCCCTAAACCCAACCAATTGTGTTTTCAGAAGCAATCTAGAAAAGAAAAGCAGTCACGGCCGTGTGATTTTACCACGTTTTCAGCCTGTTGTTTATTTTTCTTTTATTTTTGTTTTACCTGGTTTCTGGAACCGTTCTTCGCCGGACTCGAACCCGTAGTTGCAGTCTGCTCAGCTCCGTGTCCCAGGTCCATCGGCATACACGACAAGCTACTGGGCAAACTGGTAACACCGGAAAAGCCGTTTACACAAAGGTAAGCAGTCAGCGGTAGCGCAAAAGCAACAGAAGTCGGCAGTGGCGTCATACCGCCCCGTAGCGTTCATTTTAAAGACGAAATGCAGCCATACATACCTCTGGCTACATAATTCGTGCTCTCCAGAAATGTAGACAGGGGTACGTATCCACAATGAGCCTGTGTTGCAACGAATATGTGAATGTGTTGATGAATGTATAAGTCATTGTATAAGTCATTACTCCAAACCTTATGCTGCTTTAAAACTTTATGATATTTATATACTTTTGTTCTATTGGAATTATGTGTTGATATATACTTTATATACTTTACATGTTGTATACTCATCGCATGTATTTTATCTTACATGTATTCTATCTAATGTGTGGTTTCTTCTAAGTGTCTGATGGAATATCATTACAGGCCCTACAGACACTCTTTCCCGAGCAGCCCCTATAGGCACCCCTTCCAGAGCACTCTTATTATCTCCTAGATAAATAGAGAAGCTATTATTCATAAGACACAGAGACATACACATAAATGTCATTGACAGGGCAACTATGGGTTAAAGAACAATTAAGGCTATAAACTGAGGGATACAGTAGCACATTTTCTGGAAAGCAGGATACAGGATCATATCGCCTCTGTTGTAGCATATAGCTTGTAACAATAAATGCTTAAGCCTGAGAAATTCAGAAGACTTCAGACTTCTTTTGATTCTTGACAACATACACAATTATTAGTGAATGAGATCCAATGTTATCAGTATCAAGTATCAAGCAGTTTTTTTGTATATAAAAATCCTGCCTTTTAGAATGTACGTTTAAGAAATGTTGTGTTTTGTTCCCTCTAGCTCTGCAGATTTATACGTAAGAGAGCACTTCCATCCATACATAATTAATGGACACCAAACTCTCAAACTACTCAGGATAAAGGCAAACAAGGGAGGGTCCGCCATCATAGCAACTGATGACATCACTCAAAAATACTGTCTCTGCTCTCGAGACGGACAGTCGTTCATCCTCCCAGCACGCTCTGATCTAGAGTCGCATCGCATCATCATAACCACCACATCAATAGCCCGACATCTCCGTGAGCTGAAACTTCCTGAAGGTTTCTTCACTCATATTTTGATTGATGAAGCATCTCAAATGTTGGAAGGCGAAGCTCTTATGGCTCTAGGCTTAGCAGACAAACACACTCGAGTGGTTTTAGCGGGAGACCACATGCAGATGGCTCCAAAACTTTTCTCTGTAACCGATGACAAGCGATCAGAACACACCCTGCTCAATCGCCTCTTCCGCTACTATCAGGATCAGAGCATCAACATCGCCAAGAAAAGCAGAATTATCTTTAACGAGAACTACCGTTCTACCACAGAAATAGTAGATTTTGTATCCACTTACTTCTATGTGAGTGATGGGATCAAGGCCATAGGAGATGTCCATCCACACCCGAGGCTAAAACCCCTGGTTTTTCATCATGTCAGAGGAGAATGCCGTCTGAGTTCCACTATCACGTCCACGTCATGGTTAAATTATGCTGAGGTCAACAGTGTGGTAAACATGGTACAACTGCTTCTGACTGACTGGCCAATAGAATGGGGTGATAAAGACCCAAAGCAGATCTGTGTTCTCAGTGAAGGCCAACAGGTACTTTTTTTTGTGATAAAAACTATTATTTTCATCACTATGGCAAAATGTGTTATGATTATAAATAATTGACATGCTATATGAATAACAATGTATTATCAGCTGCTAATATTAATCAAGCATTAGGTATGAGAGTTGTAAATAATTGAATGATTCTTTTGCCTCAAAGATTCTTTTAGGAAGAAATCTTTGAAAAAAAACTGCTATCACTTGATAATATAGTTTAGTGATTGTTTAAGGGCTCGAATTGTTTCAAGCAGTGCTTAAAGTGGGTAAAAACGTGATTGCACTTGTCTGTCTTCAAAAAATTATTTTCAATAATATACCTTTTATAATTTAGCGATTATCTATTGCTTGCTTAACTTCCAGGATACGTATGATCCTGGACCTTCTAGGAGTGGTGGGATGTCTGTCATTATTAAATTTTTAATTTCTATGAAAAACTTTTGATATTTTCACTCATCAGTACTGCTGGTTAGTTAGTTATTTAGTTGGTTAATTTGCTGCTTACAGACAGTGATGCTGAAAAAGTACCACTGGAAAAGTACCATTAACTTGTGACAAGTAGCTGTACATTAGCAATTTAAATGCTAGTATTGCAAGTTTGTGCATAAAGGCCAACTTCAAGCACTGGAAACTAGCACAAAAACTGATACCAAAGTTACAACCCTTTTCCAGAAATGTAGTCATTACCCACAGATTTGACATCTTTTCTCTTTGATATTTCAGGTTGCTGCCATCAGAATCCATCTCCGAAGGAAAGGTTTTCATGGAGTGTCAGTTCAGAATTTAGCAAACATTCAAGGTACTTAGGGGTTCAAACATCACTGTCTGCTTGACATCAGGGAACCTGTTTGATTCAATTAGAACAAAATGATCTAAGTCATAAACATTCTTGTCAATCGATTATTATACATGTTTTGTTGTTGTTAAATTACAACCGACTCTTCAAAATTCTGTGTTCTTAGGAAAACAGTTCAGGGTCATCATAATAACAACAGTCCACACAAGAGACAAACTTCTTCAGTCAGACTCAAGCTGCCCAGAGTTCTTTGATGACATCCGTGCGCTAAACACCGCTTTGACCAGAGCCCAGTCGCTAGTGGTTGTAGTTGGAGATGCTGGTGCTCTTTGTTGCTTTGGAAAGTGTTCAAAAATCTGGAGGGCCTACATAGAGCATTGCATCAGCAAGGGCAGCATTAAACCAGATAATTTCACCAAAGATGTCCTACAGCGAGAAGTGTTGGAAATTTCAAAGTTTCAGAAGACAGAAAAGGTAGAAAAGTTTGAGATTGATGTAAATCTTCAAGCTGAAACTGATGCTATCTTGAAAGAGATGGAGGACTATGATTCTGATGTACAGGAGTCAGATGATGAGAATGAACAAAAGAGGCATTTATTTTCTTCCACTGAAAAAGAAAATCTCTTGGAAATGGTGAGGAAGCAGCCTGCTATCTACAAGCGTGGAGAACTGGTGATGGAGGGATATCAGTCAGGTTATATAATACCATATGACAACCCGTCTGAACGCATTCCTATTGAAGGGAGGAAAAACATTGGCATGTCTTTCCCTGGTGATGAAGTTGTGGTTGAGACCAGACGACATGACAAAGGCCATCTTACTGGGAAAGTTTTAGGTTTCACAAATAGATCACCAACATCCTCTGAATGTGTGTGTTCATTAGAAAATGAAAATTACAACAGACAAAAACAGAATCCTGACCAAAACCTGGTGCCAAAAACGATGATACCCCTCAACCACACAATCACCAAAATACGCATTTTGGTAAAGAAGGAGGCTCGCAAATTAATTCCTGTGTGGAAGTGTATTAGTGGCAATTGGACAATAACAGAAAGAGTTCCTATAAATGAACAAACAAAACAGAACTATGTTTTTGTTGTTCAGATTTTGGGCTGGAAAGAACACTGTTTCTTTCCACTAGGCAGAGTTACAGATATTCTACCGATAGGGACATCTTTAGAGGAGGGCCTTAAGATTTTAAAATCAGAATTCAAACTAATGTCTCCTCCTCTGATGCAAGAGAACATGCTTTCAGAAAGCAGAACTGATGACAAGAAAAGAAAGGATTTCACAGAAAGAAGGTTTTTACAAACCTTCACTGTTGATCCACCTACGGCTGAAGTCTTAGATGATGCCATCAGCATCAACGATCTTGGAAGCTGCTATGAAATAGGGGTTCATGTTGCAGACGTAGCTAGTTTTGTGTCTAAGGACAGTTCCATTGATGCATTTGCAAAGGATATGGGAGCAACCTTTTACGGACCTGGAAAAGAACCAGCATTTATGTTCCCTAAACATCTCTCCACCACCTTTTGGAGTCTTATCCCAGGCAAAGATCGTAAAGCCATTTCTTTAATTGTTGAAGTGGAAAAGCAGTCAGGCCTCATCACAAAAAAGACTTTTGATCTCTCTATGGTCAAATCTAAAAGGAAGCTAACCTACGAAGACGCTGAGGATATAATATGTCAGTGTGATGGTGAATTAAGATTTGATACATTGGAGGACTGTGTCAGAGTAGCTTACCATTTTGCCAGAAGCCAGCGCAAAACACGACTTAAAGAAGACTGGAGCTATGCCCAGCCTAATAAACACCAGAAGCCAGGGGAGAGAGAAGCACATCGAATGATTGAAGAGTTAAACATAATGTTTAACCATGAAGTGTCAAAATTTCTGTCAGAGTGCACAGACACTAAACTCTGCACTCCTCTGAGGTGCCAGGATTCTCCTAATGCAGAAGCTTTAGAGAAGATTAGTAATCAACATATGGAACTTATTCCTTTTTCATCCCACCTGACATTTCATTTAGAGAGACAGCGAATGGACCTGAATAACGCAATCACCTTCACTGTGTATTCTTTAGAGTCTAGAGATATTCATCCAAACAATAATCCTAACCCTCAAGCTAACTCTAGCCCTTTATCAAGCCAATTACGAGATGCCATCTCTGTCAGTGAGTCTGAATTTCATTTTGAAATTGGATTTCACAAGGCAGATTTTTTAAACTATGTGTCTGAGGAAAATATACGGAACTTGGGTGCACAATCGGACATGTGGAATTTGGCACCAGGCAAAAAACGTTGTGCCATCTCTTTAATGCTGAAAGTGGAAAAGAGAAATGGGAAACTAGTAGAGGAAAAGTTGGTGCTTTCCTGCATTAGGTCAAGCAAGGCATTGTCCTACAGTGACACTGACAGCATCATCAACCGACTTGGGAAAAAAGAGATGAAATTTGACTCTCTGGAAGATTGCATCCTTGTGGCTTGTCGTTTTGCACATGATCACAGGAAACAGAGGCTCTCTCGACATGTGAACAGTTCCAATCCCTCTGATCTTGCATTATCTGAAAGCAGCAAGTGCAGGTTAATGATGGAGGAGCTGAAACTGATGTTTAAAAGAGCTAGTGATCAAATTATTAATCAAGAAACCCAATTTATAAACACGTCTTCTGGACTGGTGAGTAGACTTAAGAAATACAATGAGACGTTTAAGTCTCTCCAAGCACTAGAGGAATGTCTGGATCCAAACAACGGGCAGAACTGTGGAAGTTTCATCATTCTGACATCTGTGTGGAAAAAGATTGAATCAGCAGCTTTGACATGTGACTTCTACAAAATGGCTGACCTCATTTCTACAGATGACATTCATCCTCAGTTGGTTCCGGCAATTGTTCAATTAAGTGCCAGCATCAACAAAGCCTTCTTCATTCGTTCTCTCTCCTGCAGAGAAGCTTTAATTGGGCACTATTCATTACATCTAGACTCATACACATATGCATCTTCACCCATTCGGCGGTACATTGATGTGATTCTTCAGAGGCTCATGCATGCAGTTCTCGGTGATCGTCCTGTAGAGTACTCTCAGACAGACATTGATCTGCTGTGTGAAAAGTGTAAAAGAGGAGAAAAGAGGGCCCAGGAGTATGAGAGCAAAGCGGAGTCACTTCAAATAGCAGTCAATCTACAGAAACAAAGCACATACAAAGTGGCTTTTGTCACCGTTGTTAAACGCGACAGCGAAAGTTTTAAATTGTCATTTCCATTTGACAAAGGAACTTTCCCGGAAAAGCTTCCTGTTCAGTACAGAAATTTACAACTTGAAGATCAACCACTATTTATCAAAAAACCAAAACATGTGAAGCTGACATGGAAAAAGCGTATATACGGATTGAGCATGACCCAGAGCCTACTCCAGAACATGAAAATCTCTTCAGAGATTCAGCAAAGCATTTGGCAAGATATTGTTGAGGCAGTGAGAGACGAAAAGTGGGATGAGGCAAAATCTCTCATATTGGCAGCAGATGTGAAGGATAACAGCATAAACAATGAAGTGTCTGATACATCCCGATGGGATCCTGATCACACATTTACTTCTGAAAAGGATCATTACACTGACTTCCAAATTAATCTGAAAGTTGGAGACACTGTCCAGGTCCAGCTGACCTCAGAAAGGGACAGAGGCTACTGGGCACCGACTGTACAGTTATTTAGATTGAGTTCAAGTTTTGAGATCTGTGTGGAGCACACTGACAATCCTATTAAGTGCTTTTCCAGACTTGCAAACCATCCATCCAAAGGTTCCTACAACAATGTAGATGAATATGTGCAGATATGGAAGCCCCTCTGTGAAATGGAGTCTGCTGCAACGGCTGTGGATGATAGTGATTGTGTTGTGATAGAAAATGTGGCAATAACTTGGGATCAATCATTTGACGGTTCCAGACTCTCTGGAAACTTCTCTCTACCTGAAGAGAATATCAAGAAATGGGCAATTGAATTTGACCTTGCCAAGTGTTTGCTCTGTATCCGAAAAAGAGATCTGGTGCAGAACCAAGCAGAACAATCAGAGCTGGATCCAAAATATTTTACTTGGGTGGCCCATGCTGTGACAACTCGGTGTTTGGATCCTCCAGAGAACAGTGTGAATAAGTCCAAAATCATTGACTTTAATGTAAATTATGCATCCATGAAAATCCCAAAATTTAAAAGAAATGAGACATTTACAGTGGAGATGATCCCAAAACTTCTTCCAGACATGTAAGCATGTGTCAACAACTATAATACAGTTCTTCAGTATTATTTAACTACCCGTAACACTACATAGCATTGTACCAGAATCTAGTTACTTCATAGTTCACCTGAGAATGAAAATATACTTTGAATGAATGAAAATTTACTCACCATTAAGTGGTTAGATTCCAAAGCTTTATGAGTTTGTTATTCTGTTGAATACTAAAGAAGATATTTTGAAGAAAGCTGGAAACTTTACGAAACCAATAACCATTACATAACCATTGATGTCCATAGTAGGAAAAACAAATACCATAAAAGTCAATGGTTACAGGTTTCCAGCTTTCTTCAATGTACAGTTCTTGCTTTTGTGTTCAACAGAAGAAAGAAAGTTAAACAGGTTTGGAACAAATGAAAGGTGAGTAAATGATGAAAGAATTTTCATTTTCAGATGTGCTATCTCCTTAAATATATTTAGTTAAATATATAGATGGAAAGGCTTGACAACCAGGTCCACTGATGTGTGTATTGTTTCTGCTTGATTCATTCAGACGGAAGGAAAGTGCAGTGAATAATCTAAAAAGAGCTAATGAACTTGTTCAGAACATTGCACTAAAACACCGGATTGTGAACCAAAGTAAGCAATAAATATTTTATATTTGCATCATTATTTAATGCCTATAAAGACATGGTTTAACCCACGTTTGTGTTGCTTATTTGCCTTTTCATAAGCTCAGCTTGATTAGCATCTTATGCGTTTATGCACTACATAGGATATAGGTTTAAGCCCAGCAAACAATTTTGTGTTTAATAGACGTCTAATAGACATCTAAATGTAGACAGCTTGGCTAAAACAAGGCTAAACTTGGGCTGTCAGTGAAAATCTAATAGACGTCTAAGAATAGGCCAAAACTAGACTAGTTGTCAAATAGACAGATTAGACAGACTTTATATGTGTAGTCATTCATTTCTGTTTATTTGACGACTAGTCTAGTTTTGGCCTATTCTTAGACATCTATTAGATTTTCACTGACAGCCCAAATTTAGACTTGTTTTAGCCAAGACGACTATGTTTAGACGTCTATTAGACATCTATTTCACCAGTGCTTTAATGGGATTGTGCTAATTTGACACGTTCAGTAGATCTGGGAGAAATGTCGTACTGTGAAGTAATATGATAATGTGTCTAAAATGGTTTTGTAGTAGATAAAACTGCACTGAAAAATACTTGAAAAGTTTTAATGTGCTGTAATATACATTGGTCTGCTGGTTTCTAAGATACTTTTGGCTTTCAATCAACAGGCTCAAATCAAGATGTACCGCTATATGTGCTCAGGAGAGAGGAAGCACCAGCAGGTCTGCCTCAACTGAATGAAAGTCAGTTTAAAGCTTTGGAAAAAGCTCTGAATGGCAAATTCACCCTAATTCAAGGACCACCAGGTTATACATTCTGAGCATATAGTTTTTCACATTGCAGATAGACCAATGGCTAGAGACACATTTGTTTTATTATGTCAGAACACTGTGTTATTATCACTTATATCGCTGTTGTCTGTTGCAACTGGTCAGTCCTGTTTTTGTTTGTTTGATCTTTATAGGAACAGGAAAGACTGTTGTAGGAGCATATATCGTGTACTGGTTCTCTCAGCTGAACTCTAGGAATCTTTGGAAGCTGAAGGACCCGACAGATAAAAACAAGAGAGAGGTTATTCTGTACTGTGGGCCCTCAAACAAGTCTGTGGATGTAGTAGCAGGTAAGTATCTTTTAAAGAACTTGAATTTGTGTGCAGAAATTTGTATTTATAAATGTGAGTTTAAAACTTGTGTTAACAGAATACTTGCTCAAGTTTGGAGAGAAGCTGAAGCTACTACGTGTGTATAGTCGACAGATGGAGATGCAGGAGTTTCCCTACCCAGGCAGCAACCTCCAGTTATCACACAAATCACGCCAGGAGCGCTCTAAACCTGAGCTCAAGTACTATCAATGAATCAAAGCTAATGTTGAGATGATGCACAACCTGATTTTTTTAAAATACAGTCTTGAAAATTCAATTTGTTTGCATGGCAGGCTATCTGGCATGTAAACAATGATCACCAGTTTATCTGTTCTGTACAGTACTCAAAATCTTCACTTTTTTTGTTTCTAGAGCTATAACACTTCATCACAGAATTCGAATGGGACACAACCCTCATTCTCAAAGAATAACTGAGTTTGATAGAAGAATTGAGAGTGACCCTTACTTACTGACAGACAGAGACATAGAAGAGTAAGTGGAAGCCTCGGTTATATTAATGAATCTTTCTCCCATTTGTAAACTCTAAACATCAAATACATCACAACTTTTACACAACTTGAGCTTCATTACCATAATCATTTTCTGTGCGTGCACATTTTGACATCTAGGAGTATGTATACAAGTGTGTGATTTAATGTGAATGTACTGTATGTCTGCATGACACTTGTGTGTATCCTCAGATATAAGAAGCTGCTAAATGATGCACGTTTGCATGAACTGGAAAGGCATGATATTATTCTATGTACCTGCACGGCTGCTGCCTCCCCCAATCTCAAAAAGACGCTCAGTGCACGACAGATCCTCATCGATGAGTGTTCAATGGCAACAGAACCCCAGACGCTTGTCCCATTGGTCAGCTTCAAACCTGAGAAGGTCAGAGTGACCATTGACTTTTTCTATAACAAACAGGTTTGGTAATTAATATACAGTAAATGGACAGATTTATATAAATGGACATAGTGAGAGAACACTACCAGCTTACCTTTGAAAACAATACAGTAGAAATGAAAAATTACATTTAATTTAAATATATTTTATACATATATTTTATAATACTGTTATTTTATAAAAGTACATTATACATATATTTAATAACAGGGTTATAATTATAAAGACCAAATAAATTTAAATGCAACAAAGTAAGGAAAATAAAGAATATAGCATATGATAAGACCTAAAATAAGTTTTTGTCATGCAACAATAAATAATATTTCAATCCTAAATGCAAACTTTGTCAGCTAACATAAGATAACCTACACAAGAGACTTCTTCATAGCAAAACATGCCTTTCTTACTTAGAGTATTTGTCTTGTTTCTAATCCAAATATCAAAAAATCAAGAAGTATTTTCTAGGCAAAAAAAAAATGTTCTCAGAAATAATTCAAAATTAGGTTTTACATAAAAATAAGCTAAATTATATAGTTAGTTATATAGTTGGGTAATTAAAATAATTTTATTTTAAAAACAAGATTGTTTTACTTACATGCGGTATAGGTGAATTGGGTAGGCTAAATTGTCCATAGTGTATGTGTGTGAATGAGTGTGTGTGGATGTTTCCCAGTGATGGGTTGCAGCTGGAAGGGCATCCTCTGCGTAAATCATATACTGGATAAATTGGCAGTTCATTCCGCTGTGGCAACCCCAGATTAATAAAGGGACTAAGCCGAAAAGAAAATGAATGAATGTTTTAAGGTAAAACTCAGTTTTTACTTACAATTTTTGAAAACAAGATGATATTTTTCATTTTATAGAAAATGCTTCTTGATTTAAGAATTTTTAGATATTTGGATTAGAACCAAGACAAAATACACTAAGAAAGATTTGTTTTTTCAGTGCTGATACTGTGCTTTTCTCTGATCTTGCCAATCAAATTTTTCACTCACCACCGTCTATGAGGATTTTCAGTTCCTTGTTAAACAGTCTCATATACTCATCCTGCAGGTTGTGCTGTTGGGGGATCACAAACAGCTGCGCCCGATCGTGAAGAATACGCATGTGCGGAGATTAGGCATGACACGCTCTCTGTTTGAACGCTACATGGACAGAGCACTAATGCTTGACACCCAGTACAGAATGGTACAAGACAAACACATACATGCTTCACATATAAATGTACCTACTCATTTTTAACATTAAATTCTTCCTTTAGCATGAAGAGATCTGCAAATTCCCATCAGAGGCATACTATAATGATATGCTGAAAACTGTTGTGCGTGAACGGACAAGCGTGCTGAATGCTGAGACTGAGAGAACAAGACAAAGCAAGCACATTCTGTTCGGAGATATACGTGGAGAAGAAATCAGTTTAGTTGTTTCAACTGCACGGGGGAATGAGAACTCCAAAGCCAACTTTGATGAAGTTAAGAGAGCTGTAAGTAAAAGCATCAAAAAATACACACCCCTAATATACACCAAACCCTATAGCAAAGCACAAAGGCATCTGTGATTGTGTAGCTCAACGTTGACCTAAATCGTCACTGCAAATATTTTTAACCCTTGTTGGTTAACATATCACCTTATATTAGAGATATTTTAGAGTTAGAAGCCCAGATGTGCTTAAGGGATGTTTTTGTGTCACACAGGTTGAGATTTGTATTCAGCTGGTAACAGTGGGCGGTGTGAGACCGGAGGACATTGCTATTCTGTCACCTTATAATGCACAGGTGGCCCAGATCAGAGACAGACTGTCTGATTTCGAACTGAAGGGATTCACTGTCACCACCATTACAAAGAGCCAAGGTCATACTCTAAAATAATTGTATCTCTTTAGATCTTTATTTTATTTCTCTGTTAAAGTATATTACCAGCTAAAAAAAGAAGTTTAATTGCAAAAGAGTGAGCGGTTGTATGCCCTAATTTTGGTAATGCTTAGTTCACACTACATGACTTTAAACATTAGCAGATTGCTGTGCCATTCAGACTACATGACTTGATTTTGTCTTTAAATCGCTGTGGTGTTCATACTACATAACACTACATAAATGATCCATAAGAGGGGGTCACACACTATAGGATATGATAACAACACTGTCCAGCCCCCAAACCACAATGAAATGTTGAGGGTGGGGCTGTCAGAAAGAGCTGAATACTATTGGCTGCTTGTGTGATGATGACATCACTGGCACACAGCGTTTGAAATCTCACTGACAGTATTCAAGGGAGCATTTGAAAGCATCATCAATCAGCTGATCTGTCAACGGATGGATCGCTTATATATGTGCACTGTTCAGCTGATAGATGTGGCTTTAATATGCTCTTGTGTCCGTGTAAATGCAGGGTGAAGCATGTGCATCAATGACAATTCTGGCCAATCACAAACATTTGTGTTGAGCTAACGAACACAACGGCCATTCAGCTTATGACTTGCTTTCTCATTAGCTGTAGCTCGTTGCGACATTTGACTCCATGTGGGGATAAGTTGGCTGACTGCTCTGGAATATTAGCATGCTAGATATTGAATTTTTGTCTGCGAGGTGTTGGCGACGAGTCAGCGAGCCTCTTTGATGCGTTTTTCAGTAGTTCACACATAAAGACACCTGCTGAATGACTTGCAAATCGGGCTTAAAGTCCTGTAGTGTGAACTTGGCATAAGCTGTTAGGTTGTTGAATAGTTTTCAATTGACTGTTTTTTCAATTATATTATTATTTCCATTAATCTTCAACCTGCAAAAGAGGTGATGACTATTTGCATTTTGATGATGTGATTGCAGGTAGCGAGTGGCAGTATGTGATTCTGTCAATAGTTCGTTCTTGTCCCAGTGATGAGATTGAACCTATGCCTTCAAGGGAATGGCTCTCCAAACACATTGGCTTTGTGGGCGATGAAAACCAGATCAATGTGGGCATCACAAGAGCACAAGTTGGGCTGTGCATTCTGGGTAATCCTTACCTGAATATTACATTGTTCTGGGAACATTTTCAAATGATTTATTCTTATAAATGACGGAATAATACACATCATAGCATCTTAATTTTCACAATGTTTAATAGAAAATAATGTCGTTTTTTTATATTTACTGTTATAAAATACTAATGTTTTATTTATTCTGTACTGTAGGTAATCAGGCAGTACTGAACTGCAGCCCAGCATGGCAGAAACTGCTGAAACATTATTCAGGTCTTGGCAGTGTGGTCACTGCAGACCAGATAACAGTACGCAGGGTCCGTTAAATCAAGTTGGATTTATCTTGAAGCGTTTTACAATCAGTGTGTAAATATATATTTTTAAGATTGTATTTCTAATAATATCTTGCAAATTTTTATCATTCCACCCCTATTTTTAAATGGGTACAATTGCTTTAACGAACAGACCTATGTGAAAATGTAGCCATTTATATAATTTTAATAAAATAAAAGCTTGAGAAATGAAATTGCATATATTTTACTACATATCACTATACAATGTCTTGTTGGTTGCTTGTTTTTATTCATACATTTCCACAAAGTGCAAGGCCACAAATTGTCTGAATTGTCTCTTTTTTAAGGCTATGTTTCGGCTGCAGACAAATCACATCTTTTCTGGCAAACTGACCACTATTATAAGCAAGTGGTCGTGACCAGAAAAAATCCATCTGTATGGATTACTTTTGTAATAACGTAGCTGTACTCACGTGACAAGGTGTTCAAAACAGATGCAAGAAGTGCATCAGATTGCTCTCCAAATAAGTGCACTGTCATGTTGTGGTGCACGAGATAAATTCTGTGATGATGAAGATTGGTATATATTTTGATGTTCCACAGCTGGCTTCACTCAGGCTTTTTTTTGACATTATTGCTGTCCTGTTAAGAGTAATGCAAAAAAAATGAAAAATGAAAACTTGAGCAGCCAAAGCGTCCAGATTGACATACTGTACATCTGCAAAACAAATCTGATCGCAATCACATTTCAAACGACCTCCAAATCTGATTTCATGTGTTTTATTGTGGTTTATTGTTATTGTGGCAGTCTAAACATAGCCTTAATGTAGCAGTCGCTGGTCTTGGTGCCTGATAATTGTTTTAACTGTTGTAATAATATACATAGCAGCTATTTTCTAAAGGTGCTATATGAAATTCATGTTGAAATGGAATTTTATTTAATCATCAACAATTTGTATTTTTGTGTATTCCTAAATGAAAATGAACATTTGAGCTGAAAAGTCATTAATATTGTCTGTCAGGTTTTAGTATCACTATGCAATTGCCCTCACTAACATTTCATTAAATGTGTTGACTAGTGAAGTAAAATATCCACTCCATAACTAACCCCCAGAGGTCAACATAGAAGAACAGATCAAGCTGAGGTACAGAAATTTGTTAGCCAAAATATTTCAGAGAAATACTCTGTCTAGAGAACAACTCTCAATCTTGTAAAATAATCTGCATGGTTCATGAGCTTGCTAATCTAATAAACAAAATTTAAATTTATGAAAGAAAAATATCATTACCTCCTATTCCACGTGACTTATTTTAGTCTTCTGTAGACATAAAAGTTTTGCGTAAAGATTCTGGGGGAAAAAAACAAACAGAAATTCAATTCTTTTTCTTTTTTACCGAAAGTAGGTAACGTTACCACTCACGCGTTGTGGCCACGCACACATTCAGAAAATTGGCGCCAAAATAGATGCTGTCTGAACGCCATTAGGTTGTAGCATGACATTGAGGCACATAACTGAAGATTCAGTAAATAATTGCTCTATGAACGCAGATCAATCAGTCATCGTGAACTATATGATTTTTTTTTTTCCAGAATAAAAACTAACTTCTGTGACGGAAAAAGGTAGGTTTCTAACAATAACCTCCAACAACCACAAGATGGCGCCTAATGACTTTGTTTGCTCTTTTTTTGTGCCTTTTTTTCAAACATACAGAGAGGTTTTAAGATCTTAAACATCTTTGAAAATCTGTGATTTAAAATCTAAAGTAATTTGAGCTATACTAAAATTAAAATGAAGAACATGATAATCCGGGTTTACACTAGAGTTTGAGCACTGCTGCTATTACAGCAAATGCTCCTCTGAAGGTCTGTTGCAATGTTATAAGGCTCAAAGATAACATCTTATCCCTTACAACGGCAATAATCAAAGTTAAACTGTTTGTTTGTTGGCAGTGGGTACTTATTACCTCATTTGGGATTGAGAGTTTGAACACAAGAGAAGACAGATGCATAAAGCCTTAAAAAGACTGCACTAACTACAACCTGTTAAAGTCAAAAAATTCTATTTAAGTGATGGGCAGAAATAGGTACCAAATTATTGAAATTAAACTTATAAGAAAATGTGTTTGTGTTTTTATTAAAGTGCTATATCTAAGCAATTAAATGTACTTTGTTGACGTAATTTGGCGTCAAATGGTGGTGCAAAACTACACTTTACTAACTTTCCAAACACCAATTTCAAACATTTAGTCTCCAAAATGCATAAGCACACAAACGAATACAGACAGTGCAGTAGAATAATATAGACACAACAGAGGGTGGTAAAGGTGCAAAACAACTTGATTCTGTTCCCCTTATCAGTCCTAAAGGATCTTAATACTGTTCTCACTGATATAAGTCTTCTTTCATTCTCGTCCAAAAAGCTCAAATTCAAAACATGTTTTCATTTAAAGTTGTTGCACTTTCATTGCTTATGTGAATTAAGTCTTCACTCAGGATTGTGAAAATACAAGGAGGAATGAACAGTCCCACACACTCAATAAACAAGCACATTGTGCTGTTTACAGAAGGATTCTGACCTCATCATATCACAGTCCACATGGTAGCTAAAACTGCTCACTGAATCCTGCAGTATGTAAACTTTGTGTTTTTCCCCCCTCAGTTTAAGTTATAATTGATGGGCTGGATAAATATTTTATGGATATAAGTCACTATATAACATTATAAGTGCACATTGATTTATAGTGCTGATGTCATCGACCATGTGCTCAGGATTTTGTATTGATGTCAAAATATCTTTGAATGTATCAATTTTATTAACCACAAATATGTGTGCTTTCTGTTGTGCAAGCGTAAAAATAATGACCTGTTGACAAATTGATATTTAAATTTTTCTAGCACCTTTACAGTAGTAATCTGTGGTTATAGTAGCAGTAAACATCAAGTTATCGTATACAGAGGTATTGAACTTGTACTCTTTGACTTAATTTTATTATCAATTGATTAATTTATTTATTTATTTGTGCATTTTTTGGCCTGTTGACATCTATAAGATTTTATATTTACAGAATTCATTTCAAACGCTAGTAATACAGGCTTGAATACATGTTCTGAATGGACGTTTTATTTTAAAATCCTACTTATGGAAACATTCTTGAAACTATGACTGGAATGTGTGCACCTATACACTATTAAAATTGTAAACAAATTATTTCAATGTGTCACACCTAAACGAATGAAGCAATTTAAAATTCTAATCAGTTTGAGTTTCAATGCTGTAATTTGTTTCAGGAAAAATGTATTGCAAGTTTATAGAAGAATATATTATTATTTTTAATTTCCACATCACTGTAAGTACTAGAGTTCCACGTGATCTAGATATGCTGATTTTGAAATACATTACAGAATATTACATTTGTATTTTGCATATGCACATAGAACTAAGTTGTCAACAAAAGTGCTTTTGTTGTTTTATATTCCTTTCCTTTTTTAGATCCTGTTGTGTCATTGTCTCAAAAGTGCACATGAATTTTTCAAATTCCATGTATTTAGTTTCACAATGGTGCCAAACGGTGACCTGCCTTCTTTCGCAAATGTATTTACCAACTAATGATTAACAAAACTCCAAACAACAGAACATTTCTGTTCTCCTTTAAATATGAGTGTGTGACTACAGTACGTTCAAATTTAGTTTCTTCTTTTTAAAAAGAGCCTTTATGTATTTGTGAGTACAACAATGTGCTTAATATATGTTTTTGGAGCACTGGTAATAACAAGTGGAGTTTTTTGCCAAGGCACAGCAGTTTTACAGCCAGCGATTCGAGGTAAGTTTGATCTGTTCAGAAATACTCATTTTTTTCCTCATGCACATGCACCTCTACACACGTATTCTCTTACTGTACACACACACACACAGCATGGTGGATCTGTTCAAGCCTGTCTCTTTCCTCCTCACCTCACTTAATAGACCTGTTTGTAGCAGTGGGTTCATCTGTGAAGATACCATGCACTGATGGAGAGGAAAAAGGGGTGGAGTGGAGATTTAACAGCTCAGTGCTTGTCTCAAGCCCAGTTATCTCCATACAGAACGCCAGTTTGAAGGACCAAGGCATCTACACCTGCCAAAAGCCAAATGGAAATCTGGTACAATCTGTATCTCTGCACCTGGGATGTAGGTTTATGCACATTTCATTTAATTCTGTGTGCACACCGTTAAAAACAAACCTTTTTTTTTTTTTTTTAAATTAAAGGTTTCATGAAAAACATCAATAAAACCTTTATATGTCACGAAAGACTCTTTAAATTATTTAAATTCTTTTCACACAAGAAAAAAAGGGATTCTTTATGGTGTGGTTCTAATTTGGAACCTTTATTTTTACCTTTAGTCATTTAGCAGACGCTTTTGTCCAATGAGAATTCAGCAAATCAACATGAAGAGGCAATACAAACATGTGCTACTCATGCAAGGGAACTGTTAGTGCTCAGAGAAATAAGAGCTAGAGTAAGGAGGGTGAGGTTTTTATTTTAAGAGTGTCTGGTAATCATTGTCTCTGAAATTTCACCTGTAATGTTTGCTCTATTCAGATCCCCCTTCTCCTCCGGATGTGCATTGTTGGTCTGCAAGTTACCCCAAAATGGCAATCTGCTCTTGGACACTGACTCCAGACCCAATACTTCCAACCCAGTATATTGCTACATACAGGTATCTTACAATCTCACAACTAAAGGTTCTTCATTGGCATTTAAGGCTCCATAACATCCATTGCACCAAACGTTTCTTCTTTCCCTTATGTTCTACACAATAATAAAAAAAAAGATCTTTAATAAACTTTCTTTGTTTCTGATTTTTTTTCTTCTTAAAACTACAGAACCACCATTTGGAATCTTTACTTTAACAGTACTTTCCAGAGTTGTTTAATTGGCCATATTTGTGATTTTTAAAATACTACATTATAGTGCAAAATATTTGCTGATGTCTTTCTGTATTTTATATTAAGGAGCTTTTCAGACCCACACTCAAGTGCTCGTCAATGCCAGAAATGGGGAGACCAAGGCAGGCAATGTGCATTAGAGGAACTGGAGATCTTTGCAAGAGAACCAACTCTTATCAACATCACAGCGGTTAATGCTCTCGGTAGCGCAACACAAATCCGGGCATTTATTTTTGAGCAAATAGGTGAGATTTTTTATAGTCCTCTTCTACCATTTGTTTTATAGTTTATGTTGTAAATGATTATGTTTAGAGTTATATGATCCATAAGTTATGACAACACACATTTGACATTTTGATTAAAATGACTTGTAAGGTTAACTCAATTCATCTCAAGTTTAAGGCAAGCAGTCTTTTTTTTACAGTGTCAACTGATTTACTCTTTGTTTTTTGTAATATTATATAAGGAAACTTAATATTTTACAAGGAATTATCAATCATTACACCATTATGAAAAAATCGGAAATAAATTAAATAGCTTTGGGTGGTCTGTGTCAAGACCAAAAACAGTGTTGTGACAAAAGAGATGCTTTTGAAATTTTTTCTTATCAATGTTCACATCTTGATGCGTATGCACTCATATTGAGTGTTTTAATTCCTGTCCTTGGTTGGTCTGTAGTGAAACCTGATCCTCCGGGCAATGTCAGCGGGATAATAATGCCAGGCAGGAAGGTATCTGTGCAGTGGAGTCCACCACACACATGGCCAGATCCTGTCAACTTTCTCCTTAAATACAAAGTCAGATTCCACTGGGGCAAACCGGAGACTGCTAGAACTGTAAGTTTCATGCGTTAACATTAAAGTACCAAAACCAAAATGACAGCAAAATGACAACTTTAACACTAGAACCGCCAAGGGGTCAAATGTACTCATACCTGTTATTCAAATGTACAGTTGAAGTCAAAATTATTAGTCCTCCTGTGATTTTTTTTATTTTTCAAATATTTCCCAAACAATGTTTAACAGAGCAAGGAATTTTTCACAGTATTTCCTATAGTATTTTTTCTAGTGGAGAAAGTTTTATTTGTTTTATTTCGGCTGGAATACATTTTTAAAAACAAGGGCAATATTATTAGCCCCTTTAAGCAATATTGTATTTACGATTGTCTTCAAAACAAACCATTGTTTAGAAACGTGTTGAAAAAAATCTTTCCGTTAAACAGAAATTGGGGAAAAATATACAGATTTTCAATAACACGTATATCTCCTAGTCATCGACTTTTACTAAAAATGCATTATTTACAACTGCCTGTTGTTAAGAATAGTTTTGCTAAAACAGCATCAGAAATTCAGATTTACCTATATAATGCCATTATTTTCCCACCACTTATATTTTAGATTCCTATATTCAATTCATCTTTATTTCTATAGCGCTTTTTACAATGTAGATTGTGTCAAAGCAGCTTAACAGTTCTAGTAAATTGAAACTGCTTCAGTCTAGTTTTCACAGTTGAATTTCAGTTTAGTTCAGTTCAGTGTAATAATGTAAATGTCACTTCTGAAAGACCAGACATGACATATAGTACAACGATATATAGGGGTGGGGATGACGTTACTTGTGTCATAATACAATATTACTGTGCTTTAAATTTTGCAATATATAGCAATTTATGATCTTTTTTTTCATATTTCAAATTTTATCTCAAAAGTAAAACTTAGGTAAAATCTGTTTTAACTAAACAGAAATTTTTCTCAGTTTTAAATGTTGTATATACCTTTCCACGATGCCACCATCTTTATTTTACTAACTTGCTGCATGCTAAAGGTGACCCAGCTGACCTCACCAGAACAAAACCAAAACCACCATCTAGTAAACTGTAAATAAATAGATTTGAATATTTAACTAAATAGTATAATAAAATAAAATATTGGTGATGTATTGACAGCGACACGGTGGCTCAGTGGTTAACACTGTCACCTCACAGCAAGAAGGTCGCTGGTTCGAGTCCCGGCTGGGACAGTTGGCATTTCTGTGTGGAGTTTGCATGTTCTCCCCCAGTCCAAAGGCATGCACTATAGGTGAATTGAATAAACTAAATTGGCTGTATAGTGTATGTGTGTGAATGAGTGTGTATGGGTGTTTCCCAATACTGGGTTGCAGCTGGAAGGGCATCTGCTGTGTAAAACATATGCTGGATAAGTTGGCGGTTAATTCCGCTGTGGCGACCCCAGATTAATAAAGGGACTAAGCCGAAGGAAATTAATGAATGATATATTGATATCAGCATTGGGCAACACGGTGGCTCAGTGGTTAGCACTGTCACTTCACTGCAAGAAGGTAGCTGGTTCGAGTCCCGGCTGGACCGTGTGGAGTTTGCATGTTCTCCCTGTTCTCCGGGTGCTCCGGTTTCGCCCACAGACCAAAGACATGAGGTATAGGTGAATTGGGTAAAAAAAAATATATATATATGGTCTTAGTGTATGAGTTGCTGTGTGAATGCGAGAGTGTATGGGTGTTTCCCAGTACTGGGTTGCGGCTGGAAGGGCATCCGCTGTGTAAAACATATGCTGGAATAGTTGGCGGTTCATTCCGCTGTGGTGACCTCTGATAAATAGAGATTAAGCCGAAGGAACATGAATGGATGCATGATATCACGTCCATGTATCAATATTGTAATGTGGAAAATATTGCGATATAATGCTGCATTGATTTTCCCCATTTCTAGATCTAGATCATGCCAAAACCACTTCACAAGGATGAAAATAATAATAAAAAAAGTTCTAGTTAATTAAAAATGATTCAGCTCAATTTAATACGAACAGATAATCCACTGACAGTAAACAGTAGTCATGTGAATGGGTCATTTTTACCTGCTGGATGTTTTAGCTCTACAAAGAGCCTTGGTGGTTCAAGTGTTAAGAGACAGGAATGAAACATGATGGTTATTTCATGCTTTAACGTTTACTGTTTTCTAGCTGGGCCCTTACGAGTCTAATAAAATGGTTCTGAGTGGACTGGTGGCAGGAAGGACGTATTACATCCAAATATCAGCAAAGGACATTCTTGATGATGGACAGAGCAGTGAATGGAGTGCACCAATACACATCACTATACCTACTATACTATACCTAAAGTGATGGATCTCGACTTCAATCAGAAGTGATATGTTTATTCTGTCTATAAATTCAATTTATAAATTATTGCTATTATTCAAGCTCAATGTGCAGAATTGTCACTCAGCATGACTTTACTTGCATATGATTGAAGTAAAGCTTGTAAGATGTAAAAAGCTTGTAAAATGATCTTCTTACAGATTGTTGTCTTGGTTTTCAGTACCAATTTTTTTTATCTGGACTAGATACTATGTCTTGTCTTCTATTTTATTGCTTAAAGTAAGAAAAATATGCACTTATGGGGTATAAAATAATCTTAATTCAAAGTAAGAATGAGCTTTTTTTTTTTACCCTGTTGGCAGTTATTTGTAAAAATAATGTAAAGCATTAATTAAAATTATAAAGATAATAATAATTTACAATACTCTATACCTTTTGTGATTTAGTTTAATGTATTTGATTTAGGAATGTTCAAATATATCACACTTCATCAACACAAATAAACTAATTAATTAATAAAAAAAATAAATAAAAAAAATAAAAAAAAAGAGTCATTATTCATTCATTTATTTTCTTTCGGCTTAGTCTTTATTTCAGAGGTTGCCACAGCGGAATGAACCACCAACTATTCCAGCATATGTTTTACACAGCGGATGCCCTTCCAGCCACAACCCAGTACTGGGACACACCCATACACTCTCGCATTCACACACACACACTCATACACTACGGCCAATTTAGTTCATCCAATTCACCTATAGCGCATGTCTTTGAACTGTGGGGGAAACCGGATCACCCAGTGGAAACCCACGTCAACACGGGGAAAACATGCAAACTCCACACAGAAATGCCACCTGGTCCAGCCGGGACTCAAACCAGCGACCTTCTTGCTATGAGTAATACAAAACAATACAATGTTTTGTTTTCTAATTATTTTTTAGGGGCTTTTACCTTTATTGAGATAGGACAGTGGAGATTTTACAGATAGGAAAGTGTGGGGAGCAGAGATAGTGGAAGGATCGGCAAAGGACCTCAAGCCAGGAATTGAACTTGGGTGGCCGTGAGCCCCTTGGTGCTATATGTGTCGACGTGCTAACCACTAGGCTATTGGCACAGACATAATACTGTTTTAAAAGAATTTGTCACATATACTGTTGTCAGTAAAGCATTATTTATACACCATTATATAAATGAATAATATTTTAAAGTAGCTTCGTTTTGTTAAAAATGTACTATGTTTTGTTTAGTCTGATATTTATATTGTTTTTGCATTTATGTTAGCTTTATTTAAATTAACAAATAATTTTTAATAGCTTAAACTATAATTTTTAGATTTACATTTAGCTTTTATCTATTAATCGAAAAGAGGGACTCAAATACTGCTTATATATGTGAAAAATATTACATAGTTTGAATTAAAACCATAGTAAAACAATGCTCATCTTTAACATGCACGACAAAAACATCAAAGCACAAGGAATGGGCTACATGCACAGCTAGTGTTTTTCAGCCAATGTTGAACCTCCGGTGAGAGCTTTATGTGACCATTTTCAATTTCATAAGGTTCCTTTTACAGCATCAATGTTGTAATGTAATTACAATACATTCAGTTAAATAGACTTGATTTAGTTGCAGAAACTCTATTGAAAATACTGGGATAAAATAAACTGTCATATTTTAAAGACATGGCAGGGGAAAATGGAATTTAATGCAGTGCTTCTTGTCCGGTCTGAGACCCACTTCATATCGTATATCTATCAGGCAGTGAAGATCACTGATTTTTAGAATCAGACCTTAAACATGCCAATTTTATAATGAAAAGACAGTTCGCTGGAAGCCCTGGGGCTGGCTGGCTGAAATTAAAAGTTTGTGTGCATATACCCCATTAAAAATAGACATGAAGTAAGAAATTAAATAGCCTCAGGTGGCACTTTTTCTTGACATAAAAATTTAAAAGAATCTGTTTTCCAGACTCACTTTCATTTTTGGATGGACTATCCCTTTAAGCGGTTTTATTTCATATTTATTTTCATTTTTATTACATAGATATTATATAACACGCGTATTTTATTTATTCATTCTATCAAAGTTTTCAATTTCATGTAATGATCCTTGAAAATTGATGTGAATGAAACCGAAAACAACTCGTTCACTCATTTGTTCCTTACACTTCTCTTTATTTTTCCCTTAAAATTCTTGTAAACACCCGGCAATCTAATACGCATCTAATACACCCATGTAATCTAAATTTAATCTAATACGTCAACAATCAGTGGCGTTACAAACTCGGAGTGACGGACCCCCAGAGAAACTGATGGTGCTCGGGGCAGGTGCGCCGTCACCTTCTCGGAGCTGTACGTACCCGGACCAGGCTTCCCGGTGCTGTCGATGAGAATATTATGACGGCTCTGCATGGAGAAAGAAGGCTGTCTGTTTAAGTAAATGCTGGGGTCTGTGCTGTTGTAGCGGCCAGGTCCTGGGGTCATGGACAGATCCTCGGATGGGCCGCCTGCTTTCATGCGAGCGGACATGGTGAAGCACGGGCTGGAGGGTTTGCAGGGGACTGGGGTGCCGAAGAGAGTGGGTAAGGTGTAGCGGTTGGGTGCTGGTACAGGATCCACACTACGGTAACGCGTGCGGGAGGACATGGTGTAAGATGGAGGTCTGTGGTGGAGGTTTAAAGGTGGAGCTTTCTCAGGACTGTAGGCTCCCGGTCCTGGAGTCTGGAAGGTACCAGCTGATCAAAAAAACCCAGAGAATCAACAACTGCTTCATGTGATCGAGGATTTAAGTGACTTTAAAATGACAGTTTGCTTTATAAATTGCTCAAAAAGAATTGTGCATGGCTATTTTTCATCTGACATTAAAGGATTAGTTCATTACAAAATGACTATTCTGTCATCATTTACTCACGCTTGTTTCGTTACAAACTTAGAAGATTTTGTTGGCCTTCAGAAAACACATTTAATTTGTGTGCAGTTTTTTAAATGAACTGAATTTATATAATAATGTATTCTTCTGTAGTTGTCAAAATGATTAGCCCTTATTTAAGTATTAAATTACTATTAATTATTAATGTTTATTCTTTTTCAAATATTTCTCAAGAGATATTTAATCGAGCAAGGACATTTTCACAGTATTTCTGATCATTTTTTTTCTTCTAGAGAAAGTCTTAATTTGTTTTATTTTGACTGGAATAAAAGCAGTTGTTTTTTTTTAAAAACCATTTAAGGTCAATATTATTATTAATTGGCTACTGAACAAAAAGCACTGTAAAACATTGTAAACATAATTTCTCATTAACCTAGTTAAGCCTTAAAATTGCACTTTAAGCTGAATACTAGTATCTTGAAAAATATCTAGTAAAATATTATGCACTGTCATCATGGCAAAGATAAAAGAAATCAGTTATTAGAAAGGAGTTATTGAAACTATTATGTTTAGAAATGTGTTGAAAAACAATCTTCACTCTGTTAAATAGAAATTGGGGAAAAATATTAAAGAATTAAAATTTAACAGGAGGGCTAATAATTCTGACTTAATAGTTCCAATTCAGTTTATGAATTAGGAACTATGCAATGTCTGCTATTTTTTGCTTGTTTACCAATTTCGTATTTTATTGCTTGTATAATTTACCTAGCTAAACTTTGTGAAACTACCATATAGCGTATGTATTATAGCCTAACTCAGAGACTTCACACTCTTCATTAAAAGTGTATATACACCCCAAATTCTGAGGCTTCAAAATGTTTATAAAAAAAGAGAAAAAAAGAACCTAAACAGATTAACTGGTTCAATTCAAGTCTTCTGAAGAGACTTAATCACTTTATACTATGAACAGGTTTAATGTAAGTCTTTGTTTACATACAGTATATGCAGTAGTAATCAACATTTGAAGTGGATCAAAA
>CAIGQV010014432.1:15813017-15860290 GCA_903798115.1 Danio jaintianensis | reverse complement strand
ACTGCATGTGAGTAAATCTGAATCATGTTTGCTTGTCAGTGTTTACATGTGAATAAAATAATACATTAAATCTCCTCATTGTTCAAAGCGGTCCTTCATCTTTGGAATATCTGGATTAAACCATTTAGAATAGTGTTCATAAAAGGTTTTTATTTGGATTTCACAACTCAGGGTTTTTTTTATAGTGGAAAAAGTGTTTTTATATTCTTAAAAATAAAGCGAGTTTAGTTGTATTAGTGATTCCATGAAGAACCTGTACCATTCATGGAAACTTTTCAATCCACAAAAGATTATTCATAGTTGTAAAAGGTGCTTTGAATTATATTGTTCTTCCCACTATGAAAAAACGGTTCTTTGCTGAACTTTTCACCAATGATGGTTCTTCTTTGGCATCACTGTCAAAACACTTTTGGAACCTTTATTTCTAGTGCAATATTTTTAATTATTATAATTATTTGAACTATTTTTAGTAGTGCAGGGGTATATGAGTAAATTAGGAATCTTCTGAAATGTTTTTGAGAATTCTCATTTAGGTATGTATTTATGTATGTACAGTATATATGTATGTATATATACACTCACTGGCCACTTTATTAGGTACACCTGTCCAACTGTTTGTTATTGCAAATTTCTAATCAGCCAATCACATGGCAGCAACTCAATGCATTTAGGCATGTAGACATGGTCAAGACGATCTGCTGCAGTTCAAAACCTGAGCATCAGAATGGGGAAGAAAGGTGATTTAAGTGACTTTGAACGTGGCATGGTTGTTGGTGACAGACGAGCTGGTCTGAGTATTTCAGAAACTGCTGATTTACTGGGGTTTTCACACACAACCATCTCTAGGGTTTACAGAGAATGGTCCGAAACAGAGAAAATATCCAGTGAGCGGCAGTTCTGTGGGCGCAAATGCCTTGTTACAACCGAGGTATGCAGAAGAGCATCTCTGAACGCACAACACGTCGAACCTTGAGGAGGATGGGTTACAGCAAAAGAAGACCACACCGGGTGCCACTCCTGTCAGCTAAGAACAGGAAACTAAGGCTACAATTCATACAGGCTCACCAAAATTGGACAATAGAAGATTTCTCGATTTCTGCTGCGACATTCGGATGGTATGGTCAGAATTTGGCATCAACAACATGAGCATGGATCCATCCTGCCTTGTATCAACGGTTCAGGCTGGTGGTGGTGGTGGTGTAATGGTGTGGGGGATATTTTCTTGGCACACTTTGGGCCCACTGGTACCAATTGAGCATCGTGTCATCGTTCTGACCAATCATATCATTGCTGACCATGTCCATTCCTTTATGACCACAGTGTACCCATCTTCTGATGGCTACTTCCAGCAGGATAATGCGCCATGTCATAAAGCGCAAATCATCTCAGACTGGTTTCTTGAACATGACAATGAGTTCACTGTGCTAAAATGACCTCCACAGTCACCAGTCTCAATCTAAAAAGAGCACCTTTGGGATGTGGTGGAATGGGATATTTGCATTATGGATGTGCAGCGGACAAATCTGCAGCAACTCCGTGATAAGGCAGTTCTGAAGGCAAAAGGGGGTCTAACCCGGTACTAGTAAGGTGTACCTAATAAAGTGGCCGGTGAGTGTATGTCTAATAAATATATGTAAAAAGTTATATATGTAATGTAAAGTTTAATTTTTACATAAATATATCTGTTGTGCTGACTGAATGAACCCACATCCATATTTCACCCATATTTGTACATTTTATTAATATTATTTTTACTAAAATTATCTGCAACATTAAAGACACTTTATTAGCCTTCATTAAGCTTTCTATGAATAAAAATCACTTTTGTAAAAAACAAAACTTAGTCTATATTAGTTTGTTATAACCAGGACCAGACTTCTGTTATGAAAAGGTCCTGGATTACACAAATTAACAGATTAATGAAACAAAACATGCATCAGATCAGATGAAAACTGACCTGTCCTCTTCCTTCTACCCAGCATGGAGTACGACGGGGTCCCGTCTCTGCCAAAGCGCGTCATTTTGGCATCCACACGATACCGTGGCCCAGGACTGGAATCCACAGACACCACTATTCAAAAGAAACATTTTGTAGTAAATTAATGAATTACATTTGGCAGCAAATTTGATCAGGTCCATGCATCTCTATTTAACAATTTCTACTGTCTGAGCATCAAAAATACTATTTAATGTTAATTAAAATCAAACATATGGATTAAAATCAAGCGCATGGATTTTGTTAGCGTAATATGCCAAAGAAATAGCATTAATCATTATATTGCATGCTGTTGTTTGGAATATAAAGTCCAGATGTGCAAGAGGTTTTTTATTTTTTTTTGCATTCATTCTTTGATCGAACTGGGTGTTCTCAATTCGTTCCACGAGGAAGCAGGCGTTACATGTCACTAATTAGGCGTGTAAATGTGTGTATGCAAATCCAAAGACTATTTCAGCCATCATACTCGACACTAATTCATCTATAAAATGATCAATCCCTATAAATGCCATGTTGATATATGTGTGTGATGTGCATGAACAGGCATGATTGATGGCAGGCCGCATTAGTGGAGTGGATCGTGTCGTGTGTCAGTGTTTTGTTGTCATGTCACTCACTGTTGCTGCTCATGCGGCTGTGGAAGGAATAGGCCGGGCTGCTGGGTTTGGTGTAGTCATGGTTTATGTAACCGATAGTGGGCGGAAGAGCATAACACCCCGGCCCGGGCCCTGCAGGCACACACAAAAACACACACTCAGGAGTATTTTAGCATTCATTATTATACTGGAATTGTGTTGGTAATCATTTAAAACTAATTATGAGTAACATTATGAGTAACTGGTAGTTTAGAAGAATAATTAATCGTTTGAAATGATTATTTTTAAAATTTTGTTTTCATTTTAAAGCTTAAGCAATTTTATGTTTTGTCATTATTTTAATGTGTGTCTAGTTTTTTTTATTTTTATTTTAGTTTTAACTTGTTACCAGTCACCCCTTATTTTGAAAAAAATTTTGAAAACTGAATTAAGTTTAATTAATTTGATTGTAAAACCTGAATTACAATAAGAATTTAATTGGAATAAAATCTGCCTCACTAAGCTGATTAATGCACAAAAGTGAAAACATTTAATAAAGAAATAAATAAATAACATTAGCACTCCCATTAAATTTTGATTCCTTTTCCAACATTTTTGACATTTTTCCACAGTATTTCCTAATGTATTTTTTTTTTTTGAAGAAATTGTTTTTATTTTAATTTGGCTGAGGAAAAAAGCTGTTTAAAATAAATGTAAAAATTTAAGCGCAATATTATTAGCCCCCTTAAAAAATGTGTATTTTTTTCAATTATAAGCTATTATTATAATATAGCCTAGTTGACGTTTATTTTATTGAAATTTCACATTTTAATAAATATTTTAAATGTGTGGTTTTAATTTTAGCTATAATAATCCTTGTATCATTCATTCATTCATTTTCTTTTTGGCTTAGTCCCTTTATTAATCTGGGGTTGCCACAGCGGAATGAACCGCCAACTTATTCAGCATATGTTTTTACACAGCGGATGTCCTTCCAGCTGCAACCCATCACTGGGAAACACCCATACACTCCCATTCACACACATACACTAAGGACAGTTTAGCTTACCCAATTCACCTATAGCGCATGTCTTTGGACTTGTGGGGGAGGACTTGTGGGGGAAACCGGAGCACCCGAAGGAAACCCACGCGAACATGGGGAGAATATGCAAACTCCACACAGAAATGCCAACTGACCCAGCCGAGGCTCGAACCAGCGACCCACTGCGCCACCGTGGCGCCCCATCCTTGTATTATAGTTATACTTATTACTCACTAACTTAATCTGAGGTTTGGTAAAAGAAACAAATCTAAAGTAAAATATAAATATGACATAATTTGAAATACAATAAATCAAATCAAAGAGTAAACATGAAAATCCAAATTAGCATAAGAGCCAAGTCAAAATAATAAGCTATAATAGTTTACAAATGATACTAAAATTATGATAGTACAATAATAATACTAAAATTACAGTAATGTAAAATTACAAACACACGCCTGAAAATAAAAGTTTTCTTTATCTGCACTGATGGTTCCACTGTTTTTCATGGAACATTTTCATTCAACAGAGGGTTCTTTTTGGTGGAAAAGAGTTCTTTATAATAAATTATATTTTATTAAATTAATTATATATTCACACTCACTAAAAGATTACTTAGGGTAGCCTATTAAAACATATTTTTCTGATCCATCACTGCCAAACATTTATTTTTAAGAGTGCATATTCACTTCATTAACTAACTAATTTTCTTAGTACAATTTATATATAACACAATATCAATGCATATGCCAACTATAATGTTCCTTGCGGTCACTTCCTTTTCATTAAACCTAAAATAAAACAAGGGAATGCTATTCATGCGAGACACAAAAGGCCACACATGCTGACCACATTTCCAAAAGCTGAGCCTCGGCTGTAAAACTTTTCATTTGAAATCGTATGAATTTGATATAAACACAGTTAAATTTCACACAACCTTTTCAAAGCTTTGTCCGAAAAAAATACAGGTATACAGACAAAAGAAGTTCAATTCTCAGAACGATACAAGCAGGTGTTTCAATAAAAGACCCAACTGACAGTTTCTTTCACCAAACCGCCAGTCCATTCTCTCAAGAGCCGAATAGGAGCATGTTTGAACTACTGACAGAGCTAAAATAAATCGTCAGATCTCCTCGCTTCGCTGAATAATTCTTTCATCACAATCATTTATTTGCACAAAATGAATCAACTGAGGGCAAAACTCACCCCGTTCCCGCCCGGCGATGATGGGCCGCCGCCGCCGCTCCACTTCCGCCATGTCGCGGATATGTTTTTTTAAATATTATTTTTGGGCTATTTTCAAAGAGCTGACAAGAAAAATGGCCAGCAGACGTGCTCAATGAGGTCCGGTAGAGGTTGAAGTTTCAGTTTAGACACAGTGAAGAGATACAACTGCCGTCTGAATTATAAATGACTCTTACAAGCACAAGAAACAGTATCCTTGTCCGAGCGACGAGAACTTCCATCTCAATATCTTTCCGCATTACAGATTTCCAAACATCCATCACTGACTACAAAAGACACCCGCAGTTACAGCTTGGCATGTTGTCTGTAAACGACGGCTAATGAACTAATTAAGCTGACAGCAAACCGTGTCACCAATGCTCATGTTATTGGAGCACTTGTTATCATTTAAAATAATGATTGTGTAATAATATATTTAATTTAAGCCTAGTTCCATACTTCAACCCAGTCTCATAGCAGTTCTATGGTCAACTATCAACTATGTGATTTCCAGCTGTGTTATTTGAGATTTAGTGATTTTAAATACATATTTTGAATTAGTTTTTGTTTTCAAAATATGTATTATTTCCGTTTAAAATCTTTTCTTCTGCTTTTAAGCCTTAGTAAATTGTACACTTTTAATTAATAATTTTTAAGGGTTTGGATTTTTATTAGTTTGTAAACAATATTTAAATACAGTTTTAATAGAAGTTCGTTTTTTTTCTTTTTCTTTCACAACTAAAGTGTTGTTTTATATAGTTTTAGTTAACTACAATTACAACCGTTGAAATGTTCACTTTTTGTTTAATTTATTTTTAAAATGAATTACATTTCGAAAGGAATTTTAAAAATATATATATGTTAATTCTTCTTTAAAATGACTATATACCTGTAGTTTTAATGTTTACTCCAGCTTTTAGTGTTATTGGACCACTTCTTTCCTTTTTAAAATAATGATTGTGTAATAATATATTTCATTTAGGCCTAATTCCTTACTCCAACCTAGTCTCATCAGTTCTTTATATGGTCACAGACCCGTAGCCAGCCTATTGAAAGGGGTGGTTCTTTTTTCTGAAAAAGTGGACCTTTTTTGCAGTTATTCGCCTCATTTTTCTATTCAACTATGCATTTTAGTGACATTTTAAGAACTATTCTTTGCGGGATCAGCTTGTCGGATGGTGATCATAACCACACTTTTTGATGCACCAAAAATATTTCCTACACTTTTGTCAAAGAGCTCACCATACTATTTTACTACGAAGTATTTATTTACAAAATTGGATTTAAACTGTAAGTTAATCCAGTTTTATAAATATTGTTATGAGATAAGCATTTTAAATAAAAAAATGAATAAAGAAATATGAACACTTATTTTTATATACAAATTTATCATCATTTATCATTAAAAAAATAGGAATCTGGTAAAAACTTGTTTTGAAATAAAATCTGTAAACTATGGGCAAATAAAAACTGGCCAGCTCATTCAACTTTCTTCAGTCAGAATTTGGCCACTTGAATAATTAAACATTAAATTAGTCTTAAAGCCTTCTTCTATCTATAATTTTCACAATTTATGATGGCATAGCAGTCAAAAATGGGTTAAATGAGCTAATATAGGGGTCAAATTCTGGACTTTGTCAGTGGTGGTGGTGGTGGTGGTGGTGGGGGGCGGGTCCTTCAAACCACCCGAACCCCCCCTGGCTACGGGCCTGGGTCAACTATCAACAATGTGATTTACAGCAGTGTTATTTGAGATTTAGTGATTTTAAATACGTTTTTAAAATTAGTTTTTATTTTCAAAAGTATTTCCGTTCAAAATTTTATCTTTTTTTCTGCTTTCAAGCCTTAGTAAATTTTACACTTTTAATTAATAATATTTTTTAAGGGTTAGGCCTACTTCAATAACGTAATTGTGTGATTTTTATTAGTTTATTAGTTTTTCAACAATGTTTAAATACAGTTTTAATACAAATTCATTTTTTCTTTTTCTTGCACAACAACTAAAGTTGGGTGACGCGGTGGCGCAGTGGGTAGCACGTTCGCCTCACAGCAAGAAGGTCGCTGGTTCGAGCCTCGGCTGGGTCAGTTGGCATTTCTGTGTGGAGTTTGCATGTTCTCCCCGTGTTCGCGTGGGTTTCCTCCGGGTGCTCCGGTTTCCCCCACAAGTCCAAAGATATGCGGTATAGGTGAATTGGGTAAGCTAAAATTGTCCATAGTGTATGAGTGTGTGTATGAATGTTTCCCAGTGATGGGTTGCAGCTGGAAGGGCATCCGCTGCGTAAAACATATGCTGGATAAGTTGGCGGTTCATTCCGCTGTGGCGACCCCAGATTAATAAAGGGACTAAGCCGAAAAGAAAATAAATGAATGAATGAACAACTAAAGTTTTGTTTTATATAGTTTTAGTTCACAATAACAACCATTTATTGTTTAATTTAATTAAAGTGAATTACATTTCAAAAGGAATTCAATTCTTCTTTAAAATGAGTATATAGTATTAAAATTTACTCCAGCTTGTAAACTAATTAAATACGTTCTATAGGGTTTATCAATTAGCTTTTTTCCACTTTTAAACAATAAAAATATATATTCATTTATTTGTTTGTTTGATAAAGCACCCAGATAAAAATCACATTAAATACGTTATTTTCCATGGACACCTCCATCACCCAGAACACAGTGCAAATGAGTCTTCTAGAAAGCTGCTCTCATTTCTGTGGCATAGCTTTACAGTAGGATCTCCATATCAGGTTCCTCTGCAGCATTAATTACTCTGATTTAACAGCGAGAAGCCACTTCAAACAAATGACGCGATGCGCTGTTTTCCATTACCAGCTCTAACCTGACAAAATCCGAAATACAAATGTCATTAGCATGCTAAGAAAATGTGTGTTGTGCAAGCAGAGCGAATTGAGCGGACATTAAACATTAACCTGCTGGATGTAAGCAGGTAACACTACAGCCGACCTCAAAGCCACAAAAAAGAAAGGTCAAGTTACCCCCAGAGTTCAGCAAATTGAACAAGCATATAAGCACAGTAGTTTGCATATAACTTGCACATGAACTCATATTAAGCAAGAGTGTGGTACCATAAATAAAAGCAGAGAATGTTAATCTGCAACTCGATACTGAGCATATTATTGATCCCTGTACCATGAAAGTGCCAGAGGTCTCACTTTACACAAACTTATTTGTGAAATAAAGCTCCAATAACCCGTACAGGGATTACAATCAGGGTCACAGGCCATATCTTTTATTTGGTCAACCGTACGTACTTTGTCACTTTTTCAGTCACGTGTTTGGAAGTCACAGGGCTGAAATGTTAAGGACTGTAAACCCAATGGCCTAAAGCGTTTAATTTTTTTTTTGTTCTTTGTGGGTGTCACTTTGGGAGAAGTGAAATACTGACCGTGGAAGAGGCCAGTGTAAGAGCGCTAATTTAACCAGACAACTGCTCGTACACACATTCATCTTTTTTTTCTGTAGAGGAGCACGCTCTGGCAAAACACTTCTGCTTTCTGCAATTGGGATTTCTGCCTTTTTTTGGAGACGGTTAAATTTTTAGTTTCTTGTTCTACGCTTTGTAAATGGTTAGAAAATACCAAAACACACTTTAAAAAAATCCTTGCTGCCTTAATTTTTTTAGTTGAACTTTTCTAGTCAACTTACAGTTGTGCTCAAAAGTTTACATACCCTTGGTTTTTATAATACTGTGTGTGGTTTCCTGATGATATTTGAGTGCTTTTTCTGCTTTATGATGGTTGTTTATGAGCAGGTTTTTTTTTTATCAGGTTTCTAGTGTTTTGAGGGATATTGAGTGGTTCTCAATGACATTTGTGATATTAAATAAACAGTGACAGGTTTGCTTTTTTTCTGCACCTATTAATGGATGACCATGAAAGACACATATTTTTTATTTGACTGTTTAACTTCTATGTGCGAGCCAGTGTATAATAAAATAAAAACTTTGTATCTAGTTTTACAGAGACCTACAAATGCTTTTTTTAAAGAAACATGTTTTGTGAACACTTATACTGTCTGTTGGTGCTCTAGATTTGCCGGTTTCAAACCGATTAATTAATATTTTTGGAGCAAACATGCATTCACAATGGTATAAACCATAATAGGGGTGGTCTGTTAAATGTATATCTATTATTTTAATTATTAATATTATTTAAGATACAGATCATTTTATTAAAGAGTAAACCCCCCATACATCTTGTTTTGATGTCCTTCATGGGGGATCAAGCGTTAATATAGGGGGGTCAGACCCCCCCAAACCCCCCTGTAATTCGCTTTGCACCGTGTTTATGAGTCTCTTGCTTGTCCTGAACAGTTAAACTGACTACTGTTCTTCAAAACAAATCCTCAATCACTTGCAGATTCTTCAGTTTTCCAGCATCTTCTGCAGATTTGAACCCTTTCCAGCAGTGACTGTATGATTGTGAGATCCTTCTTTTCACACTGAGGATGATTGAGGGACTCAAACACAGCTGCTAAAAAGGGTTAAACCTTCACTGATGCTCCAGAAGGAAACACAAGGCATTAAGAGCTGGGGGGTAAAAACATTTAGAATCTGAAGATCAAGGTAAATTGCACTTAATTTGTGCTCCAGGATGAATCCAAGTATTTTCTGTTATTTCCGAAGGGCAGTGCTAAATGAAGGAAAAAAATATATTTCAACAAAACAAGAAACAATTGGATATCTTCATCCTGTATAAAAGTTTTTTATACCCCCCCCCCCCAGCTTTTTACTTATTAATTAACTTGTTAAAGTAACTTAAAAACATTTGTAGTCATGACTATTTGTCATATAATTTTTTTACAGTGCACTATGCAATAATTATTTAATGACCTGTATTGTTGTCTTGCTTTTAAGTATATAAACATCTTTAAATAACCTTAAATAAGCAATAGATTTACTGAATAGACCTAAATTTAGTCTTTTATAAAACAAATGTATAATAAAAAAACGTTATGGGTCACATAAACGTCACATTTTTACAATACAAAAGTGATTTAGTTGCATAGCTTATTCAATTCAAGTAGTTCATTTACTTTAATGTTTCAAATATAATTTGTCAAAATAAAATGTCAAAATATGGGTCGAATAATATTGTATTTTCATTAAGTGTAACATATTTATTTGTAAAAAAAAAAAAAAAAGAAGTTATTCTGACTTTTCAGGGGTTTTAAAGCATTGTAAAAAATTTGTAAATTTTGTTTAGAAAAAATCTAATATATGGAGAGAGAAATATAGCTGTATTAAATTTATTTTGTATTGTTTTGATGGTTGAAAACCTTTTTTTTTGGGTTTAAAACAAACAAACACAAACACTATCAACAACTTCTCATTTTCTCAAAAACAAGTCTTATCTTGCACAACATGAACTAGTCTCTTAAACTAAAGTATTATCTAATAAGATTTTTTAATATGACAAATATATTCTAATAAAAACTCAGATAGAAACAAGTTGATAAGTCTGATCTTAAAGAAGGATTTTATGCACAATATTAGAGCTTAACAATTCAGTCAATAATAATATAATCTACCTACACATAATTTAAGAATCGAAACATAACTTTACATTTAAATATGTGGATACAAATTCAGTACAAAAATAAAAGTAGTAAAATGTCTCAATACATAAAATTATTTTCAGACAGTTCAATGCTACAAACACACTTGCAGTTTGCTAACGGCAACACATGTATAAACAAGAGAGAACATTGGCTAGCCAAAATCTTCCTCATGGCCACTTTTGAGTCCACTTTGGGGTTCCAACATGTCAAATTTGAAATCCTCAAATGTTTGTGGTTGAGTTTCAAATGCAGCGAGGCTTAGTTTTATGATATTTTCAGCATTGCGTCGAATCGCAACTTTTGATATGGCACGTACCAGTTAGTTAACGAAATAGCAGACTAAAAAAAGTGTTTTGTGAGGTATACCTGTCAACATTTTCTGCTGTAATATAAAGTCTGTCACACTCAAACATTCATAAATGATACCTTTGATAAAACTGGATGGCCTTATTATTCGTCCAGTTGTCTTGAAGTTACACTGAAAAACGTTTGTACGTTTCCCGTTTGTCCATGAGGAGGAATCTCTTTTAGCGCACATATCAGAAAACGTCACGTGTCCGCGTTCAGACCATGTGTTGCGTCGGAGTCATCCATATAAAACATGTGCAAATTATGACCTTTAATTAATTGCTTCCCCGACATGGTCAAAAAATCTCCACGCATTGCAAGTTGCGAGGATATAGTCCACCAGATCTTCATGGCTATTGTCAAAGAAAAACGTTTAACCATTTGTTTTTGTTATTATAAGGCATTTTAGCACAATGCAATCTGTGTCCAAGAGCCCCAAATGCCCGTCACCTTTTGTTGTTTGAACATCCCGTTTGTGAGTCCAGCTGTACTTTAACTTTCCTGCACTGAGCCAAGCAGTGGTCTGGAAAATGTGAGTTTTTTCCACAGTGTGCTGTTGTTGTTAAGTGTTCTTTCTGCCTGCCAGCAGCGACGTGCTATGATTTATCTCCTTGAAGAACCTGAAAGCAGACAATATTACAGTAATCAGATAAACGCCCATAGAACATGAAAGGCTTCAAATAGCCATTCAAAAACAACCTAAGATTACGGTTTCGGCACGGAGAGTGATGACAACATCAACAACAACAATGAAAAATATGATGGTTGAAAAATATTTGGTGGATTGGAGATTTTATATGCTTTGTCTAATTCAAAAATTCTCATCTCTGATGTCACTTCCTACGAAACTAGGATTTAAAAGGTCTGATGTTTTATTCAATTTCAAATTATATTAGCTACATAGTTACATTTCTGAACGTCTTGTGCCATACTGTCCTGCTCATGCACTTAGATCCTCAGGTCACCTGCTTTTAACTGTACCAAGGTGTCATTTTAAAACTAAGGGTGATCAGGCTTTTTCTGTGGTTGGTCCCAAACTCTGGAATGGTCTCCCCTATCATTTTTAAATCTAGACTCAAACACTATTTTTATTATTTAGCTTTTACATTTGTGTAGATACAGTTGTAGTTTCATAGCCTAGATCTGTTTGTACATTAGTACAGCGCTTTAGATCCATTTTATTGTGTTTAAATGTGCTTTATAAATAAATGAGCATTTATTCATTTATATCCAGAGCGTTTACCCTCAATTTACTGAGTTAGACAAAACTTCAATATTTACTTGGGGAAAAAACTGATTGTATCCTTCTAGAGGCACAATACATTAATGCCTGTGACAAAAAGAGAGAGGAGACCAATAAAAACATCAGTGATGCACTTGCAAACCCACACGCACATGCACACACGCACGCATCTAGATTATTATAAATGAATCATTGTAAATATACTAATTATTATTGTTTTATTACAGTTTTATTGTTAAATGTACAGTTTATTCTTATCTCTTATTATTTTTTATTGATATATATGAATAATATTTGAATAATATATGATACATTGAATAATGTTATATATTATTAATATTTTTATTTAATTATATATATATATAGAATTATAATTATTAATATATCTTTTTGTTTTTACTACTACTACTATTTACTGTTTACTTTGCCAATACATTTGTAACATTTGTCATGAATTGAATTGAATATAAATAAATGTTGTTGTTGATGTTGTTGTACATGCTTCATTCTCAATAAATGACTTCTGCTTCAAGGACATCCAGATGACGTGCAATAATGAATATTGTTGTGTTAGCTTGCATTCACATGTCTGACGTTTGGCAGCGAAAAATACTTCTGGGAGGGATTTAACGCAATTGTTTTGATGACAGACTTCAGCTCAGGCATTGTACAATGACTAAAGCAACATTTGGTGTGCGCATTGACATTGATGACCAAAAAATGATAGTTAGAAAGCCTTTGCATTTTTGTGGTTTAGAATTGTAGATGTTCTAAGTGTGACTGCTGTGGGGTTCATCTTTCCTTGGTAACTCATCTGTGAAGTCACTTTTTTGAAAACTGGCTCAAATAATTAGGATTTAAAGGGTTAGTTCATCCAAAAATGAAACTTTGGTAATTAATTAGTCACCCTCATGTCGTTCCAAACCCCTAAGACATTTGTTCATCTTCAGAACACAAATTAAGATATTTTAGATGAAATCCATCCTCCATAGACAGCAATGGTCTAGAGACGTCCAGAAAAGGAACCAAAAATTTCTATGTGACTTCAGTGGTTCAACTGTAATCATACAAAGCTCCAAGAAGACCTTTGTGTTGCACAAAAACTGTAAAAACTATTTTGTTTGCCTTGTGTCTTCTCTTCCTTGTCAGGTCAGGGTCTGCATTTATTATGGGCAGTACAAATATTGTCATCAGAAGCACAACACGCAAGCATCATATTGCCTGTAATAAAAGCATGAAGGGTCAGAGAGCTCTCGGATTTCATCTAAAATATCCTAATCTGTGTTCTGAAGATGAACAAAGGTCATTGGAATGACATGAGGGCGAGTAATTAATAACAGAATTTTCTTTTTTAAGGTGAACTAACCTTTTAAGTATAAAATGAAAGTCAATTATTTTTCATATTAAATAATTTCTGGTAAATAAATTTGAATGTCTGACTAATAAGGAGCAAAAGCAATTCTGGGAAGTATTTAACAAAATCATTTTGATATAATAATAATAATAATAATAATAATAATATACAAATAGGTCTGATAACTCGATATTATCAATATTAAAAATAAAAGCTGCTACATTTTTTTTTCACAAAAACTTTTGCATGCAGATGATACTTTTATAATCAATTCTGTAATATATTTTGCTTAGAAGTGATGTTTGAGGACACAAAACAGTAATGGATGTACTGTATATAACCAAATAATTTTGTTGACAGACTTTGGCACATTGCCTTATTGTTAAAAAGTCTTTGCATATTTGCGGTTCGAAATTTAGATATGCTTAAGAGTAATTGCTGTGGGTTTATATCTCTCATTGGTAACATCATGACATGGTGGCGGATCATCTAAGAAACTCATCTGCGATGCTGGCATGGATTCGGGTAATGTTTTTGCGTAAAACATAGACCACAGCACACTAAGGAGACATGAAAGGAGCAAACAGTCTCTTTTGAGTATATTCTTAAATGAAGGACAATCCTTGTTATTTCCAAAACAAGATTACTGCGGAATCTGACAGATGTGAACGCAGAACTGAATACATATGCCGAATGATACTCAGTGTGCAGACGTTTATTTAAATAGTACGGTTTACTCGAGTGGTTTATGAAAAGTTACCTGAAATCATATGAGTCGCCTCATGTTATTTACGTCTGTGGTTGCCGAGAAAAACACAGGAAACGCGGTACAATAACACAAGGAGCACTTTAATTCGATTAACCCGGGCAACTCCAATAACTCAAGGCAATGGATACAGTCTTGCACTGTTATGAGAGCAAATATTCCTGGCATAACAGTTAAAGTTGAAGAAAACCAGGCACTTAAACCTGATTAATGGGAATCCACACTCAAAAAATGACTTTGCTGCTTGTTCTAACTCCTTATTTAAAATGAGATGAAACAACACAATTCTTAAGGTTTTGTGGGGGACAACTTAATTGTTTTATGTTCAATCTACTTAAATTTGTATAAAGTTAACTTAATTGATTTGTGTTGTGACAACAAAGGAATTCTGTGGAACCCAGCATTTTTAGTGTATCGATTTGTGTTGGGACAACATGAAGGAATTAAGTTAACTTAAAAGTTTTTGCAAATTTAAGTGGACTGAACATGAAACAATTAAGCTGTCCCCCCCATAAAAACTCAAAAATTGTGTTGTTTCAGCTTATTTTAAATAAGTAGTTTGAAAAAACAACAAATATAATTTTTTAGAGTGTACAGTCGTGGCCAAAAGTTTTGAGAATGACACAAATATTAGTTTTCACAAAGTTTGCTGCTAAACTGCTTTTAGATCTTTGTTTCAGTTGTTTCTGTGATGTACTGAAATATAATTACAAGCACTTCATACGTTTCAAAGGCTTTTATCAACAATTACATGACATTTATGCAAAGAGTCAGTATTTGCAGTGTTGGCCCTTCTTTTTCAGGACCTCTGCAATTCGACTGGGCATGCTCTCAATCAACTTCTGGGCCAAATCCTGACTGATAGCAACCCATTCTTTCATAATCACTTCTTGGAGTTTGTCAGAATAAGTGGGTTTTTGTTTGTCCACCCGCCTCTTGAGGATTGACCACAAGTTCTCAATGGGATTAAGATCTGGTTCGGGACCAATTTTCAACGTTTTGGTCCCGAACCACTTAGATATCACTTTTGCCTTATGGCATGGTGCTCCATCGTGCTAGAAAATGCATTGTTCTTCACCAAACTGTTGTTGGATTGTTGGAAGAAGTTGCTGTTGGAAGGTGTTTTGGTACTATTCTTTATTCATGGCTGTGTTTTTGGGCAAAATTGTGAGTGAGCTCACTCCCTTGGATGAGAAGCAACCCCACACATGAGTGGTCTCAGGATGCTTTACTGTTGGCATGACACAGGACTGATGGTAGCGCTCACCTTTTCTTCTCCGGACAAGCCTTTTTCCAGATGACACAAACAATCGGAAAGGGGCTTCATCGGAGAAAATGACTTTGCCCCAGTCCTCAGCAGTCCATTCGCCATACTTTTTGCAGAAGATCAATCTGTCCCTGATGTTTTTTTGAAGAGAAGTGGCTTCTTTGCTGCCCTTCTTGACACCAGGCCATCTTCCAAAAGTCTTCGCCTCACTGTGCATGCAGATGCGCTCACACCTGCCTGCTGCCATTTCTGAGCAAGCTCTGCACTGGTGGCATTCCGATCCCGCAGCTGAATCCTCTTTAGGAGACTATCCTGGCGCTTGCTGGACTTTCTTGGACGCCCTGAAGCCTTCTTAACAAGAATTGAACCTCTTTCCTTGAAGTTCTTGATGATCCTATAAATTGTTGATTTATGTGCAATCTTAGTAGCCACAATATCCTTGCCTGTGAAGCCATTTTTATGCAACACAATGATGGCTGCACGCGTTTCTTTGCAGGTCACCATGGTTAACAACGGAAGAACAATGATTTCAAGCATCACCCTCCTTTAAACATGTCAAGTCTGCCATTCTAACCCAATCAGCCTGACATAATGATCTCCAGCCTTGTGCTCGTCAACATTCTCACCTGAGTTAACAAGACGATTACTGAAATGATCTCAGCAGGTCCTTTAATGACAGCAATGAAATGCAGTGGAATGTTTTTTTCAGGATTAAGTTAATTTTGATGGCAAAGAAGGACTATGCAATTCATCTGATCACTCTTCATAACATTCTGGAGTATATGCAAATTGCTATTATAAAAACTTAAGCAGCAACTTTTACAATTTTTAATATTTATGTAATTCTCAAAACTTTTGGCCACGACTGTAGTTTAAGAAGAAAAAAAGTAGAATGCGAATAAAAAAAGCTGCTTACCTACCTGGTTGCGAGTTTTGTGAGATTTCTGCAGCCAGACCCGCCACTGATCATAAAGTTTGATGCTCATCCCGCTACAACCGTAAGCATGTTTGCGCACCCAGCCGAAAAACTGCTTCAAATCCCGCCGTAACGTTGAGTTCTGCTGTCCGGCCTTCGAGTCGCATGACCCTGTCAACAGCCGCTCTGTGGGACGAAAAACAAAATGAAAATCAACACGTGTGCATCTTGGAAGACTAATACAAGCGTCAAGCTTATCGCAGATACAGGCAGTTTACACAGCCGACCAAACACAAGTTGGGATAAAAAATAAATCCTTTTCCATTTTAAATAAACAGCAGGTTTCTGAGCTCCAGATGTGGGCTGCGCCACAAGAGTTAATGTGCAGAGGAGTTAATCTGTTAATCTTCAGAAACAATCGACTGAAAAAATACATCCAACACTCCCCCGTGACTCTCTGGCAAGCCACAAAATGAGGAGATGTATGACTGAGGTAATGCGTTGCATGTGCTGGTTGGTGTCTGCTGGACTGAGCATCGTCTTGGAAATATGTATTTGATTATAGGATGGACTGCACGACACATTCGAAATGTGAAAATATGATGAAAGACAGCAATGGCAACAGCTCAATCCAACTCTCGGTGCTACTATTTAGACGTTGGCTAATTTTTTTTGTTTATTGATTTGGTATGTTGCTTCGGTCATTTTATTAATACGAATTTGTGAATGACACAGAAAATAATTGGAAGAGGGGTTCGGTGTTTGAGTCAAGATGAAATGTGTCATAGTTAAAAATAAATATAATTTCATGATCAGTGTGAATGGATGCAAAAAACAATACAAAAAAACAAGCAGAATGCACAATTTATAGTATTTGAACTCTTTTCAAGTGGCAGGAAAAAACATTTCATGGCCAAAAATTCATGTTCCGTTGTATGTTCACATATTCATGCAATATATCAAAATATAAAGCTGAGCCTCTCCTTAAAAAATGTTCTAGCTTCTTTTTTTTCTTATTTTTGTCAGAGACTATGCCAGAATCGGATTCAGAGCCACAATCAAAACATAAATCAAGTATCTCAAGTCCATCACCGCCCCTAAAGCTCGCAAAGTCGTTTACAGTACATTTTATGGGTTCAACATTTCATTCAGTAATGTTAGGCCGTTTTGATTTATATGCTGTTGGTTGTTGTATGACAAGCAGTTAAGTGCCTAAACCATTTAACGATAATAAATTGTGGCGTATTGCTTCCATAAAATTAGTTAGTAATACAAGGTCCCAATAGTTCATGTAAGGTAATGCATTACTGTAATTAACATTAACTAACAATGAATATTTTACTTGTTACATTATTTATTTGTCTTTGCTAATTTCATTGCTAACTTATAGAAAAAGTTTGGCCAAAAATTAAACTCTGTCATCATTTACTCACCCTTCACTTGTTCAAAACCTACAGGTATTTGAGTTTCTTTCCTTTCTTCCATAGTCATTTATTTTCCTACAATGGAAGTGGATGGTTACCAGCTTTCTTTCCAAATGAGGGAGAATAAATGATGAGGTGATTTTCATTTTTGGGTGAACTATCCCTTTAACACAATTCCAGCTGTTTATAACCATCGTCCCACTCAAAGTTGCAAATAAAAAATTTTGTGCATAGTATAAACTGTTTGTCAGTAAACATAATTTCCATCAAGTGTGTTCAGAAGGACAAATGGTCACGTTTTCAGAAGGACAAATTTTACGTTATGTGTGCAGGTTCACTTTAAGGCACAGTGCGAAATTTCTGCCACTAGATGACATGTATACACAACAAACAAAGACATATTTTGGTGATGCCAAGTGTGGAATCATGGGAGTTGTGGTCTTCATTACATCCTAAGGGACTCCTGCAGAAATCATTATCACGGATGAGCTAAAGTATTCAGCACTTACTATCATAATAGTGTAAAGCAGAGTAAGGCTAAAAAACATCAAAGCGAAATGAGAGTAATAAAGCAATTGCTGACGAGAGACAAGCATGACACTGCATGAGAGCTTTTATTATGCCAGAGTCTTCCGGTTCTCAGGGCTCATTCACACCGAATGAGTCTTTGCTTCTGAAAACACTAGACGTGTTGCTCAGAAATGGGTTTAAAAAAAGCGCAATGCAGCGCGAGGTCCACATGGCGCGATATAATAACAACAATAATGAACCGATTAGAAATAGGAAAACAATATGTTGTAATAAGCTAAATTTAACTCAGGATATTCTGTCCAAAGCCACAATGAGCGCCTCCTCCGCCATGATATAACGGTAAATAAAACAGTTGTCATGCCAACTTTCTACTATAAACAGAAGCTTGCAATGGTTGCCCCACCTCTGAGCTCTTCTGATTGGTCCACTGCTTTTGGGCCTGACACTGATCTTTCAACTTGACACAGGACATGGACCTTAGACATAAGTTAAAATTTCTTATTTCTCTGAATACATAGGATAAATGTAATTACAAAAGTCAGCAAAAAATATAAAACTGTTCTAGTGTTTTTTGATATTTTCATGAAAAAATTTGGGGTTATTAATAACAAGTGTTTCTGAATTCTATTGTGCATATAGCCCTTTTAAATCCCTTTTTTGTTTGTAAAAATGCTAAGTGATACCACTTTATTTCGATATATTTACGATAATGATACGATATTTACGATAAAGAGCATTAGCTCCCAAGTAAGTGAACATGATTTCTCTTACCGCTGTGTGGTGTTGAGGCTGCAGTTGGGTGACTCCAGTCGCTCCAAATGCCAGCTTTTCTAGATCCCAGAATCCCCACCGGATTACAGCGCACCTGCACAAAATACACTGTGCCCGGCCGTAACCCTGCCAGCCTGCAGGAAGTCTGATTCCCAACATCATCCACCACCTGCAGAGAAAGACACCCAAAACACGTCTGTTACATCAAACACCTCCAGCGGCCACATACCACACACACACCGTTACCCTACCGGGCATATTTAATGTTCTCTATAAGAAGGGGAAAAAAGCCATTCACTTTTAAAATCCTTAAGCAAGTTCATACAAGCTCATCTACAAAGAGGGAGAACAAAGAAATTGCCCTCTTTTGTGCTCCTAGGGGATACACCAACATATATCAGAGACAAAGACGGGAGGGAAATGACAGGGACGCACACACATAAATAATTGGCCTGCCTTCTGGCTCTACATACACACAGCGAGCGCCGACACTACCCTGAGAGAAAATCTGTTATCTATCACTTATTACAGATTGAGTAATTGCACGGGTGCAGACAGCATCAACGACGTGCAGACGAGGCCAATGCCAGGCTCAATGCTTCCTCTTTCCTGTGTGTTGCAGACAGAGGTAACGTCAGGATTCAAATGCAGGAATGTGGACCTCCTGTAATTATTTACAATCCCGGTACCCCAAAATCAGTCCCTTTCTGCGCTCCATTTCCAGACTCGCATTTCAAAAGCTACAAACATGGTTAATATGCAAGGCTCTGTAATCCAAGGACCGTCATTACTACTGGAACGTGATGAGTGGCAGAATGTTAACATCATCAGGTTGCCGTGTAACAGGCATGCTCGGTAATTATTTCCCTTCGTACAGACTATGTGAGCAATTTGTGGGGTTGAGAGCGATAATGCAGCTCACTAAACACACTTTGAAAACAGCAGGTCGTCTTCTGTGATGTGCTTTTGATGGTCACTGTCATATTTTGACTTTGTTAACTATGTAAGACTGTGCAACTGACAGCACAATGATGGTTAAAATGGTGGGGGGGACTTATGTAACCCAACTCTGCCCAACTTCAGAAGGAAACCTGCCAACTGATTGGATCCATATGAGCGAAATGGGGACAGTGAAAGCTTAAGTTTATTTGAAGTCCTAAAGTTTAGCCGGACTCTTCCTTGGCCAGAGGACTGGAAACCATGTGCTGCTCGGCTACAGCTGGAAATGACGTTTCGGACAAGGAATACAAACACTCCAAATTCTACTAAAACAAGTCTGTTTTCTTTTGAGCCACACTAATTAATCATTGCGCCACTCTGAAAGAGTTTGAAAAACAAGAAACTCACATTCGTCTCGCAAACTTGTATGGTTTGCTTTAGAAAAACAAGTGGGTATGGTAGTGGTGATAGTAATGAGAAGGATGTGCTCACTGTTCAAGAGAGCTACTGTACCTTCCAGTCGCTGCTTTCCTCCAGTCTGTATCGGATCTGGTATTTGGCCTGAAAGAGGAAGTCTTTGAGTGCCGGCGGTGTCCCCCAGCGCACGGTCAGCTGGTCCTCCAGGTCCCCAACTCGGCTCACTGTCACATCAGTCGGTGGGTCTGTTGTCACTGGGAGAGGAAAAGACACAAGCGACAGATAAGGTTAGGGATGCTGTGACAAAAAAGACCTTATTGATTTGTAGGATGTTTCCTTCCATCTTCGGGTGCTTTTCCCAAACAATGACTTAACTCGCAGCTGAACTACCATAGTATGATGCATCAATCGGGAAATGAACTATGTAGTCACAAGTGTTTCCTGAACTCTGTCAGAGATCCATAGTTTGAAATGTTAAACTGTAATAACGCTCCTCAAGGGTGTGAAGTAACAACTTCTTTAGATAAAATCCGCAACAGATACTTTTTATATCATTTAATTTATATAACGGTTTGTCTATCTATCTATCTATCTATCTATCTATCTATCTATCTATCTATCTATCTATCTATCTATCTATCTATCTATCTATCTATCTATCTATCTATCTATCTATCTATCTATCATGCTGGGCAAAAATTAATCATGATTAATCGCATCCAAAATAAAAGCTTGTTTTGACATAAGATGCATGTGTATTATATATATTTATTATGTATATGAAAAACAAACACATACATTAAAAACAAAACTATACAAAACCTTTTTTGCATAGATATTTAAATTTTTATATATTTTGTATCATATACACATATATTTTATATCTAAAAATAAATAAACATTTTCTTAAATATATGCATGCATGTGTGTATTTATATATGCATAATAAATATAAACAGTACACACACATACAGTATATTATGTCAAAACAAACTTTTATTATGGATGTGATTAATCGCAATTAATCTTTGCCCAGGGCTAATATATATATGATGTAATGTCCGTTGGAACAATGGATTTGGGAAATACAGAATCGTCAAAACTTTTTGTAATGACAGAACATGCAGTCTTAGTTGGCTAACAATGGTTTTGGGGAATGCACCCCTGATCAATAAATATTCTTTTAAAAATACAGTGGGGTTTAAAATTTGAGAACAACCTATTAAAAAAAACACTGGCCTAAAATGGAGAACACTTTCAGTTATTGGTGTTAATCTGGCACTTGGTAGTAATTTTCTTAGAGAATATTTCATCTTTACAATTCATCTTTACAAACTGCCAAAAGAGGACAGAATAATTCATAAAATATCAATGGGCAATTGGCTAAACACTGCAGTGAGAAAAGCTCACCAGTTCAGTGGTGAATAGGATCTCACTCACTTGCTTGCTTTCCTTCAGTTTAGTCCCTGGTTTTTCAGGGGTTGCAACAGTGGAATGAACTGCCAATTACTCTGGCATATGTTTTTATATGGTATATGCCCCTGAATAGGATCTATATATCATATCCTAAACAAATCTGCATTCAGTTTTATTATACTTTTTTACATTCAAAATCTTGTTCATGAATTTCACCTTTGTATGGAACAAACACAACAATAAAACAATGGCATAGACAAGCTGGTTCAAATAGTGTCATGCCACTCTCAACAAACAATGGTTCATAAAACACATAGCAGATTTGTTTTAAACCAATTATTCTTTCTCCAATCATTTCAGTATACGCTTCTGATCTCTTAGATATCTAGTTGATTTGCTATTTCAGAACAAATCAAACAAATTTTTGATGCCACCCACTTTACAAAAGAGCTCATTGTATGCATTAAGAGAAACAGTGAGTAAACGGTGACAGAATTTTCATTTTTGGGTGAACCACCCCTTTAAACATGCTTCAAAATTCCATGAAATTGTAGTTTGCCTGGATCTCTGAGCTGTTGTTTAATTAAGTGCTAACATAGATGAGCATTGTCTCTGTTGCTAAGGAGGTGCAGGCATTAGGTGTGGTTGCTGTGTCATAACTCTGGCATGTTTGGAGGTGCACCCACCTTCCTCTCACTGCACTTTCCATTCAAAATCGCCCTGCCTCCCCCTACAGGTGCAGTTACATGCACAGGATGTCCAAGTTTATAACCTTTCTCATCTCCTCTTTAAGGACAGGGGGGCTTTCGTTTAGGTTCAGGCTATTACAATTCAATCTCAAATGCTTTCTAAAGTCTTGCCAAGACAAAAGGCCCCCCGACTCAAGTCCAAACAATGCTAATTCCATTTTTATGAACATGCTTGTAGTTTAAAGTGTGTGTTTGAAGAGATTACGTGCAAGCTTGGCCTGCACTCAAAGCTCATAAGATCTTAAGGACTCAACAAAACAGACTTCACCCTCTTCCAGTCACACTGCTAAACGGTAGCCCCGGGCAGGTCACGGTACAAGGATTAGCAAGAATCTTCGTAAAAATTCCACTGGTCTGTGTAGGAGGGGGTTGCACGGCTCCGCAGGTATGTGTGAGTAGGTGGGTAGATATACAATATACAGAGAGATACTGATGACGCTTGGATGGACCGCTGCGATTCGTCATGCCTCCACCCTGTTTTCCAAGGAGTGGCGCTCTCACGTTGCACGTGGTCCTCTCGGATTGCGTGCTGCCCACAAGGAGAACACCTGGGGCTTGTGCCTGAAAAGGGGTCAAAGGTCAGGCACACTCACCCACGTCTAAGATATCCAGGTAGATGACGTCAGACGTTGCGGTTCCGAGTTGGTTGGAGGCCTCCACCCATATCTCATAAGGTGTGAAGAGGGCGAGGTCGCGGGGGATGTAGCACATGTATGGTTCTCCCGCGCTGTAGTCCTCACACTCCTTTTCCCGTCCGTACCACCTATAGGTGCACACATAAGGCTTATTTATTGACAAATGGACCAATAAATGGTTGGATAAAACAGATTTGTGGTGATGTTATCGTAGAGCCAGTCATATGGTCTCTGGTTATGATTCCTTAATTATTGCATTTTCCTTGAGGGAATGAGGATATGATAATTGCTGTCTGGAATCAGCATTCCGCCTGCTCACTGGGCATGAAATTATATAATGTTATGAAAAAAAAAATTATGATAGCATTTTTTTTCTGGATTTATGATTTATAGCTTTGTGTTTAATCAAAACATAGTTTTTATTTTATTCTGGAAACATTTTAAACAAATATTAAATAAAAAAATGTTTTTCTGTAAAGGTTCCATATTCTCAGATTATATTATTTATATTCATTTTTAAACAACACAATACCAATATTTTAACTTCAAAAGAGATAAGAAATCAATAATTGGTGTAATAATCCTATTTTCAAGCACAACCAATGAAAACATTGACCAATTTTCATTTTCTTTTACAAAAAAGAAACGCTAAATGACAATTTTTAAATTTATAATTAGGAAGAAATGTTATGAGATCTTCACAGAATAAAACAAAAATTAACATTTTACTCAAAGCTAACTTAATATATATAGCCAGAATAATTGTATATTTCCATAATTTAAGTCCACATGTATATATACACATACAGTTCAAGTCAAAATGATTAGCCCTGTGAAGTTTGAATTCTTTAAAAAATATTTTCCCAAGTGCTGTTTAATAGACAGAAGATTTATTATTGTTTTAATAACTAATTTCTTTTGTCTTTGCCATGATGACAGTATATAATATTTATTAGTTATTTTGCAAGATACTATTACTCAGCTTAAAGTGCGATTTAAGGGCTTACCTAGGCTAACTAGGCAAGTTAGTTTAATTAGGCAAGTCATTTGTCAACAGTGTTTTTTCTGTAGCCAATCAAAAACAAAATCTAATATTATTGACCCTAAAATAGTTTTTAAAGATTTTATTCTAGCCAAACTAAAAGAAATAAGCATTTCTCCAGAAAAAAAAAAAATATTATAGGAAAAGCTAAATGCTCTGTTAAACATCACTTGGGTAATATTTGAAAATAAAAATCATTTTGCCTTCAACTGTATTTATATAAACAAAAATATTACAAATAAAAAAATAAGACTAGTGTTTAAAGTAATTACAATTCTGACAAAAAAACTAAAAATGTGTACGACATCTGCCCATCGGGAAGAATTAGCACAGATTGGGTTTGAGACACCCTTAAACATCCCTCCACTGTCCTCCAGAGAATGGGCATGTGAGAACATGAAGTATACAAACAAGATAAGGCGTGAATTTGGGAAGAGGCATTAACGCGAGCGTGAATGACCTGTGGCACTGACCTGAGCTTATATTTGAGTGTGTATTTTGTCTTGATAAAGGTTTCCCCCTGGCCCCCAGGGGCCCATCTACAGGTAAGGTCTTTAGTGTTCCTGGACCAGCAGGTAAGATTCACAGGCTTCTCAGGAGGCACTAAAAAAAACGCACATAAAAAAAAGTGACAAGGTCAATGACTTTTCACTAAGCTGTTAAAGTGAGTTAGTGAAACATGATTCATGCCTCTTATATCACCTTATTAGAGGTACACTAATAACACTTGATGGTTTCCACTACATACAAGACTGTACTCTAGACACATAGAAGGAGAAAATCTGTTAAAAGCTTCATGATCAGAATGTCAGAAAACACTTGCTTACAGCATTTTGGTATGAAATAGCAATTAAATAAAACAAATAATAAATGGAGAAGAATTGGACTATTCATTCATTTCATTGTACCTTGGGAAAATGCCAAAAAAATTGTTCCAGCCAATGAGAAATACTTTTAGCAAGTAGCAGAAAAGCCATAACTCAAAAATGGTTTCAGGCTCATCCTCCAACAAGTGCCCAATGGATAAGAATTGTAAAGGAGATACTTTTGAGTTAAACATGAAGAGACTCACATTTAACCTAAGACTTGATTAAAAAAAAATGTGACGAGTATTGAAAAAAATTTCAAATAATATGTGAAAATCAAATGTATTGTGATTTCATACTATAACCCCTATGATAACTGCTTTGTTCCTTTCTTTTCATTGTTCCTTCTTTTCCTTTTATTTCTTAAATAAAAAAGCAAAAACATCATTTGCAACCCATTTAACTTCACTGTTAAAAAACAAAACTATATATTATTTAGTAGCTAGTTCCACAGATGAATTTTTGTTCACTTAATTTCTTATTATTTTAATTAGACAAAAAAGTTGATAATATTGAATAACTGGATTGGATTTGTGTTTAGTCATTCTGAATGTTGTTGACTGGGTTTGATATATGAAATAACCTTTCATTTAACGATGTTACAGCATAATTGTGCAGATATTATAATGTCTTCTTATTAATTCATATTAATAAACAAGTATTTTAGACACGTGAGTTTTTTTTTACATTTAATAAAAAAAGCTGTTGTTTTGAACATTCTAGTCATTGCAGAATCCTGAAAAACTTGTATCATAGTTTTCACAAAATATCAGAAACAACTTTTTTGATAATAAAAAGAAATGCATTTATTTATTTGCTTATGTTTGAACATAAAAATACACATTCATTCAAATTAAGTGGTTACTCTAATATTTCTGAATTGTCCTTTTTTCCCTTTATTGAACGCATTCAGTATTGTTGACCAGAAGACATTTAAAAAAGAACTCATTCCAAAAGTAAAAGCCTTATTAAGTTTTGATGAAAGATAATGAATGCTGCCTTTTTTGGAATAACACGCACCAATGAATCCATCACAATAAGCCGAGGAACGTGCATTAAGAAAGTAAATAGGGTCAATTTCGACTTTGTGTTGACTTAAAACATTTTCAATAATGGATGAGTGTCTTCAGCTGTCATCCTCATTTAAGTTCAGGAATGGGGCCAAGATTCCATTCAGCTGAGCACAAAAGACACTGCGTCTAAGTGTAAGACTGTGATTATATGAACCAAACCTTACAGAGGAGACCTCAGAGACATAGAGAGCTTGAGTCAACACAGCACTTAAATCACACACACACACACTTATCATAACCACGTCTCTCCATTTCTGGTGTTCAATCTTTTTACCAAATGACCAGACAGACACTCGCTTCCTTGCCTTTGTCTCGCTCCCTCAATTTCCACGTGTGTCTGCGTTTGTAATTTTCCATACTGCCACCATTCCATGCAACTTGACAAATGCGGCACATTTGCGTCTGTCGAGGAAAAGCGTCTATAATGGACCACACAGGTGCTAAAAGCATAACAGTGGAACAGATAGCTATCTTAAGCGGCTTAAACCACTCTCAAGTTCACTGGCGGATATGGTGAAAACAAAGGTGAGCCTTTTCATAATTTTTGTTGTCTGCAATGCAAAAAAAAATGCTTTTCTTACTTATGAGTTTTTGTCTTGTTTCTATTCCAAATATCTAAAAAATTCTTAAATCAAGACGCATTTTCTAGAGTAAAAAAAATTGTCTTATTTTCAGAAACAATAAGCTGAAATTAAGTAAGTTTTTTCCTTAAAGGTGCGGTATGTAAGTTTTTAACTCTTCTAAAGCATAAAAACACCATAATATGTTTGCAAATATGTAAGAAACATGCTAAGTAAACATTCTAAGTTCAACATTCAAGTCAAGTCAACATTCAACATGCTAAGTGTTTATCTGAACAACAATGCTAAAGTCAGATATTCTGCTTTAAAAATGTGTGTTACGTGCTGAAACGTCTGTCTTTGTTTTGGTCCCTTTAACGCACCCAATGCCAGTTTAGCCAATTATATTTCAGCACCCCGGTTTGCCTTGGTAGAAACCGTGTATTTCATTCATTCAGTCAGAAAGGCTTTCAAAGTGTTTGTCCACGACCGAAATGCGACCTCCGGTGGACAGTAGCAGCCTCAGAAATGAAACGCAGATTCAGAGTTCCACATGAGGTGGTTATTAATTAGCAAAGAATATGAATATAACGAATGTAAACATTGGGTGAGCAGATTACATTGTAACCCTTGTCCTAACAACACACTACGTGACGAGATTTGCAGTGATAAGCAATTTGGCACCAGACGAAACACAACAGAAATTTAAATACAGCCATTCAGAAGCACAGAATAGTGCACTTACTGCACTCCAACGAAATGGTTAGGTTTACAATCTAATTAATACATATTAAACCTCTTTACCATTATTAAATGTACATGCTGAATCACTGATGTGTGTTGGTTTGTCACAGTTCTAATGTTTTAATTTTAAACGGTTTAGTTTATTTTCAAGATCTGAGGTGAACTATCTGCTGCTGCTTTCAGTAAATGGCAATAAATGTCATGTAAAATGGCATTCAAACTCACATTATTAGCATTTAACACTGAATAAAGCACATGTGCTGTACCTGAGGTGATCATTGTCAGTTTTCTGTTGTTCAGCTGCAAGAAATAGAAATCATTTCTAAAATATAAATTTCAAGTGTTAGTTAGATCAAAAACCTTTTAAAATATGGAAGATATTCCTTCTATCGCGTGCCGTTGCTTTTATTTAGAACACGACTTAAATCAGCCTTAAATCAGCATTTAGGCTCGATAGTCAGGCTCGCTCCTGTTGGTGTCGTCAATCTGGCAACCTGCGATTGCGTGTGTTTTGAACTAGTTGTGCAATACCTAGTTCAACCACTGGATGTCAAACTTCCATACTACACTTTTAAAACAAGCTAAATAATCTGCCAATAATCTTGTTTTTGCTTTAAAATTTCACCGTAAAAAACTAATTCTTCATTTTGTCCCAACACAAATCGATTAAGTTAACTTAATTGCTTTTAGAAATTTAAGTGGATTAAACATACAACAATTAAGTTGTCCCAAAAAAAGACTTAAAAATAGTGTTGTTTCAAGTCATTTTAAATAAGTAGTTTGAGCAAGCAGCAAAAGTCATATTTTTGAGTGTACCCTATTGGCAAATTACTTTAATCAAACTAATTTTGTCATATTATTTCTGAAAACAAGACAATAATTTTTGCTTGTCTAGAAATGCTTCTTGATTTAGGAATTTTTTGATATTTAGACCAGAAACAAAACAAAAACTCTTTTTTTGCAGTATGTAACGCTATAGATCTGTTATTATAGCTTGTCAAATTAGCCCCTATTTGTGTGAGATTACCAACATGCTGTTTTGTTTTTTACACGTCTCATCAATGGCAAATAAGCTGCAGCTTTCTAAACAGGGCACAGCCTTTACACCATGTTCTCACAGAAACAACAAAACAAGCGAATTCTCACGAAGCCAACATGTCAGTTTGACAATGATAAAAAAGGAAGTATTTACAACGTCTAGACTGCACCAGGACATTTTTGAATGCTTAGTGGATTCATTTATGTAGTTGTTGTGGAGTTGATTCAGTATCTTTGTTCCCCTGCTTTTCATTTGTAAATAAACATTACACTATTACTACAATTCTCTTGTATTTGCAGAAAATCAAACTATACATTGCATAATAAATATGTCAATGAATTACGCTGGCATGTTTTAAGGAAGATCAAATGACATAGCTCTGGTTGTCTTTGAATAGAGTCAAAGACAATGATATGAATTGACATACTTGTTTTGGAAATAGAGTTAGAACACGAAATATTGGTACTGATTTTTCCTTCAGAAACAGCATTGAACTGAACCTTGCACATGAAGTAGATTAAAGACCCGTTCACACCAAGCACGATAACTATGATGTAGAGAAACGATATTGTTGGGATCATTTTCTGATATTTTCTAAGACAGTAGATGATAAAACACTGACAGCCAGTCAAAATCCATTGAAGTATAATGGGCACGTGCAATTTGAATCTACAGACGACATTGTGGAGAAGCTTACTGCTTGATGTTAAACCCTCTTTTGAAAGAGTATTAAAAGATAATGACCATCTAGAAAACAATTGGGAAAGCCATGGGAAAGAATGATAAAAATAAACTGAAGTTATTAAAGCCAGGCTAGCAAATTCATTCATTCATTTTCTTTTCGGCTTAGTCCCTTTATTAATCAGGGGTCGCCACAGCGGAATGAACCGCCCAGGCTAGCAAATTAAAGTATAAAAAATAAAAGTACCCTAGATATCCTGCGCTAGATTCAGTGGCTTTGTATTGTGAAAGGTTTGTGTTGTTTTTATTTCCATACACTTTATGCTAAATTTGTTTGATTAGATTAATACATTTATAAATAAAGATTACAAGAGCTGGATTCACTGGTCAGATGCGCTAGTAGCACACTGAGGAAATCTGCTGTCTACAATGGGGTATAGGCCTGTCATGATAAATAATTCTTGTTGTGTGATTTATTGCCACACTAATTATTGCGATAAGTGATATTGTCATTTTATGCCACTGTATAATGATTATACAACATAATAATAATGCAAATTAGGACAAACAGGACAAAAACTTCTCATTCTTAAGGTTATTTAAATGTCCTAATATAAACGTTGACACTGGTGATGCAGATTGTAAATGTTCCTGCAAAATAGCTTCAACGTTATTTGTGAATGTGTGCCATTTTGCATGGTCACCTTTATGAAAATAGACTGGAGCTTTGAAACAGAGCTGATTTGGACAACGTCCTCCAAACAATAGTCAATAGTTTTTATTGGAAAATGTGAAAATTCACCTTTTCTTCAGCTGTTCGGGGGGATTGTTTTTAAAAGTGTTCCCTGAGCTTGCTGACTTCTCCAACAGAGATTTTTATGTAAACACGATTTGCGATATATAATGCGTCATCAAAATGTATTGAGGTCATGCCCATGGAAGTTGATATATATTAATTATTGGGTAACACTTTACTTTAAGGGGTGTTTATAAGACTGTCATGAAACCTTTATAATCATGACATGACATGTCATAAATATGAATGATATTTTATGCATGCTTATGACAACTGCTATTAAGTGTCATTTGCTCAGTTATGTCATTTTAAATGCAAAGATGACATTGTTTGTTATGACAACTTGGCATAAACAAATACATCACAATCTTTGTCATGACAACTTGACATTACTAAGACAACATAACTTGTCATAAATCTGTCATAAACATGATTGTCATTAGGCATTATAATTGATTGAATCATGAATATTTTTCTGATCATGTTCTCAGTGGAATAAACTGTATTTGTCATTAAAATGTCTCATTGAAAGTTTCATTACTCAGTCAAATAATTTTTAACAGCGTCATTCATATTTGATAACATTTTAATGACAAATTTAGCTTGTACCACTGTAGCTGAGGTAAAAAACAAAATTAATGACGGTGACATTATTATGACATATTTATAATGGCTTCGTGACAATCATGTTTATGACAAGTTTAGTTGTCTTGGTAATGTCAAGTTGTCATGACAAAAAGACAAAAACAGGTTGTGATGTATTTGTTTATATCAAGGTGTCATAACAAACAATGTCTTCTTTGCATTTAAAATGTGATGACGCTCGCAGAAAAAGTTACTGGGTTGTCCTTTTTCATGTTTTCTCTGTAGGTAGATGCACCAGGGACCAGGTTACAGCACTTAACCACAGAAAAAGTCAGATTTTCATGATATGTCAGCTTTAAATGCTGCAAAAACTACAGCTCAGCGGCAGGGGGTCAATGCATGAGGACCGTCTAATAGTCTGACCCATATTCCCCCAAGGTTCCAGGCTTACCCACAGAATACATTTAATCGTATTTAAGTTGGACTGCATGCACATTCGTCAATTAAGCGCACTCGGAAGTAAATAAGAACAATATGGTAGACAGGACTCACTGCCAACATAGATGCAGGAGCCGGCCAGCACATGACCTCCGCCGTTATGGCACACAAGGTTGTCTCCGGAGCGCTGACGGGACCCTGAGAGCCTGGGCAGGGTGACACTGATCACGGTGGGGCTCAAGATGCTGTAGGTGCTGCTGGGAAGACGCTTGCCGTTCAGCGTCCAGTAGAGCGAGCCTGCATGGATGCCGTGGTCTGGATTGACCGAACACGTGGCTGTCAGGCTGGAACCAATGAGCAGGGCAGGGTCTTGAGGGTAGATTGTAGCCACCTCTGAGAGGGAAAGAGGCAGCTTGATTATTACGGGTTATGGGTTTGATGCAAAAGAAGGAAACATAGCAAGCTCATGGACCACAAATAAAGTCTTATGTTGCACTGATATATTTAAATAGTTAAAAAAATACAGTGTGTCAAAATTATCAATTTTCTTTTATGTCACAAATCATTAGACTGTTAAGTGAAGATCATGTTCCATAAAGATTCATTCATTCATTCATTCATTTTCCTTCGGCTTAGTCCCTTTATTCATCAGGGGTGGCCACAGCGGAATGAACCGCCAACTTATCCAGCATATGTTTTACACAGCGGATGCCCTTCCAGCTGCAACCCAGTATTGGGAAACATCCATACACACTCATTCACACACATACACTACGGCCAATTTAGTTTATTCAATTCACCTATATCGCATGTCTTTGGACTGTGGGAGAAACAGGAGCACCCGGAGGAAACCCACGCGAACACAGGAAGAACATACAAACTCCACACAGAAATGCCAACTGACCCTACCAGGACTCAAACCAGCGACATTCTTGCTGTGAGGCGACAGTGCTAACCACTGAGCCACCGTGTCGCTTTGCATAAAGATATTTTGTAAATTATCAACTGTAAATATATCAAAATTCAATTTTTGGTTAGTAATGTGCATTGCTAAGCACTACAATTAGACTCATTTAAGGGCAATTTTCTCAGTATTTTGATTATTTTTTTAACCCTTAGATTCTAGATTTTCAAATTGTTGTATTTCGGCCAAATATTATCCAATCTTAACACTTATACATCAATGGAAAGATTATTTATTCAGCTTTCAGATGATGATGTATACATCTCAAAATACACTTATGACTGGTTTTGTGGTCCAGGGTCACATATGGATAGTCAGATGAGAGATTTTCTATCTATCTCACTTAGATGGATATTTAATGGTTAATGTTTTTTTATGGTTGCCCAACTGATGTTTTACATCTGGTATTAAAATGAGCTTTAGTCAATTCAACCACAAGCAGATGACATTGAATACGGGTATAAATGAGGTCTAAAATATTCGACTGGACCACCCCTTCATTGTCTACGCAGTCACAGCCAGTTCCAAAACAGATCATTCACACAGTGGCATAAAAAGAATGAAACATACATTATAAATAAGAGTACAGCGTGAAATAAAATAAACTGACATTAATTTAGCAATGTAGCTATTTAAATCATAAAACTAACTGCGACTAATCCCAACACAAGATCATAAGAGATGCATTTGAAGCATGTTAATCTTGACTGGATCATTGTAAATGCATGATAATACAAGGACCTATAAGAAACTTGGCATGTACATCAATGTCAACTTATCATATAAACTATAACCTAACAGACTGATACTCTAATAAGTGTTATTGGACATCAAGCTGAAAAGTTTGATCAAGTCAAATGAGTGTTTAATTATATTATCATCAATGTAAAGTGCAACCTATTTACTAGCTAAATAAAGAAATGAATGCATGAATAAAAAAATGCATTAAAAATAAACCAATTCAGATTAAATATATTATAGATTTATTAACTATATTGTAGAAAATATTGTTCGCCCGGTTCAGTGTTTATATTGGCCACACAAAGCTGTGAAAGACCAATTTTAATCAGGTTCCTAAAACTAAAACCGTGCGTTTGAAATTATTTTTGTAACTTGAAATAAAAATAAAAATGAACTGGAATAAAATGTGTAACACTTTAATTATTGTGTCCTTGTTACATGTACTCATTTACTAAATTATGCATAATTAGATGCAATTTTACAGTAAGTACAAAATGTTGCTAAAGGCATAGTTCTCCCAAAAATGAAAATGCTGCCATCATTTACTCATCCACTTATTCCAAACCTATTTGAGTTTCTTTCTTCTTTTTTCTGCAACAGCCACTGACTTCAATAGTATTTTTGTTCATACTATGGATGTCAATGGCAGCTGGTTTCCCCCTAATTAATATTAGTCTGTATTTAAATGAATAAGCCAACTTAAAACTTCTAGCAGCATCTATGAATGCACTGAATGCTTCCAGTAAATTAGCATAATAAAATTCCACAACAGGATCTCACACACAAATGTCATTTCAAAAACCCTGTTGGAGTTCATTATCACCCTTGTAATGTGACAGTGTGGAATCCCTTTAAAAAAAAAAGTGCAATTGGGTAAGTGATGAGTGATCTGCCATGTGATTACATGTAATTACATCAAGATGGATAGACAGACTAACCTTAAAAGACAGAGATTACATACTCAGCACAAAAAAACAAGCAGAAAGGGTGAAATCTTCTATCATTATCAAAAAGGAAAGATACAAATCAGTTATTTCATCTCATGACAAAGGCTCACGATACGTCCTTTATTTTTGATGTCCGGTGCTGTTTCATTTAAGCAGATCTTTTTAAAAGTCTGAGTCAAATCACACTGAAAAAAAGATTCATTGGATTTACTAAATTCTTTTAAGGTAAGTGGTTGGAAACTATTTATATGGGCTAAATTTAAACAAACAAATTAAATTTAGTAATGTTCAACTTAATTTGCTTAAATTCAGCCCATATAAATTGTTTGTAACCACTTACCGTAGTAAATCCAATGAATCGTTTTTTCAGTGCATTTAATGACACTAGAAATAATTATTTACCTGAATAGGAAATCAGCAGAAAGATATTTGGTTTCAGATCAGAGGGTCTCACGAGGTAAGCTTGTTCATCTTGTCATCAAGGCGAGGGAAACACAGTAAAGTATCTTACAGCTGAGACGGTGAACAGCAGGACCACCCTTTGGACATTCCTGCCCGTTTTGTCAAACCGCGATGATCTTTTAAAAGGTTACTTCTGCCTGCACATTTTTTTTCCTCCTTTTAACTCTGTTTATATTTCACTGAGGCCCAGAAAAAGTCCGCCTCACGCTTTTGCGTTTAATATGAACTGTGTGACAAGAGGAGAGGGAAACGTAGTTTACCATCATCAGTGGATGTAATGGACTTCACTTTCTTAATCCCCTACCTGGCACTGAGGGTGTGAATGAGGCAATACTTAATTAGGTGTAATTAGTCTCAATCTTCCCCTCCACCAACACCTGTGAATGTCACGTAAGGGGAATGTGCTAAATGCATTGTAAATGCATTTCACAATAGCTATTAATAATTTAGCCCTTTGTTATTTGCAACACAATTATGCCCTTTGATCCTGTTATACATTGTTCTCTGTGATTCATTAAAAGCAAATTAAACTTTTTACAAACACCTATATTTCACCAACACTGAAACGTGCTACGGACAGAACGCACAGTCTCAGCGATAGTGTTGATTTGAGGTGAACTTTTACAAAAACAAGCTTAAGAAATATGATGTCAGGGTTTTTTTGCCGTGGCTTATAAGGCTGGAGTCTCCATGTGTTAAATGAATTAAGCTCTGACCTTTTGGATTTATTCTTATTTTTTTCATCGCCAGTAAGCTTTTCAATGTAGTGCAATATCTTGCAGCGATAGCGATATCATCAGCATTGCAATGTATAAATAATAATAATTAAGCATTCAATGCTGTTCTTTAACTTTAAGAATCCTGGATCTATTGAACCTGCTAAATACAATTCAGAGATGCTCAAAAATGTTTCAAATTCCTGAGTTTAAAATTAAAATTGAGACAATCCTGAAGTTTTTGGCTCAGCATCTTTGATAAAAACTTTCAGAAAACTTTAAAAATATTACAATTCTGGTCACAGATAATAGAAAAATTTCTATATGCTTTTTTTGTACCAGTATGGCAATATTGTTTAGATGTCAAGAAAAACTTAAATTCATAAATTAAATAGGCTACAGAGGGGCGCCATCAAAACAGCATGAATTTTTTTTTTTTTTTTACAAAATATTACCACTATTATATTTGTTTTATAAAAGGCATGTTAAATGAAAACCACTGTTTTGTTGATACAAATGTTAATGTAACTATATATGTATATATGCATAGCTATAAATACTCCCTTGTTATTAATACACACACAATATATTGTGCTTTGAAGATACTATATGAGGTTTTTTTAAACGAACAACTACAACTAACTTCCTTCACATTAATATAATAACGTTAACTTTCTATTTGAACTAGCCTATTCTGTCTAACAACGCGTCAAGTTCGGAAACTAGTGAAGGTACGTAAGAACACATGTAACACACACACACACACACACACACATACACACAAACAGAGAGCTATAAATGTACTCACGGGTGGAAGACGACAACACGCCGGCAGCACAGAGGAGCAAAAACAATAAGCAGATCATCTTACGAGGAATGTTCACTTTCTTTCTATTAGCACGACAGCGTGTTATTGGCGTATGCAGGAGTGTCTGAAGATCCACGCATGCCACACCGAGTCCAGCTCCAGTGCACTCAAACAGTTGATCCCAGAGTCGCTTCTTGAGCCGCTCGCGTCCCGCGGATCTTCCACAACACTGAACTTTACTCAAGAGCCGCCAAATGTTCTGTTAACGCGACGGTGCATTCGTCCTCTTCATTTACTTTTGGCATCGTTTACCGTGCCGAGGCTCTCCACTGCTAGGAAACGTCCAAGTTTATACTTCGCAAGCTCCTCCCATTACTTCCCACACAGCTCCAAGTCATTTTTTGCCTCTTTCTTTCGTTTTATTCCTCCCTTCCTTCTGTCTGTGCCCTCCTCTTGTCTCTCAAGCAGGTCTGGAGAAGTTCTTGTATCTCTTTCCTCATGAATCAGTCAGCTTCGGTCTACCTGTGGGTTAGAGCAATCTCTTAATTGGAGGCCTTTCCACTTCTGCCTTCATTATGTGTAGCTATTTAAAGTTGAGTAATTACATTCTGGGACATTTTGCTGGAAGGAATATTTAATGTCTGCAACCCCTTTTTTCAGAACATGAATTTTTGACTGGAATAGAAATAAAATTTGAATACTAGCATAAGTATATGTGATTAGACTAAATAAACCGACATAACTGCGACTCAAAAAGACAGATAAAATCTGAAAAGCAAAACCATAATTGTGATAATTGTATTATGCATCCCACGAAAGCTGAATAAATAAGCTGACGATATTAGGCTGATATATGACAATCTGAAATATGAGTGTTTAAAATATTTATATACAGTATAAGAAAATATCTTGAGAAAATTTGCCTAGTTCTTAGCAATGCATATCAAAAATGTTATTTTAATGTTTACAGTAATGTACAATATATCTTCGTGGAACACAATCTTTTTTTAATATTATAATTTTATTTTTGGCATGAAGGAAAAGCAATATTTTTGGCCCATACAATGTGTTTTTGGCTTTTGAAAAAAATATATACTTGTGTTTTTGTGGTCCTGGATGAAAGCAGAAAAAAATAGAGTAAAAAGTCAATTGTAACATTATACATCTGTTGTTTTGGCATGAAAGTGAAATCAGAGAAAGATGAAAAAGGGTTTTTAAAACATGTACACAATAATTATTATTGTGATTTGAATTTGAATTTTTCTGAGCAAAAATAAGGATTTTCACACATTTTTACCATGATTTACAGAGGGCACAAACTACAGTGTCATGAAGTGTAACAATAGTTTAGTTAACAAAAAAGGTAACATTTAAAATAATGGTCCATCAGTAATGTATTTACTAACATGTACAAACAATGAACAATACATTTATTACAGTATTTTTTCACCGTTAGGTTATAAACTAACGTTAACAAGCACAGATTTGAATTTTAATAATGCATTAGTAATCATATTATGATGTATTAAAAGACTCCATTTAAGAATCACAGTGCAGTCCCAAAATATGAATCAGCAAGACTTTTTTTATTTAGAAATATAATTAAGTTTGATTACTGTTGGCGTCACGGTGGCGCAGTGGGTAGCACGTTCGCCTCACAGCAAGAAGGTCGCTGGTTTGAGCCTCGGCTGGGTCAGTTGGCGTTTCTGTGTGGAGTTTGCATGTTCTCCCCGTGTTCGCGTGGGTTTCCTCCGGGTGCTCCGGTTTCCCCCACAAGTCCAAAAACATGTGGTATAGGTGAATTGGGTAGGATAAATTGTCCGTAGTGTATGTGTGTGAATGAGAGTGTATGGATGTTTCCCAGTGATGGGTTGCGGCTGGAAGGGCATCCGCTGCGTAAAACATATGCTGGATAAGTTGGCGGTTCATTCCGCTGTGGCGACCCCAGATTAATAAAGGGACTAAGCCGAAAAGAAAATGAATGAATGAATGAATGATTACTGTTTTAGACATTAAATAAGCACAGTTCAGAAAAATATGCTGTTTAGTTTTACATAATATCTCTGTTTTGCTGTATGATGATGGAACATTGTGTCAAGCAAATTAAATTAAATTAAATTAAATTAAATGGGGACACCAAAATCTTATCTTTGACTCAAATATAATTAGAGGCAAATGTAAAAAATATATAATTAAATAACATATTAATAATATATGTACCATCTACTAAAAATGCAATAAAATGCATTAAAAAACAAGGTAAGTTTCCAAAAATAGGTAAAAGGTTTGAGAAAGATTTTGTGTGTGTGTGTATATAAAGTTTAAATTAATGAAAATTTAATATCAAATCAATACCAACGCCTCAACATTGTCATGACTAACGCTTGACTAATGATCCTTATGAGCAGTTAGAGACATAGTCCTAGTCACTGAGTCACTCACTCGGTGAGAATGTATATTTTGAAACAATAACCACGACAGTCAGTTCGCCCATGGGTCAGCAAGCCACAAAGCAGTGCTTTATCTGTTGTAGAAAATAAATGCTTGTTAAAGACGGGTTTACCGTTAGCTCCACGCTGCTTCTGTCTCGTAAACGAGTGAGTGGACTTCTTTTCCAGTTATCACCATACAATGCCATAACAAGAGGGATGTTATCCAAAGTCTTTGAATGGAGACAAAGACCATTCATCTCCCCGAGCCGGAGCCCTCAAGCCAGAGCTCCCACCACATTCATTAATTCTGCCCTTCTCCTTCATGCATTTGATCTAAACTGTTATTTAAAAGAGAAGTAAATATATTCCAAACTGTTTATTCATGCATGCGTATACCCTGTCTGAGTCAATGCGTGCTTAAGAATGTTAAGTCATATAAATAGCTCACCTCAGGAAATGTACATTTACAAATCGCAATGTTTTGTAATCACAACAACCTCAGCGGCACAAACATATTAACAAGGTATAATTATCTGTGAATGAAGTATAGTAGCTGTTCTTAGAAAACACAAGACTAGCGGCAGCAACACGCATGGTCATTTTGCACCGAAAACAAGCTCCAGATTTCAGAGGAAATGGTCTTACTATCCTCCGCCTCAGATCTTTAGCAATATAATCCAGTCCTTTAAACGACTTTAGATCAACTTGAAGGCCAAGAGTGATTACGCTTTTCACTAAATCCTAAAAGATGGGGAAATAATCCAAAACATTAGCTATGCAGATCAAACTAGAGCAGAGGAAGTAGAAGAAATGTGTTTTTTTTCCCCTCTAGTAGCGTATCTGACTAATGTGTTAAAAGAGTTCTGCTTTGGAGACGGCACAACAAAGATAGTTCGAAACAGAAACGCAAACAAGAACTTCCTCCCGGCGAATGAATTACAGCGTAAATCTCTCAGCCAATTCACTGACCGCAGTGTCTGAATGGACACATGCATTTACCCCGAACTAGGTGATGATGCCTATCCAGAACATGACTTACACTTCGAGGAATTGTCTGTATCTAAGAGGACATTTATCCTCCAGAAGCCTGCTCTGAGACAGTACAACACACCATAATGAGACAGGGAAGCATTGATTACTGGGACCTTGTGATTTAGTGGGTGAGCTCTGGCATGTGGAACAAATTATCCCACCATAAAGATTTCAGGGGGAATTCTCTTCGGGACAGAGGCTTGGACTCATACCGTTCAAGCGGAGTGTGAAAGCATTGGCTGCTTTGTTTTGAAGCACTCCGAGGAACTCAAATTGGACATGCAGTAATATAATGATGATTACCCAAGGGGGAGGTTAAACCTCAGTCCCACACACCTCAGCATTTTACGTCCAATCAACTTGGCCGACACGGAAACCCTCTTAAAAACGTCTGAAAAGCTGGGCGAGGTTCCAGCTCTGCGAAACATGTGCTGAAATCACTGTAAATCAAGCAATTTCCTCTTAATACACAGAGACAGTCACTGACCCCAGCGGTACAATCCTCACTGATTGGGAGAAAATGTTTGTTTGAAGTAGGGTCAAAGCCTTTCCAGACTTGGTTAAGCTTTGTTTATATTGCGCTGTATGTTGCGACGTATTAGCTTTTAAAGAATGGCTAAATGGGAATTAACGTGGAATGAACGGTCAGAGAAAGACAAATCAGATCATCATTTCTGACGGATACCCCTGACATAGTTTCTAAAGCCAGAGAAGCACCTTTGGCAGCCCCCCCAAATAATGCATGACAGATGTATATCAACCATACTCTCAGTGATGGCAAGATCTAGCAAATGTGTAGCCAAAATCCCCACGGGACTCTGACTTGTTAACTTGCTCTTTCTCCTCGTTCCATCTGGATTCAATGTGCTGGGTGAAAAGCATCGCCAATCAAACAAGAATAGGTAAAGCATATACATATTTGCCAACTATTCTCCTCTTTATTCATTCCTCATATGCTGTACTTCATCTATCCTCTTCCGCTGCTCTTTAAGTTATGCAAATCATGCAGAATTTCCAGCATTTCAGTCACACAGCTAATGTAAAACATGATAGCCTTGCCTTATTTATTCTCTTTCAAATTCATTGAAGTGACAAGTTTTGGATTTTAAACTAATTTCAGAAATGTAAATTAGAGTAAACCATTATTTTGACTGTGAGTTAAAACAAAGTTAAGTTTACTTACACTGCTAAGGAGACAGGAGAACATTTACATCTACACTCACCGACTTGATTAGGTACACCTTACTAGTACTGGGTTGGACCCCCTTTTGCCTTCTGAACTGCCTTAATCCTTCGTGGCATAGATTCAACAAAGTACTAGAAATATTCCTCAGAGATTTTGGTCCATATTGACATAATAGCATCACGCAGTTGCTGCAGATTTGTTGGCTGCACAACAGTGACGCGAATCTCCTGTTCCACTACATCCCAAAGATGCTCTATTGGATTGAGATCTGGTGACTGTGGAGGCCATTTGAGTACAGATGGGCCAGTATAAGATTCTGACGGTATGATAATCTTGGATAAAAATATCACAGTTTAGCGGTATTGTGATTACTGCTCTAAAATATGTTCTTTTTAAATGTCTGGGTAAAAAACTAAAACTTTTTTCCCTTTTGAACACGATATATTTTATTTTGAGAAACATTTTTAATATTTTGGAGCAGTAAACATGTCAGGCTAAATAATTCAAATGAATTATTGACTTCTGTTGTCTTCATTTATTTCAAAAACAGATTTTTTTACAATTTAAAATGGCATCTTTGGATATCTTTTCTGCTGGAGATACTGTTGTCCTAAAAAAAAAAAAAAGGACACATACCTTAGGAACGGTATTGCAGAAAATTTTTACTGTTTTAAAACCTTGACTTTTCCAAACCGCGGTTTACCTTGAAAACGGTTATCAACCCATGCCTAGTACAGTGAACTCATTGTCATGTGGACCATTCTCTGTAAACCCTAGAGATGGTTGTGTGTGAAAATCCCAGTAGATCAGCAGTTTCTGAAATACTCAGACAAGCCAGTCTCAAATTTTGAGAATCCAAAAAGATTCTTATAATTCTAGGCTAAAATCTGTAGTCTCCGATCACTACATTAATTACCATTGCCATCATTTTTTCCCTGTAATAAAATCCCTACAGTGTTACGTGGCTTGAAGCTGCATGGGAACATGTTTGTACAATTTGAAAAGCTATTATATGTCTATTATTAATAGTACAGTGTGCACCTGGTTTTGGTGAAGCTAAAAATATATAGGGAAATGCATTCATGTTCACTTCAAATCCATGAATTACAGTCCTAAATGTTAATGTAGTATAATATTGTGCCTTTTAAAAAGCTACCTTTCTGCACGAAAAGGGTCCATACTGGTACCATAAAAATACATATTAGTATCTAAAAATTTCACTATACTGCAATTTTTAGGTATTAATATGCACCTTTATGGTACCAATATTAAGCCAAAGGTGATAGCTGTTGTATCTTTATTTCTGAGAGTGTAACACAGTTGCTTAGACTGATTTGCTCTATGTATGCACTGTTATTTTGTAGCTGTTATGCTTCCAAATAGCTTAATCTTTTTTTAAAAAAAGTACAAAACTAAAAGCAATATGTTTTGTGCTTTTAAAAGATTAAGCTATTTAAAGCATAACAACAGCTACAAAATAACAGTGTGTACATAAAGTAGCAAATCTGTAAGCAACTGAGCTGCGTGCCATGCAGAGGCAACCATTAGAGGGAGCACAAACACAATGTATTTACCTCAATTGGACTGTTTCCAGGATTAAAATGACAAAAATGAGAAACACTCACCATGCACTCTGTAAAGTTATCAGCCTTCAGATATCACATAAAAATATGATATTATAAATATTAAGCTAATATTTATATATAATAAGATATTATATATGTAAATAAAATAGAATAAAAGTGAATTGAAAGCTATTAAATGGTGTTGACCAATAAATCGACAGATTGCTTTAATATAGGCTATATTACAAATTAATCTGTGAAGTAGGAAAGCACCAAGGGTTTTATGTTTAAGCGTGTTAAAGGGACAGTTCACTAAAAAATGAAAATCTATTTACTATTTACCGACCCTCAAGTGGTTCCAAACATTTATGAGTTCTTTCTTCTGTTAAAGAAAGAAGATATTCACAAATAAAGATATTTTGAAGAAAGCTGGAAACTTGTAACCACTGACTTCCATAGTAAGAAAAACAAATACTATGGAAGTCAATGGTTACAGGTTTCCAACATTTAAAAAAAATATCGTCCTTTGTGTTTAACAGAAGAAAAAAACTTAAAAAGGTTTGAAACAAACATATGATGACACATATTTCAGTTTTGCATGAACTATCCCTTTAAATAATGTCATAAAGGGAGGGGGTGTTTGGGAAAACAGTGTGCATGAGGGGTTATCAGTCAATCTCATGTTTTTCTAAACTGCTGTGTCATTGTGCTGTTTAACATTTGCTTTATTCTCTTGGCACTGAGCGAGTATGTGAAAGAACACACCTGATGTCCTGCATGCTTTGCAAGTAAGCAGTTTGCAAACTATACAAGCTTAGGACAAAGTCCATTATCTTGTTGTCGGTTCATGCAGATACTGCACAATGCATTTTCATTTTCAGTTTTTTAACACTACAATCACAATCTCTTTAATTAAAAACAAAGTAGCATAAAGGCCAGTGGGGACAGGCTGTAGTGTTAATTTAGCATGAAAAGGCATTTATATTTTAAATATATAAATGTTACATTTAAAAAAAATTCCAGTACTTACATTTGTAAAAGCATCATGTGAACATTTCTTTATGCATTGTGTCTGAAATTATATGAAAGGACACAAAATATGCACCATTTAGCATATTAATACTTTTTGTTTTTTGAAATACGTTCATAGAATTAAGATAAAAATCTATGCTAACACAAAAAAAATGCTTTGCATGCACTGTTGAACATTCTTTAGTTGAATTGATGGTTCTTTGAAGTACCTTTATTTTTAATGGAAGCTTTTAATTGCACCAAGGGTTATTTATAGTAAAAATTTATGTCCCATGAAAAAACTTTAACATCCATAGAACCTCTACATTACACTAAAGTTTCTTTAGGTTATTGTATAAAGGTTATTTTGATTTTTAGAATGTTCTGCACACTAAAAGAGAAAATAAATGTTGTTTTGTAAATGTTTGTGTAAATGCTAACCAAAAATGGTTCGTCTGTGTGTTTATTGGAACCTTTAATTTTAAGAGTGTATTAAGTAAACTTTGCTGTCTTTGTTGGAATATTATGTGCACTTGCTCCTCCTGCTCCTGGTGGACTTTACATAGAAAACAATGTTGTTTTCCTTCAGTGACTTCCTTAAGACAATGACAAGGCATGAATCAGAAAAACAAAGCTCACAAATTCTGCTAAGGTCAAAGGCTTGGGTGTAACCGAACAAAGAATATGATATTCTGGAAACTTTGGAGAAATACTTGCTGTAAAATGATCTGCTATCTCCCAGAGATCCATAAAATATGCTATCTATAAAACAACAGAGAATAGACTCCTGATGTGATTCATATAAATTTTTACACACTACACTAACATTTATGAAGTGGCAATGCAACTACAGACAGTGATTTAAATAAATAAAATTAATGGTACTTTCTGTTAAGCAGATTCCAGTTTGAATTGAGGCATTTTACAGAACAGCTTTCTGTCAACATTGTTAATCGCTCCTTTTGAGGTGGCCATATGAGAGAAGTTCCCTGGCTGAAATGTGGATTAGCTTGTTCTTTATTGTGGAATGCCACACACACTCTATACTCTGACTCACTAAAGCCTCAGTGACTATTAGAATCCCAACAAGCCCAAACAAATACACTGCAAATACAAATATCAGCTAGGATTAAGAAGAGGGTTTCCCAGTGGGTGTCTGTTTGCTTTTTACATTTACATTTACCCTTTTTGGCAAAGATGTCAAACTTTCAAGACCATGAAGAACACACAGAGATGGATTACCTGATAGGTGCATTTAAATGACAAATGAGATCAACTGACAGCTCTCGAAGTCTTTGCTTTCGGTTTGTCATTCAGCCTGTGTATTAGGTCTCGCTGGCGTTCTGCTGAATAGAGGAGTTGCAGAGTCATGCTGATGTCAATGGCACTCTGTGTGTTTGGAAAGCTGCCGACTGGCGCGCGAGCACGAGAGAGCGAGTACGCGCTTGCCTCAGTCAGTTGACAGCTGGAAGGCGGAGAAGCTTCGCACACAGCAAACTTTCGATTATTTCTTTAGTGTTTTGCTTTGAGGTTTTACGCGCCAAATAGAGGAACGTTCTGTTCGTGAACGCGCGCGGAGGGAATTCTTCTCCTCATGTATCAATTTCTTGTGTTAATTTGAACAGGATCAGTCTTTGTGTAAAGCATCTGTGTTTACAGGACGTAAGTGGAAGTAAGTGAAGTAACTGTGACCGGTTCCTGGCATAAGGTGAGTGTTTTAGCGGATGTAGGTCTGGTATCGATGCAGACTTAAAAACGCGCGCTTGACTCGGGTCTAACTAATATCATTAGTCATTTTTTTCTGCTTCTCGTCGTATCAACACCATCTTATCAGGGGAGCGATAGCAGCCAAGCGTGTTATGATGTAACAGTTGTTGAGGTCTCTGATAAATGTTTGAACGTACTGACAGAGCAGCCAAGTTCTGTATAATTAAGCATTATTAAACAATATCACACGAGCAGTGCTACTGTGTGGATTTGCCAGTAGCCTATACACGAGGCCGCAGGTAAATGATAGCTGTAACTTTACTGATACTTAAGTTACAACTACAGCACACCTAAATCTACCAGTTTCGGATTAATGTTATGCATATTTGTTATAAATATCGAACGACTTACGTTTTACACAAAGTTTAACGGGTTACATTTTCTTCTTAGCCAACGAAAATATTTCCGAAACAAACCAATCTGTCAAGCTTTGGGTGTCACCAAGCAACGCACAGGCTGAAAACAGGACTGGAGCAGCGGTTAAGTGGAGCGGAGCGACCCCTCCCACTAATGAGGCGTTTTTAATCGCTTGCCCATGACTAAATCCACCTCGGGTTTTCGCCCTGCACGAGAAACAGCGCGATATACATAGAACGATTACGAAGAAAACGCTATTTGCAGCATGCAAAACCTAAAACTCTGTAATAATTTTATGTGAATTCCGAAGCTTGTGTTGGAAAACAATACATTTAGTTGCAAAGCAGTGCATAATGTGACCACGATCTGGTGTAAAATGAGCTCTATATCCTTAATATATAACAATTTAGTGTTTTTAGGCTGCAGTATGGTAAATAATATACACGAATCCCACATAAACCTTATTAAAATAGATAGCTGATTTTAATAAATTTAATAAATTTATTATTTAATAAATTTAATTATTTAATTCATTTTAATTTAATTAATAATAAACTATATTATTTACACCCCAAAAATGTACTCACTTTCCTTCGGCGTATTCCTTTTTATTATCAGGGGTCAGAATATCTATCTAAAAATTTTTTTATGAAGAATTATTTGCAGAACCAGATGTGAAAAGTACGGACCCTCTTACAACGAAATATAGGGGGAAATCCATATTGTGTTATTAATGTTACATTAGCAATTTTTCACTAATTTGCTTACTCATTATTACAATGATTTTCTTAAAACAAATGTATATATATTTAAAAAAAAAAGGACAAATTCTTAATTTCTGGCCAATATGACCTAAGTGTAATGTTGACAAGACATCAACACACCATTATGCCAGTAGATGGCAACATGTAATTTTAAAATGCAAGTATTTTAAGTGAATAAAAGACAATCAAGGGAATCATTGAGTTTTTAATTTAAATTTCCTTTTCAAAACAAGTACTTAAGGTTCGCACTTGGCCTTCCCAGATTTATCTGGAGCCACCATGTAAAGTTAAAATTTTCATTACTAATTTAAATACCTACTGTAGTGTCATTTTTTATTTATTGTTTGTCATTTGCCAGTAATAGCTAGAAGTTATGTACAGGAAAAAGAACAGTTAGCTTGTCATTATTGCAAAATAATCGTTGACAGGGTGACTAGGACCTTATAAGCAGTGACAATGCCGAACTGGACAGAATGTTCTGTCATCTGTCCCGAAACGCTGTCATACTGGCCGTGGGCCATCAAACGATCCCTATTGTTGAGCCCTGAACTAATTAAACTATTAGTCAGCACTGTGAATCACACTGTTGTGCATTCTCATAGTGTGTGTGTGTGTATGTGTGTGTGTCTGACTCCTTCCAAGTTAGCTAATAGACTACAATCATTATCACTGTGTGTACTTCATCTGAAGAAAGAATTTCCCATCAGCCTGGTTCTAGGTCAGTGATTACCACCCTGCCATGCATCTTAATGATTCACAGTTTTCCTCATAGTCACGAACACCTTCCAGACTGCTCATAGATTGACTGGCTCTTTATCAGGGCAATGATGATGTGTCATGGTGCGCTTATCAATGAGATGTTTTGTCCTCTTGCTGACCTAAGCTGTATAACTGTGACAGTTGTGCTGTATAACTTCGCTCTCTCTTTCTCTCTCTGGAAATCTCCAGAGTAATACTGAGCACTTTTATTTGTTAAAGTATGGAGCCAAATCAGTCTCAGTAATAATGCATTTACAAAACAAAATTAATATGCTTACAGCACAATTCACATTTACAAAAACCAATTCATCAATACAAAACACAAGTCATAAATGCACAAATCCAATTAGTAAATTCAAAAATGCATAAATTCATAAATGCGTGACAGAAGTGAATTCAAGAACTTGATATACATATTTGTGTAAACATTTTAAATGTATTTAGGTAAGATGCATTTGTGTGAGCATTTGGGGAAATATTTATGCTTTTTACTTGGGAATTCATGAATTGTGTGCATATTTATGAGTTGTGTTTTGAGTTTGCGAATTGGTTTTGCACATTTACGAATTGTGTTTTGAATTTACGAATTGGATTTGCATATTCAAAACACAATTCGTAAATATGCAAATCCAATTCGGAAATTCAAAACACAATTCGTAAATATGCAAATCCAATTCGGAAATTCAAAACACAATTCATAAATGTGCAAATCCAATTTGTAAATTCAAAACACAATTCGTAT
>CAIGQV010014432.1:15789682-15813007 GCA_903798115.1 Danio jaintianensis | reverse complement strand
TGGATTTGCATATTTATGAATTTTCCGAATTGGTTTTTGTAAATGTGATTTGTGTTGTGCACGTATGAATTTTATTTTTGTAAATGTATTATTATTGAGACTGATCTAGTTCCATATTAAAAGGATAGTACATCCCAAATGGAACATTCTGACATTATTTATCTTCATTAGGGATCTAAAATTAGCTACTTTAAAAGTACCAATAATACCGAAATAAAATAAGGTGTCATTTGAGCGTCATTTTTACATCTGCATAAGAACACAATGACCAGTCAGCAGTGTTAAAGAATCCAGTCAATAGCACTAAAAATACAAGACAGGAAACTCTGGTATCGTTCCATTTTAAAAATTTCAGTACTGACTGGTACCGAAGTCAGTACTTTTGACATCCCTAATCTTCATTCCCAGCTTGGTTTTTTCCTGAAGAGTACAAAAGTAAACTTGTTGAAACATATTTGAAAAACGGTTAATGTAAGCAAGTGATTTGTAGTTGTATGTTTTTGTTATTGAGAGGAGAAGGCACTGCACATATTTGCATATGCATCTAAAAGTTTTTAACAGTGGGCGGCATTTTTACAGTAACTGTAAACCACTGCTTACAAAACATTGCATCCCTAAACAAACAGCAAAATAAACTTTGCTGTCAGTATATCAGGGCCTTTATGCTGCTTTTTGACCTTTTTGGAGATTGTCAGATGTACAGGAGTTCATGTAAACAGGATACAGTGATTATGTTAACATGATTATGCTCATAATCTGAGTAACCATAGTAAAATGCATGTTTTAATTACACCTCAGATGCATCTACTGTATATTTAAATTCCATTTCTTGCATTCGAACCAAAGTGTTGTTTTTTTATTAAGAAACAGAAATGATACTGGACAAACACCTTCAGGGAAACATTAAAAAGCATCTAGCAATATTCCAATGTAACAAAAAAGAGCAAACACACACATGATGACAAATATAAGTAAAACTCATCAATAGACTAATCAGAAATTCATGTTGTTTTAAGAATATATAATTTTTTATTATTAGTTAAATAGAAAGATTTAAGAAGTGAGTCTGCCTCGATCAGAAATTGTGAGAAAGTTCAAGCCAAAGAGTGTGTGTGCTGCAGACAAACATTTGAATTTGGTGAAAAAATATGGTAACAAACAGGTGAAATGCATTTGAATTGAAGATTTATGTGTTACTAGTCTATGTTCAGACTGCAGGAAAATGTGGCCTAAATCCGATTTGCCCATATGTTTCTGACAGCGAGAACCACGTGCAATCTGTTTCTTTTTTTATTCTGATCTGGGCCACTGCCATATGTGGTCCAAATTCCAATACAGATCAAATGTTTTTTCATTACAACCACAGTATGAACAGTCATTTCGGAATACATGCTATATTAGTTTTGACGTTGCTCTAGATCAAAATTTGTCATGATTCTGCACTGATGAGAGTCATTTCAAAGATTTTACATAAGTTTGGTCACTCTATGAATATGACAGATAAATGCGGAGGTAATCACAGGACAGATGCACAACACTGAGAAAATATGAAACATGCAATATTATTGTTGAGTATTGAGGTAACAATATAACAATATTTCTTGCGATATAACATTTTGCTAGAGAAATGCTGTTTTTATTAGCTTTTTGAAAATGATCACACAAAAGTAAACAAGTAACAGATATTTTTCTGATGTAATAAAAAAAACTGCCAAACATATAGACTTTAAAACACTATGGTCATTGTTCAACCAAAAACCTCAGCAGATAATCTGATTCTTATTCGCTGATGTCATTTTCACTTGTCTCTACTCTTGCCATTACTATTTATATTACATTTTCTGCTCTGAGGCATTAGATTGACCTTAGGAATAATCTACTATTAATAATAAAAATAACATTGGGGAGGTGGGTGTAAAAACCCAGTCCTATTGGTCAAATTGGTTGCATGCAACACACAAAATAAATAAAAATTTCACCTTCTCTGCGATGCGAACATTGCATGTACAATTTTTGTGATATTGATAATTTTACAATACAGTATATTGTGCAGCCGACAGCTCTATACAAGCAAAACTTAAGTGGTTATATTGTAAATATTTATTAAATTTGCTGTCTTTCTCCTCATCCTTGTCCGCCTGTGGTGTGGAGGCAAGTGAATTATTGCACATCACCTTATAAATGAAGGGAAAAACACTGAATTTGGTCGCCTTCATGTTTAATTCAAGTAAAATCAGACGCACAAATCATATTTGAGTGCTTTGCAGTGTCAACATAACCAGTGTGTCAGATAAAACCCCATTTCTTTGTATGTAATCAAAGCAGCACGGAAAAAAAGAAGTATCAAAAAGCTTTGCCCATGTCGCGCAAACTCATCTTAATCAGTGTAACTCCTCACACTGAATTAGCACTTAGCCATTATATGGAAAGTGCTTATGTAAAGACTTCTCAAATTTGCCAACGGTTGTGTTCCACAGACACAGCATGCGGGTGTCGAATGACAGGCAAACAATGACTATTGCATCAATTGCATCGTCATCCACTAGTCAACCAGGACCAAGTTGATTGGCAGAACCTCCTAGAAAAATTGTAGTGCTTTTAACTTTCTGTTATGTCATTTTTTTGAATGGCCTGACACTCAGCGTGTTAATGGTTAATCCCACTAGAGCCATGGTGCTAATGTGCACTGCACAGCATGTTAAAGTTCTCTTTTAAGTCCAGCTTAGCATGTGGGAGCATGACACAATGGGCCTTTATGAGACCAGGACTGAAGGAGCTCTCTCAGTTTAAAAAAAAAAAAACATTGCTGGCAGCGCTGTCTTGTGATAAACTGTGCTTTAAGTCAAATATGTGTGTCTTTAATGCTCAATAACCTGACCTGCATTGCATAACCCATGAAGAAAAATAATTAGCTTCTGATGAACAACAACATCAAGCCTGATCGACAACAGAGACTTTGGCCTTCGCTCGAAAATTATGTTAGTGCGCACAAAGGTCTTTTTATAGTTTATTTGTGCCACAAGAATGGTTTTGGAAGTATTGTCTGAATACAGGAAATCACGTTTTGTCTGTAAATAATGTGTGTGACGCTTTTTTTTTGTAGTCTACTTGACATCCGTGAAGGAATAAGGAAGTGAAACATGATTCAGCCAAGTCTTTGCAACTGTCAGCACAGACTGTAATTAAAGACAGTTTCTTTTGCACATTGTTATGTAGAAATTCTCTGCAGGATTTATGCAACGCTGCCATTGTGTTCTTTGTATAATGCCTATTGCATGTAGTGTTTGTTTAGTTTAATTTAATATCTCACTAAATCATCTTGGCTGTATTTAATTATGCATTTGATAAACAATGAAAGCACTAGGAGGATTAACACAACATTTTTTAATGTAGTATCTCTGTGTTTTTTGTTTTTTTCTTAGAGTGAAAAGAGCACATCTTCTCAGAGGATAATAACCTTTTGAAAGCAGAGAATACTGCATTTTTATTGCATGCGCTTACAATAATTTGTAAGACAACTTCACTTTTACAATCTCAAGAGGATAAAAATGACTCTTTGCCTCATCTGTAATTGATGAAAAGTAGCTTTGGTTTGATTTAACAGAAGCAACGCTTTAATATCCTTTTATACTGCGGATATTTCAACAATGCCAACTTGGCTGGAGACAGAATCTTGTTATAGTGGACTTCTAACCAGACAGAAGAAACATGGCTCTCTATCCTTAAACGATAATCAGTTGTGCCTGTATTTCTTCATGGTACGTGGATGGGTATAGACATTGTTCCGCTGCATTTGCCATCCATTTTCTACTTAAAACATTAATAATCAAGCTCTTGGAGAATGATATGTCCAAGAAAGAAGAGGCCCATCAAAGATGAGGATTTCTCCGCCATCGTGGTCCCCTCCATGAAGGGTCATGGTTACTTGGATTACACAGTTGAAAGTCATCCGTCTAGAGCCATGCAGAACATGGATGAGCTGCGTCATCATGAGATGCTGTGTGATCTGGTTCTGCATGTCACATACAAGGACAAGATAGTGGATTTTAAGGTAAGAGTTGTCAATTCTTAAATGAGCGAGTTTTGTTAAAATGTTCAAAGCTGCCATTTGAGCAAAGGTCAGATCTCAACACAGATTCAATGGAGAGGCTCTCACTGTTAACAATGGCATGATGGAGAACAATGTGAGCATAGTTTCAGACATTTCTGGAGACTATTTGGGATTTATTGGACATGACAGTTCATTTTCCATGCCATCTACAGTTCTCGTCTACGTTCGCAGTATCTCAATCATTCATAAGACTGTGACGTTAACTTGCGAGTAGGCACGGCCTCATAATTATTTATACAAGATAACTGACAGCTTTGGAATATTTTATTTCAAATATTTATTATGTGACAGTTTCTTGGTTTACTGAATTGTGGACTAGGACTTTTTTAAGACACATTGTTTCTCATGCAAAATTTATTTAGTTAAAAATACACAGCAATATTGTCATATATACAGTATATCGCAATTTTAAATAATTACACTTTAAAAAAAGTTGCAAAAGGGAAACTTTTTGGTTCCCCAAAGAACTTTTTGATCTACAGTTCTTAAAAGCACAGGCGAAGAACATTTTAAAAAATGTATAATTAACTTACTTAAAGAAACTTTTTGAAAAATGTGTTAAAAGTGTTTAAATATATTTTACCATTTTATTTACTCATTTTCCAGTAAATTTCCAATCTTCTGTCACATTATCTTTTTAGAAGAAATAAAAAAAAACATTTTTTTTTATCAATGTTAAATACAGTTATACTGTTTAGTATTCTTTTTTGTTTATTCTTCAGTTATAAAATATCATAATTTATATAATAGCAGAAATATTTGATAACAATGTAAATGTCTTTGCTGCCACTTTAAATCTAATTAATGGATCCTTACTTGAGAAACGTAATCATTTCTTTTATAGTAACCTTAAACATTCATATGTTAATGCATATACTTTTGTTCCCTCATTCTTTTTTAGACAAAAATATATATGAGTTTAAAATAATATAATTCATCATTTGTTGGCCTTGAAATTTACATTGGGGAAAATAAGTATTGAACATGTCATGTTTTTTCCTAGGAATAATATTTCTAAAGGAGCTGTTGACATGGAATTGAACCAGATTTTGGTAAAAACCCAAACAATACAAACATAAAAGTAAAACAAAACAAAAAAATCTAAAAATTTGTTGTGTGTAATAACAATGAAATGACACAAGAAGAAAGTACTGAACTACTGAAACGTATTTAATACTTTATATAAAAGCTTTTTTGGTGAGGGTAGCTTAAAGACGCCTCTCATATGGAGAATGAAGTCACATGAATTGCTTAGGTGTGATATTTTCACAGACTTCAACAGAGTGTAAAAATCTTTATGGTTCTGTGGGTCTCGTCTATCAAATCTGATCTTTAATTTGTATTTTCTATTGGATTCAAGTCAGGTGAATGGCTGGGCCATTCTACAGCTTGATTTTCTTTCTCTGAAAGCATTTGAGAGTTTCATTGGATGTGTTTTGGATCATTGTCTTGCTGAAATGTCCACCCTGGTTTCATCTTCATCATCCTGATAATGTAAATGTTGGACTGAAGCAGCTAATATTAATTTACACTAAGGAAGAGCAGAGGGTTGCTGAAGAACTACTGAGAGATTTCAGCTGCTGTCTGGGCTTTCACTACCATTCAACACCTCCCTTTCTTCATGTGTTCAATACTTTTTCCCTGCGTCATTTCATTTTATTGTGCATAACTTAATTTGTAAAATAATTCAATATATGGATTTCTTACCAAATCCGTTGTTACCAAATCCGGGAAAAATTTCAAGTCAACGGCACCTTTATAAATATGTTTTCTGAGAAAAATAGTGACGTTTTCAATACTTATTTTCCCCTGCTGTAAATCTAAATAATAGCAATAATAGTAATACAATCATATACATTTTAGCTTATCATATTGATCAGAAAGGTAAAATAAGAGCATCTAAATAGGTCGTCTGTAATAGCTAAAAAAAATTAACTTATTTTATTACGGTATGTCTGGCACTGCAAATTACAGAGCACAAAGATAAATAGTCCTCATTACAAGTGCAGAATGATGTTAGTACATGTTACAACATTTAATTGTAATTACCAGGACACTCTTATGATTTAGTTTCAGGTGTGTTTCTGCCTGTTTCTTTTTTTTTTAACCAACAAGTATCTACAATCCCCAGGTGCATAAGCTGGTTCTGGCCGCCTCCAGTCCTTACTTCAAAGCCATGTTCACCAGCAACTTCAAGGAGTGCCACGCATCGGAAGTCACCCTTCGAGACGTTTGTCCTCAAGTCATCAGCCGTCTCATTGACTTTGCCTACACCTCGCGCATCACAGTTGGCGAGACCTGCGTTCTTCACGTCCTCTTGACCGCCATGCGCTACCAAATGGAAGAAGTGGCCAAAGCCTGCTGCGATTTCCTCATGAAAAACCTGGAGCCGTCCAATGTCATTGGCATCTCGAGATTCGCTGAGGAGATCGGCTGTACCGACATGCACCTTCGCACCAGAGAGTATATCAACACTCACTTCAATGAGGTTTGTGCCCTGGGGACTAAAGTGTTCACTAAAGTGTCAGTTAGCGGCGATCGATAGTTGCCACCTGCTGTGCTCTCTTAAGTAACTGTACTGCGCCATTGACCTGTAACAGTCAGTCGGCGAATGAATGAAGGCTATAGAGAACAGAGCTAATTGATTTGTCAATGGAACGTGGGACTGTCTCGCGGATGGATATCGATTCGTATAAATTGTCCAGCTGTCAAAGGGATCATGGTTTAAAGGAATAGATGGCACAAAACTCCTAATTTTATCATCAGTTGCTCAGCCTCATGCCACTTAACTCAAATAGACACTAGGCAGAATGTGCAAGCTACTCCGATTCATAATACAAAAGTGGATAGTGATTTAAACTGTCGAAAAGGGGGTCAAAAAGTAAATGTAATTATCATAAGTGCAATAAAAGTAGTCCACGTAACTCAAGCTGTATATATGGACTAATGAAATCAGTTTTATAGTTTATTTTAATTAACTTTTAACAAAATTCTGTACTGGAAGATCTTTGACCCTTTCACAAAATTCCCAGAGACATCTATTATTATTGAAATGACTGTGTTTTGCTTACACACACACACATATGTATATACACACATATATAAATGACTTTTAATTGTTGTTTCCATAACTGGGTTAAATTTAAGCATTTTTCAAGAAGTATGTATGTAATGTAAATATTTTCGTTTGAACTAAAACTAAAATATTTATATGAGTGCGGATCACTACTTCTTGAAGAATTAAGCAACGCAAGACTGTGATAGATTAAAGCATCAATTCAAATTTACCAAAGTTATTTTATAGACTTAGAAAGCATATTATATGAAAGTAAACTGTCTTCTTTAATGTTTCAAATAACTGTTGTTCAAATAAAACGACTGGAATTCATTATGAGTGAAAGTTCCATCATAATTCAATATAACAGATGTATTATTTAAATATGAAACATACTTATTCAGACCTGTACTTGGTTAATATTTATATAAAATAGTGATCATGCAATAGTGATACATACAAATTATGTCATCAAATGATTTATGTTCTAAATATGCCCAGCAAGATATTTTGGCATGTAAACTGTTGTTACCCTGAATGACATTTTATGATACAAGACACAATCTAATGTATTGAAATATATCTTTATAGAAAATATCTATAATCTTTTTGTTTTACAAAAAGAAAAATGCATTCATGTAAATGTCATGACATGTAAATAGGGATAGAAATGAAAGTTCTATCATAATTTACTCGTCTTTCTCTTGTTCCAAACCCGTTTGAGTTTCATTTTTCTGTTGAACACAAAGGAAGATATATTGAAAATGTTGAAAAGCAGCAGCCATTGACTTCCATAGTATATTTTGTTTCTACTATGGACATCAATGGCTGCTGGTTTTCAATACTTGTCAGAATATCGTGTTTTGTTTTCAACAGATAAAAAAAAACACTTGAGTGTGAGTAAATGGTAAGGAAATGTACATTTTTGGATGAATTATCCTTCAACTATGTCTTATCTAAATATCCTCCATGTGTGTGTTTCACAGGTAACCAAAGAAGAGGAGTTCTTCAGCTTGTCCCATTGCCAGCTGCTGGAGCTGATCAGTCAGGACAGTCTGAAGGTGCTCTGCGAGAGCGAGGTCTACAAGGCCTGCATCGACTGGGTGCGCTGGGATGCAGAGAGCCGCGCGCAGTACTTCCATGCCCTCCTCAACGCCGTCCACATCTATGCCCTTCCACCCACTTTCCTCAAAAGACAACTGCAGTCCTGCCCCATCCTCAGCAAGGCTAACTCCTGCAAAGACTTCCTATCCAAGATCTTCCACGAAATGGCTCTCCGAAAACCCCTGCCGCCCACTCCTCATCGTGGGACGCAGCTCATTTACATAGCGGGAGGTTACAAGCAACACTCTCTGGACACCCTGGAGGCCTTTGACCCGCACAAGAACGTCTGGCTCAATCTAGCTAGGATGATGTCTCCTTGTAGTGGGCTCGGGGCGTGTGTTTTGTTCGGGCTTCTTTATACGGTTGGCGGACGCAATCTCTCTCTGCAGAACAACACAGAGTCTGGATCTTTGTCCTGCTTCAACCCCATGACTAACCAGTGGACCCAGCTGGCTCCGCTCAACACACCCAGAAACCGAGTGGGCGTCGGGGTCATTGACGGGAGCATTTATGCCGTTGGGGGTTCACATGCCTCTACGCATCACAACAGCGTCGAGAGGTGAGGCTGAGACAGGAGAAACAACTCCAAAAAAGCTTTTGTGTTGTTTTTTCCCATTAAATTAAATTTTATGCACATGTAGATTAAAACCAATTATTTGTTGGGCAAATTACTTCAAAAATGTAATTTATTACCAAAAAAAAATTGAATTTAAACTACTTTCTAATTACATTGTCTGCAAAGTAACTCAATAAGTAATTTAATTACGTGACTCAATACTGCATAAATTCCTAAAAATCTCAAAGTATACAGAATACATATGAAATTAATTTCATTCTTTAATTAACTAGTTTTTTTAATTAACACTTAAGTTAAATGAAAACACAAAATGTTTCAAAGTAATAATGACACCACATTTCTTACAAATTGACATTAATTTCCTACTAATTTCATTGTTTCTTAAGCATGTGTATTCGTCCAACAAATCTCTTTAGTTGAAAATTCTAGTTATTCGACAAATATATTTGTATAACAAAAAAAAATATTTTTACAATTCCTCTGCATCTGAACTGATTTATACAGAACTGCTGAATTTATGCACAGTAGTTTAGGCAAGTATATTTTAAGTAACTTTAATTAAATTACCTAAAATTGTTCAGTGGAAAAGTAATTTAATTACAATAACTAGTTACTTTGTAACTAATTACACCCAACACTGATTAAAACATATTATTACTTATTCCTTCAAATTTATATTATTATTATTAGTGAGAAGTATATTTTATGGTACAGTAGTAATATATTTCTGTCACAATTTCAAAAAACTCTAATTTTAAGTTGTCTTACTACAAAATTAGCATTTTGTGGCATAAAACCTCAATACAAAAGAATAATACAACCTTGGGCAATGGCTAAAGTCGGCACATTTCATTGAAAATGAGACTTAAAGACATTAGTGAGCTATATGAAATAATGAAATAATTGTAATCTTTGACTTTAAAATGTAGGTGCAGCTACATTAATGAAATTTACAACCAAAAAAAGGTCCATATTTTCAAAGGTCAAAGACAAATCAACTCATTTTTTTGTGTCAACATAAGGGGTGCCATGCATTGATTCAATATGTTACATTTTTCTCTGATATCTACAGTAGATGGTATTAATGTAGGTTAGGTAAGTGCAAAAAGGGGGCCATCCCATTAGATTTAAGAGTTGTATTTTGTGGTTTTAACATGTACAAACAGAGGCATGAAATAATTTCAACCTTCGCATAAAACAATGAGGTTTTGAAGTTTATTGGCATCCTTACAGTTCAGAAAAATCCCAGTAAGAGCTCAGTGATATGACAGTGCATAAATGTGCATTAAACACTTATATTCTGCATATATTCTATAAAAAAATACATTTAAACAGATCCTTTGCCTCTTCAGGAGGCATTGAATAAACTTATAATTCATTTGAATTTTGCTTTCTGACGAGAAGCTGTGATGAGATACATTACCTGAGAACTTTATAATGTAGGTCTTTTTTTCAAAAAAAGAGTCCCTCATAGTAAGTATAATACAAGCTTAAGAAAATGAAGGTTGTTGTAATATCGCTAGAAAATATGAATGATCAAATGAAATATTAACGTTCATATTATTGTTATGGGACGGCACGGTGGCTCAGTGGTTAGCACTGTCACCTCACAGCAGGATGGTCGCTGGTTCGAGTCGTGGCCGGACCAGTTGGCATTTCTGTGTGGAGTTTGCATGTTCTTCCTATGTTCGCTCGGGTTTCCTCTGGGTGATGCGGTTTCCCCTACAGTCCAAAGACATGCGCTATAGGTGAATTGAATAAACTAAATTGGCCGTAGTGTATGAGTGTGTGTGTGTATTGGGTGTTTCCCAGTACTGGGCTGGAAGGGCATCTGCTGCGTGAAACATATGCTGGAACAGTTGGCGGTTTATTCCTCTGTGGCGACCCCTGAAATAGAGACTAAGCTGAACGAAAATGAATGAATGAATGAATATTAATGTTATATTAATATTAATCTCATGTGGATCATCAGAGTTAGTATTTGGTTCCGATTTGGCTGTTTTTCACAAGGAATTTACACTGGATTTACATGAGAAAGAGGAATCAATAGTGTTTGAGGCTCACAGTATTTCATTTCCACTGAACTTTTATTATTCAGCTATGCATAGGTGCATACATATTTTCATTATATGGCACCTTTAAGTTAAATTTACAAAACTGATTTTATATTCCCCCGAAAGGCTATTAAATGCAAGCTTTCACATGCCTGTCCTGTACACATTACAACAGCACTGAGAGGTGAGGTCAAGGCAGGAAGAAAACAACTCGAAAAATGTTTTGTGCTGTCAGGGGTTTTGGGGTTTTCCCCATTATAGTGCATTTCCTTTCTATTATACGTACTCTAGCGGAATCAAAACATTAGCACAGTGCAGAGTGACACATGAAAAGTTGGTTGACTGAGTTTGTATGACATCGCACACCTGTCCACATTTACTCTGAACACTCTGCACGAGAGATAAAAAAATGAATTATTAGGAGCAAGGTCATGTTACATGCTACATTTGCGATACTTTGTTAGTTGCAGACAGTGTTTTGATTCAGACCTTCCATTGGGTTGTAGAGATCAGTTCTTTTCAGAGCACAGCCATCACTCTTGACTAACAAGCTTCAGGCAAATCTGTTTCATAACATGCATTCCTCGGCGCAGAGTCAGGTTTGGCCTTTCAGGAGAAACACATAATTCATAATTAGTGTAATGAATATGCATATTTTGTATTTATTATTCGTTTGTAAGCATGGCGACAGATTCGGTAGGAAGGAACTTGCACGGACTGTTTTCATGGAGCCAAAAAGCGAAAAAGGGTCAGGTTGTTGTTTGTCAAGTACTGCATTCAATAATTTTTTTTAAAAGAGGCCAGTAAAAGTTATTAGTTTCTCACAATTTACAATTAAAAGGTGTGTTTGAGGAATGTCTGACTTTTGTTTCACGATCACCAGCGATCTAATCCTTGCAGATTGCTGGACAACTACACATCTGTCACTGAACTGGACTACAAATACCATCATGCACCTCACACACACCAGTTCCTGATTCCCCCTGAGTATACACACATAGCTGGTTACTCATCAAGGACTGATTACCTGGACTTTATATTCACCTCTCACACACACAAGCACACGTTGCCGAGTCTTGTTAGTCTGTAACACCATGAAACGTTTCTTTGTCTAAGTTTTTCCGTGTTTGATCTTTGCCTTGTTTTGCCGTTGATGTTGATTCTTTGCCGCCTGTACTGACCATTCACCTGGGACTTTGACTACGCTTCTGGATTACCCCTATGATACTGTTTGTACCCATTTGACCATTGCCTGCCTGACCATTCCCTGTTTAATAAACTGCACGAGGATCCTAAAATCCGTTGTCAGCGTCCCAATGTTACAGTTGACTCAAAAAGTGAGTAAACTAGTTAATTAAGTAAATCAATTATGTGCATAATTATAATAATTAAGTCAACTTATTTTTTTAAGAAACTCACTTTTTTAAGTAAAGTCAATTTGACGCTTTTAAGGCAACACGTTTATTCACTTTTTTAAAGTAAAGTTAAAGTAAAGTTCGCTTTTTACATTGAATTCTGTAAACTATACTACCATTTCTTATCAGTGATAAAAACAACAATATTTTTTTCTGGATTTTTATTTTTAGAACTTTTATTTTAAGCATCCTTGCTGAATGATAGTGTTCATTTCTTAAAATGTGGCCTCATATTTTTAAACAGTAGCTTGTGTGCATAAAACAATCACTTTTAAAGAATATAAATGAATGGCCCAATCAGAATATGCCATAAATCTCATTACGTTTGTCTTTTACTTCTTTTAAGTAAATTTTTGCTTTGCGTCTCATTTGTTACTGAGTTTGTTGTTTACTTTCTTAGACAGAATCTCAAGTTGACATTCATAACAGAGGCATGTGAATCCTATTGAGGATCATTCATATCTGAGTGAGCAGCGCAAATTGGAAAGTTAATCTGTTCAGGAATGCAGGGAGAGGGAAAAAAAAGCATGTGTGTTCTCTTTAGGAACTGGAGCTTGACACGAATTCAAACAATGAACGTGGATAGATAGCCTACCGTTTCAAAGATGTGTGAAATTCAACACTCTGTATGTGCTGGCAGACAGTAACTCGTGGTTCGGTAACAGCAGCCTTCTTCACAACCTTTTAAATGAGGATTTTGCATTGTTGGCAGGTTAAATGCAACCTCTTATAGCTGAAGGCTGTTTTTTTTTTGATTGTGACATTCTGTTGGTCATATAACAGCCCATGGGAATTACTTACAGCTATGATTGGTATTTGGCCCTGGAAATCATTGTTAGAAACAAGGAAATCACGTTCTTGAAGCCATGAGTCTGAAATGCTGACAGCAGCTCAATCGAACAGTCAGATTAAAGTATTCTTTATTTACTTCCTTATTGAGGATGTTTACATGGACACCAATACTCCGATTTTCATATGATTAAGACAATACTCTGATTAAGAGTCAACCATGTAAACAGTGATTTTTTTTTTTTTTGATGACCTCAATCCAACTAAAGCCATAATCAAACTAAACAGAAATCGAATTAAAGCAGGCATATGACGACAAACAAATGAGAATGGCTTCAAGCTAACTCTGAGATACTGGATTGAGAGCATAGTCATCGTTTCCCGCTCACACCAAAAATGTGCTCTCTTGCTTGAAGCCTTTTTTCATTTGTTTGTCATCAAATGCCTGACAACTGCCGCATGATGCAAAATGTAGCGAAAAGTACTACAAAACGGTTTGATGAAGGTGTTTACATGTCTTTACTGCACTTCTATAATGCGACTAAAATAGGAATACTCCACGTCTTAATTCGATTTCTGTTTAGCTCGATTATGACTTATAGAAATCGCTGTTTACATGGTAGACTCTTAATCAGAGTATTGTCTAAATCTAGAGCTGCACAATATTGGAAAAAAATTGACATTGAAATATTTAGTTTTTTGCGCACATTGCGATATTGATGCTTAAACGATATATTGTGCCGCCCTATCTTAATCATATTAAAATTGGAGTATTGATGTCTATGTAAACACACTCATTGTTTCATGTGGGAATTGTATTTATTAATAATAACTGGTTTGCCTTTCCTGCTTTTTGTTTTCACAGGTATGACCCAGAAACGAACCGCTGGACATTTGTGGCCCCGATGTCAGAGGCGCGGCTGGGGGCTGGTGTGGTGGCGTGTGGAGGATACCTGTATGTGGTGGGAGGGTTTGACGGGGACAACCGGTGGAACACGGTGGAGCGATACCAACCAGACACCAACACCTGGCAGCATGTAGCACCTATGAACACAGTGCGGAGCGGGCTGGGTAAATAAAACGCACCATTTGTCAGATTAATGAATTGGAACGGTTTTCTTTTACTTGGCATGTTAACCGCAGTCATGCAATGGACTTGAATTGTGGATTGTATAAAAGTGACTAAAGGGAACAATATGAAAATAAAAGGGAACAAATGACCACATCGTAATTCATCAAGTGGCATTATTGCATGTTTCTGTCTGCAGCAACAAAACAATATTAGAGTTATGAATCTCAAGTCAACATACTGTTGTTTGATCTAGCTAATGTTTATAATCCAGCTTTCCAATACTTTTAATTCATCCAATACTTCTGATCCATCCATCCATCCTTTCACCCGATACTTCTAATCCATCCATCCAAAATTTCTACTTTATCCATTCATCAATACTTGTAATCCATCCATCCATCCATCCATCCATCCATCCAATACTTCTAATCCATCAATCCATACATTTATCCATACTTCCAATACTTCTAATCCATCAATCCTTACATCCATCCATGCAATACTTCTAATCCAGCAATTCATCCATCCATCCATCCATCAAATACTTCTAATTATCCATCCATTCATAAAATAATTCTTATTATCCATCCATCCATCCATCCATTCATCCATCCCTTCCATTACTTCTAATCAATCCATTCAATACTTCTAACCCATCAATCCATCCATCAATACTTCTAATTATCCATCCAGAAATTCAGTACTTCTAATCCATCCATCCATCTATCCATCCATCCATCCATCCATCCATCTTATCCAATACTTCTACTCCATCCATCCATCTAGTACTTGTAATTTATCCATCCATTCAGTACTTCTAATCCATCAATCCATCTATCCATTCAATCATCCATCCATCCATCTAATACTTGTAATTCATCTATCCATTCATCCATTCAACTGGTACTTGTATTCTATCTTTCCATCTATCCATCCATATAGTACTTGTAATTCATCCATCCATCCATCCATCCATCATCCATCTATCTAGTATTTGTAATTCATCCATCCATCCATCCATCCATCCTTCCATTCATTCATCCATCCATCCATCCATCTAGTACTTGTAATCCATCCTTCCATCTATCCAATTTTTTGTGTCGGTCCATCTATTGGATATATGACTCTATAGCCTTCAAAACAAAACCTTTAAAACTACTTCAAACTTTCTGCTCAGCCAGTATTTTAATGCCTACCTGACACTAGTTCAGTTCATATTGCTCCTACCTAATGAGCTGATGATCTGAATCATTTGTGTTAGATAAGGGACACATAATGCATGTAAAGCAGAACCAGGATTGAAAATCATTGTTGTCTGGGCATTGTTTTGAATCACTAAAGATTAATCACACTTTGTATGCAGCTTGGATGAAAAGTGTCTGCATAAACTATCTATAACCTCTCTAAGTAAATAGATAATGCAATGTTTTGTTCATAAGTTAATAAATATAACATGCAAACCTGTTTTTTAAAATGCCCATGAAGGTGACTGGGCTTCAAGAAACACTTCTAGGAACTCGTACTTTCGTACATTCCAGAGCTGCTTTACCCTGTAGCGATACAGAACACAATTGCAGACAGAGTTGGACAGTCACTTAGTAATTCATATCAGAAAAGCTGAAAACTTACTAAACCTGTGCAGTCAACATATAGACACGCATGATTTGGCAGTTGTGCAATCCAGCTTGAAAGAGTTCATACAGGAATGAGAATTCTGTTCCAAATGTTGTTGTTCCAAACCAGTATGTTTTTTTTCTTTCATAATAAAAAGGTAACGTTTTAAAGAATGTTCATGCTGCTTTTTCCACCCAGTGAACACTGATGAGAACCAGAGTGTGTTAAACTCCAAAAAAGGAGATAGAGAGATAAGAAAGTATCATAAGTAATTGTATATTAAAAGTTTTCCAAAGCCATGTGACAACTCTACGTTCATTATACAATTGAAATACTGCTTTAAAATTCTTGACAAACATGGTCCCTGTTCACTTTTACTCTATATGACGGAAGCTACACTTGATCTTTTTTTATTTCTATAGCACATTCAATTCAATTCAATTCATCTTTATTTCTATAGCGCTTTTACAATGTAGATTGTGTCAAAGCAGCTTCACATAGAAGAAAATGTAAAACATTATCCATTGACCAATGGCCAAAGGGCTTTCAAATCAAACAGGTTAAACAATATAAAAATAAAAAACAATGAAACATTTACACACACACACACACACACACACACACACACACACACACACACACACACACACACACACACACACACACACACACACACACACACACACACACACACACACACACACACACACACACACACACACACACACACACACACACACACACACACACACATTTAATAATCTGCACAGTGTTAAAAACATGCTTAACTATAGAGAAAATACTTACAATTTATTCTTGGAGGCAATTTCTTTTACAGCCCTGTTTCACATGTATATACTGTACTATGTACTTATCATAAACGGTCATAATTGTAACCTATGTAGTTACCTTATATAATCCAGTACTTTCTTAGATAAGTACATGTATTCAGTTGAAGTCAGAATTCTTAGCCCTCCTGAAGTATTACCCCCTGTATATCTTTCCCCAATTTCTGTTTAACGGAAAGAAGATTTTTTAACACATTTCTAAACACCATAGTTTTCTAATAACTGATTTCTTTTATCTTTGCCATGATGACAGTATATAATATTTTACTAGATATTTTTCAAGATACTAGTATTCAGCTTAATTAGGTTAATTAGGCAAGTTAAGGTATTAGGCAAGTTATTGTATAATGATGGTTTATTCTGTAGACAATCGAAAAAACAATATTGCTTAAGAGGGTTAATAATATTGACCTTAAAATAGTTTTTTAAAAAATGTAAAACTGCTTTTATTCTAGCCGAAGTAAAACAAATAAGACTTTCTCCAGAAGATAAAATATTATAGGAAATACTGTGAAAAATTCATTGCTCAATTGCTCAAACATCAATTTAGAAATTTTTGAAAAAGAATAAAATAATTCACAGGAGGGCAAATAATTTTGACTTCAACTGTACATACTGTAAAATAATGTGTAACCTTAACGAAACGGTCTTTGTTGTGTTCGTAGGGGTGGTGTGTATGGATAACTACCTCTATGCAGTTGGAGGCTATGACGGACAAACCCAACTCAAAACCATGGAGAGATATAACATCACTCGAGATGTGTGGGAACCCATGGCTTCGATGAACCACTGCCGCAGCGCACATGGAGTCTCAGTCTACCAATGCAAGATTTATGTGTTAGGTGAGCTGGATGGCTGAAAGGGAAAGCACAAACTGATCAAACATATCCACCTTTTTCCACACGTGATGACTGCGTTTCAAATTATGGGTTGCAGGAACTGTTTTATTTATTTGTTAGGATTATTTGTAGCGCAACCTTATTATTTAATATCATTTGTTTCCATTCTTTTGACATCTTACTCCTGAAGAAAGCCTTATTTCCTTTACTTGGGCATGAATATATATATATCTATATTATTTAAAAACTGATGACAGGATTGGCTACCTGTCATTTTTTATTACCAAATTGTCGGTTTCATGCAATATTTTGTATGGGTAGTCTACTCCTACAGTCCTTGAAATTTATAATATAGACAATTTTAAAAAACTAAGTTGGTTTCAACGCAAAATGCAAGTTTATGATTTTTTTTTTCTTCTTTTTTTTTATTGAAAATTTTAGATTTTGAACTATATACAACAAAGCCCGGGAAAGTTTATGACTCTTTAGTTTATGTAGATCGCACACACAAAACAATGACTTGAGAAATAGAAAAATGAAGTTAAAGTTTTCATTCATTCATTTTCCTTCGGCTTAGTCCCTTAATTCATCAGGGGTCACCACAGCGGAATGAACCGCCAACTTATCCAACATATGTTTTACACAGCGGATGCCCTTCCAGCTGCAACCCAGTACTGGGAAACATCCATACACACTCATTCACACACACACACACACACACACACACACTACAGCCAATTTAGTTTATTCAATTCACCTATAGCGCATGTCTTTGGACTGTGGGGGAAACCGGAGCACCCGGAGGAAACCCATGCCATACAAACTCCACACAGAAATGCCAACTGACCCAACACGAACTAGCGACCTTCTTGCTGTGAGGCGACAGTGCTAACCACTGAGCCACCGTGTCGCCCGAAGTTAAGTTTATGTGTAAATTATATTTCGACAGTTTTAAAAATGAAGTAAGTTCTCCAAGGCCTAGTAATGTTTCATCAACATAATAAAATCATGACAAAAAATTCATTACATTTTTAAGTAAATGAAGCAGAAAATATTGATCAGCGTACAGAACAAACCACTGCTGTCCAATGATTTGACTAAATAAACTAACTTGTCTACTTAACCTACTTTACCTAGTTAAGCCATTAAATGACACAAGCTGAATACTAGTATCTTGCAAAATAACTAGTAAAATATTATCTACTGTAATAATGGCAACGACAAAAAGAATGTTTAAAACAAATCTCCATTAAATATAGAGAAATATTTTAAGGATCACAATTTCACAGGAGGTCTAATCGTTTTGTCTTTAACTGTGTGTTTATGGGCAGCACAGTGGCTCAGTGGTTAGCACTGTCGCCTCACAGCAAGAAGGTCGCTGGTTCGCGTGAGTGCTCCGGTTTCCTCCACAGTCCAAAGACATGCAGTATAAGTGAATTGGGTAAACAAAATTGGCTGTAGGGTATGAGTGTGTGTGTGAATGTGAGAGTATATGAGTGTTTCCCAGTACTGGGTTGCAGCTGGAAGGGCATCTGCTGCGTAAAAAAACATATGCTGGAATAGTTGGCGGTTCATTCCACTGTGGCGACCCCTGATAAATAAGGGACTAAGCTGGTGGAAAATTAATGAATAAATGTATGTTTTTATCCATCATTAAACTATTTTTTTCATGCTTGATATTTTAACATCACATTTGTATCACAAGCATATCGGTGGCCAAATCCCTTTTTCGACTTGTGTTTGTGTTCCTCCATATTGTTTTTTTTATTGTATTCCTACAGCACAGTAATATTCAACACATAATCCATAATACTGCAGCAGAAAGCATATCTGTGGTCATTCATGCTCTGCTGAAAGTAATTTGTTCATTCAAAAAAGCGGCCTTTTAGTATGAAATGGATGAACTGTGAGGAGAATAAAGTCACCTAATTGTACTTTGATTGTTTACTATTTAACACAAGTCACTCCCACAATTCACGCAAAGCATTATGGTGCGTAGGAAAAAAGGTTGATAAAAAAAGCGTCCCTGGAAGCATAACTAATCTTTTATATTTATCTATTCCAGGTGGATTTAACCAAGGTGGTTTCCTGTCCAGTGTGGAGTGCTACTGTCCCACCAGTAATGTGTGGACGCTTGTAACAGATATGCCAGTGGGACGCAGTGGAATGGGTGTAGCTGTGACCATGGAACCTTGTCCTGGTATCCTGCCAGAGGAGGAGGAAGATGTGGACGAGGAGATGTGACATGAAAGTTTGATCTGTGAACGTTCATTATGTGCCATTTTAAAGACAGCACATACTGCAATTCCCTTCTGACTTGATTGTGCATGCACGAGATGCCAATAAGGACATTGAGGTAAAGTTGGTTTTATATTCGCACATTCGGACTTTCTCCTTGATAATATCAATTCAGAAAAGTATTCTAAATATTGAAAGCCAATGACTATCAAAGCACAACATTGTTCACAGTCAATTAAATAGTGCTAATGTTGTTTTGAAGTCATACTTGCATGCGATTTTAGACCGAATATTCAAAGTAACGTGGTAAACAATATAGGGAGCATGTCACAAGTTGTCACTGTTCAAAACTGAATGAATGTGCGAATATAAAACCTACTTTACCTCAATGATGTATGTAATTTTTTTAGGTTAGTTTTAAAGTTTATTTTGATAAATCCTCCCTCAACTACAAAGTGTGTGTGATTTGAAGAGAGCAAAGTGGGTGATCACTGGACTAATGAACTGGCGATCACCGTATCAGGACTTTAAATGAATATCTTTTGACTGACACACACACACACGCGCACGCACAATTGTTTTGTCGAACTTCTGAATGTGTAATTTTGTGAGCTTGTAATAAATACTTTTCAAATCTGTAAATGCACTGTTTGATGTGCACACCTGATAAAACACTGAAATCATATGAGCGTTTGATTAGATTTTTCTTTCAATAGATTTATTGTTAGTTTTAGGACTTGTGTTATTTTTTCAGTGAATGTTTGCAGTAGTTCTGGGTTCAGACTACACAATATTACAATATAAACAAATCGTTTTGTTTTAGGGTGGCATGGCTATTCACAATGAGATACAAGAATCCAGTGGTGTAAAGTAACAAATTACAAATACTCAAATTACTGTCATTGAGTAGTTTTTCTTAGGAATTGTAAATCCAAAATCTTAAAAATGTGTACTTTTACTCTCCCTTGAGTACATTTTTAGTGCTGTATCAGTACTTTTACTCCACTATTTTCCTTCAACCTGCAGTCACTACTTTATTTTCTCTTGTCTATGAGGATTGGCAGAGTAGAAAAATCAGTCCTGCGATTCCTGTCCAATCGAATCGCACATAGAAAGTAAATCGCATCATACTGAACTACCTCAAGACATGGGTGCTTTATAAATGCAGCAAACCATCTGGAAGCATTATAAGTGTCCAAGAAGATGTCCAAAATCTTAACACACAATGACCCAGAGACTGTTAAGACTGCATGTCACTGATGAGAAGATGAAGGATGTTTACTGTATGATGACTTCAAATGGCCTTAAACAATAACTAAATGCACTACAGAATGTAACGTTTTCACACACACATGCACAAATTGCATATAAACCCATCAGCCATTCACAGTGTAATACTCACTACTCTTGAGTACTTTTAAAAGGGCTACATTTTACTCATACTTTGAGTTATGTTTACAACAAGTACTTTTGCTTGCACTACATTTTTGAGCGAGTAATGGTACTTTTACTTGAGTATGATTTTTCAGTACTCTTTCCACCACTGCAAGAATCAAACATTTTATCTTGTATGCTCTCATACACTACAAACTGACATAAAAAGACTGGCATGTTTAATTTTTTTCATTTTTCCAGAACAATCTGGAACATGGTTGGTTATTTTATTTGTTTGTTTACTTTTTTTTTTAGGAAATTCCTGTTGAAAGAGTACTGGTCGAAGAGACTTTCATTTAATGGAATAACCAATGTTTTTGGGGGCAATTTGTTGTAATTTGTATAATCACAGTTTTACTACAAATGCAATGGCTAAACTACAATTGGTGTAGCAAAACCATTGGCTGGCTTGTGGTTACGGTAACGGTGTAATTTGTGGTAAAAACACGGTCAGTTTTATAAGGGATGTTTTTGTGTGATATTAACCAATGGGGGCACAGAAACTATGGTACGCAGGTTTGAATTACGGTAAAACGAAAGAGAGACAGTGGTATCGGTGTAATTATGCAACAGATCAAAGGTTCGTATTCATCTGTGATGACAAGACAGCAAAAACATGCTGCTCCGGCAGACCTTGTTTGTTTTTCCAAAAGTCAGTCGCTAGTTTCGCTGACATCATGCTGCTCGATAAAGATGCCAAGTGATGACTTTTTTAAATTATTATTGTTATGCGAAGAAAGAACATTTTACAAAGAAAATACATTATGGACAAAGAGACAAGGAGGGTTACATAACTTACTATGTAAGTTTATAGCTAAGACTCACACCGAGAAAGAGTCTTACATGCAATAGAATTATTACAGTTCACATACATATCAAAAAAACATTTTTTTAAATAACATAAATAAGGGGGGTTTCTTTGAAAATGTACATTTATGGATGTACAATTTTGCAAAAAAAAACAAAAAAACATTTATAGTGAGAAGATAATAGATTTAATGGAAAGTGACGACTGAATTTCATATCCACAAACTAATAATTTATGCATAATGACTAAAGACAAAATTATTGAGTAGTCTGAACCCAGCACAACATTTTATTCGAAACTAGGATATAATGCATTAAAAAAAATTTTTTTTGAAGTTCTGAAATCAATTTGTAATGTAATTTACACTTTATAAACAGCTGACTGTACAGAGTATTATAATGATTTCATATTCAACTATGAATAGGTACTTATATAATATTATATTATTCATTCATTCATTCATTTTCTTTTCGGCTTAGTCCCTTTATTAATCTGGGGTCGCCACAGCGGGATGAACCGCCAACTTATCCAGCATATGTTTTACGCAGCGGATGCCCTTCCAGCTGCAACCCATCACTGGGAAACATTCATTCACACACATACACTACGGACAATTTTAGCTTACCCAATTCACCTATACCGCATGTCTTTTACACACTGTGGGGGAAACCGGAGCACCCGGAGGAAACCCACGCGAACACGGGGAGAACATGCAAACTCCACACAGAAATGCCAACTGACCCAGCCGAGGCTCGAACCAGCGACCTTCTTGCTGTGAGGCGATTGTGCTACCCACTGCGCCACCGCGTCGCCCAATATTATATTATATTATTCATTTTCTTTTCGGCTTAGTCCCTTTATTAATCTGGGGTTGCCACAGCGGAATGAACCGACAATTTATCCAGCATATGTTTTACGCAGCGGATGCCCTTCCAGCTGCAACTCAGTACTGGGAAATATTATATTATATTATATTATATTATATTATATTATATTATATTATATTATATTATATTATATTATATTATATTATATTAGATTAGATTAGATTAGATTAGAAATTTCTTCACTCAAAGATGAGACATCCCATTTTGGTGTCCGTATCCTTACATATGGATGAAATAATGTTCTACAACAGATTCAGTTCTGATGTGCTTATTAAAACGTTTAAAAATAAAAAACGTTCTAAATAAAACATATAGTGTTTCGAAGCACAGTATAAATATTACAATTTGACAATTTGTATTTGGGGGCTGCACAATTATTTATAACTGTCTTTTAATGTCATCAAATGATTTTAGTTCTAACCATGCCTGACAAGATTCTGTCGTATAACTGTTGCTACACCGAATGACATTTTAATGGGT
>CAIGQV010014432.1:15777325-15789672 GCA_903798115.1 Danio jaintianensis | reverse complement strand
ATTTGAAGTGCAAACCATTAGAATATTTTGTGTTTTTGTTTTTTTTAGCAAAGATTGGTAATCGAATATAAAATTTAAGTTTGTATTTTTAACTAAAATCTATGGTAATACACTGGTATTTGCTGTTTATTGAAGTGTAAATAGATTACAGTTTAGTGGACTTATTGTTTTTAGCTAATAGAGGCTAATAAATGAAGGCTTGGACATTCAAAGAAAACAGTAAACGTCTGCCATGCAAAATAAGATGGATAGAATCCATCAGTTTACCTGTGCTAAATTATTTAAAGTCTGTGTCCAGTAATGTGTTACTTCTCACATCCACATATAGGAGGCGCTAGGATCCTTTCCTTTCTTGGGCTAATAGCAAAAAGGCAAAATGACTGTGGTTTGCCGCTGCTGGTTTCTTAGTGTCTTGATCCGTGGGGGGAAGAACAGCTATTAATGCCATTCTTCAGTTTTCTAAAGAGAAAACATGCATCAGTCCTGATATCTTTTATGGAAAGACCCAAATAAAACTATGTGTTTGTTTTTGAGCATTATCAGTGCATTGTGGACAACAATTTCGTATGACCTTGGCAGATGTCAGTGTTAAGTGAAAAAAAAATACTTTATTTCTGCACACTCCAGAGATGTGATCTGCAACTGTTTGATATATTTTAACTAACAATTCAGCAATATTGCATTACATTCTTAAAATATCTATGTTGTTTCAACAAACTGAAAAAAAAAATGCTAAAAAAATAAAATGAGAGTTGTAGAGAGTTGCTTTTATTAGGATGTCTTCACACTTGGCAGATTTGGTTTGATTAAAACTTGATGTAATTACTCTGTTAGACTGCATTTGAATAACTGTGAATGCTTCTGAACTTTGGTGTGTGCAAAACAAGTGGACAGAGATCAGAGAAAGGTGGGTCTCGATTGTACTTTTTTTTAAATGTAAAAGGTATCAATCAGAAAATGCCTTGCAAAGGAAACCATAGCAGCAACTGCTCAATCACTATCTGTATCTGAGGGTACATTGACAAAATACTACTCTAAATATTAGTACACTACAAATAAAATAATTTAATAACAAATACCAGTGTATTACTAGTGGATTGTAGTTAAAATGTTGAATATAAATGTTATATCTAAAGCATAGCAACAACTGCTCGATCACAATCTGAATCTGAGGGTACACACATACACTGTAAAAAATTCTGGGTTCCACACAATTCCTTCATGTTGTTCCAAAACAAATTGAATAAATTAACTTAATAGGTTTTGCAAATTTAAGTGGATTGAACATAAAACAATTAAGTTGTCCTGAAAAGAAACTTAAGAATTGTGTTGCTTCAACTCATTTAAATAAGTAGTTTAAACAAGCAGCAAACATCTTTTTTTTTTGAGTGTATGTCATTCAATCATTTATGTATTTTGCTTAAAACAGTTTTTACTATTGTGCTTTCAATAAAGTTACACATAGGTCCTCAGAGAACTAAATTGTCATTGTCAAAAAGCATCAGAAAAGGATCATATATATATTTTTGTAAACTTTCACTGGCTCCTGACATCAGCATCTTTCTTGATGATAACTACCAAGAATTCTTTCATTTTAAAGATTTTAACCATTTAAATGGGATTTTGTGTCATCACGCCGTTGCTTTGATGGTTTTGTACAGTCTCACATAAGAAACGAAGACAGGGTAAAGGTGATTATTTTCTCCACTTGTCAAATTTGGAACAATGTACAAAAATATTACAAATTTATACATTAAACTAACTGGTGACAATTTTGAAGACGTTACAACAAAACAGAAGCTTGTTAACAAAGAATGTATAACTTTTTGCCTAAATGATACAGGAATGATATTGAGGCCTTTTTAATGGGTTTCAATTGTGACCTTTTTGCCCTGAAGGTCCTAAGTGTAACTATTTTTTTAAATAGATAATTGTAAAATAGATTTATGAAAAGGAAATGAGGATGAAATATAAACACTTTGTTTTGTGTGTTTTTTTTTTTACTAAATTGTATGTTGTTGGCATAAAAACAGCTAAAATGATCACAAATGATAAAATGATTTTTTTTTTTTAAGTCCATAAGAATGGACAAGAGAGTTCAAGAGATTCATTCATTTTCCTTCGGCTTAGTCCCTTGTTTATCAGGGGTCGCCACAGCGGAATGAACCACCAACTATTCCGGCATATGTTTTACGCAGTTGATGCCCTTCCAGCCGCAACCCTGTACTGGAAAAAGTTCAAGGGATAGATCTCCCAAAAATGAAAATTCTGTCACCACCCTTCACTTACTCCAAACCAACAGAATACAGAAACTCATAAAGGTTACGAATCACTTGTGGGTAAATAAAAGTGAGTGAAATGTATCATTTTTGGTGAACTATCCCTTTAATTTCTTACTGGGAATTTTTATTAAAAAGTTGCTCCTTGAAAGTCACTCAGTAGTTTGCACAGAAAATTTAAAAAGCACAATATATGAGGCATATATTACAATTATATGACTATTAAAATACAATTTTAATAAGTTCATTGGAATAGTTTGAAGACCCCTGACATTTTAAATTGATTTTATATTTAATTATTTATTTTTATATATTTCTAATTTAGTCAGACCTGGCATTCCATAGATATTGGGATAAAATCTACTGGGGGTTTAAAGTGTGTTCCTTGCTGAGGTTTTATGAAAATGGTTCACCTATAATTTTACAAGATAATAATATACAATCAATATTTCATTAAGCATTTATCTAATATAATCACAAGTTATACTTGTGATTACTAGTATAACTATACTATACTAGTTATATGCCCTGCAATAATATTGCCCAAACACGGTTATGCCACGTAATGTCAATCATAACTTAGCTCTGCGAAATACCAGCTGCATAAGCGCATAGGAAGATGTTTATCTCACTGCCAACGTGCGAGACGTGATTCAAGAACAGCGTCAACTCAGACTAAAACACGGTAACTCGTTTTTATACCGCACGACATCACCTCTGAGCGCTTTTAATGTGGAACTCGTGTGAAACAGCGAATGTCTGGATTGCTGTAAAAAAAACGTCGCAACCTTCCCTCGCAAAACCACATCGTACAACTTTGAAATCCAAACTGTGTTCAAGACTTATTTTTCCAAACTAAGCTGAGAAGCACGAGTGGACGGTTTCAAGCTCCCCACTGTGTGAATTGATTCTACTATGGGTCTGCCTGAAAGAGGGCTTCGGAAGATGGGGGGAAGTGGAGATATTATTTCTGTTTACACGTTCAGTTGGTCGAAACATATTTGATAAATTATTGTATTGATTATCAGATTAGTGTTTTAATAAGCTCTGGTGTGCAATCATACACATTTAAAGAACTTTAGGGTCTTATTAATAGCATACAGAACCTCAATCGTCCCTGCTTGAAAAAGTGGAACATTCCACAATTTATTCCAGGGAAAGACTGACAGTTTTTTGGGTCATGAAGCAGCTGTTCAAGTCAGCGTCTCACCCTCCCGCCGCGGGAATAAGAAATTAGTACATTTGAAATTAGATAACCAAGATTTAAACTTACGGAGTGAAAATAAATATGTTTTTTTGGAATGTGGCACATAGAGAATAGTATTAATAACAATACGAGTAATAATAATAATATTAATAGGATATTTTGCGTATATTCAAAACGATATTTATTTATACTTTTCAAACTCTCAATATTCCAAACGCACAATACTGATGATTGTTAAACTGAATAAACTTTTTGGCCTATATTAACAAGCTAGCATTAATACTAAAAACATTTTAAAGCACCGTCGTTTGTGTTATGCCTTGGCAATCATAAAACCTAAGTGTTTATTATTATTGTATGGACAAAGCTGTTAGGTCATTGATGATGCAGGGACCACAGCTGAAAGTCTCAGCTGAAATGACCATGTACACGCCACCTCTTATGCCAATCATTTCTCATCAATTATTCAGATGGGAATGACTTCCACTTGCAAGATTACAGTTCTTTTGCCTCTGGGATTTGCAGTGAGTACCAACCACAAGTTATGCATATTTCAGTTAAGATGATGATGACACAGTTTTATGCATATTAATGTATCTGTGTAGTTAGTACTTGGAGATGAGATCTGTAAGGCACTGTTGCATGCTGATACTGTACTGTAGAGTTCGGCATGAATGAATAGTGAATGTAAATGGTAAAGGATAAAGATGTAAATGTGAGAATAACTTCATAGGTTATTGACATGAAAATTAATGCTAAAAAAACAAAGGAATTTGTTTGATATTATATATACAGCAATGATACGGGTCACAGCGAAACTAATGCTAAATAAATTAGGAGTCCTGCCTAATTCTCTCTCGCTCTCACTCCCTGCCACTGTCTCTGCATGAGAACAGCTGCAGATGCCCACTCTGCGTAAGTGGATAAAAACTATAATGCAATCCCTAGAGACACAAGGACATTGGTCAATTGGAGTTAGTTTAGATAAAGATTTAACCTGGATAATCACTGCTGCTGTCCCTGTTGATGTCTTCTCTACTGCTTTCTCTCTCTGCTGTTTACAAGTGATCAGTTTAGTTACTTGCTCTGTTAGCATGCTTTATTTTATTAAGTGTGAATGCTGTTATCTTAGTATTGATGCACACCAAACCAGTTGGCCAAACTAGACTAGTCAAAATAAGACCCAAAAATGACATCAAAAAAGCAAATTGATTTGATGTCAATTGACTACCTTGATGACATCAAATTTACATCTAACACTGGCATCAAAATACATTTTTGACGGTTTTTTTTACACCAATGTTAGATGACAGTTTGATGCCATTTTGACACGAAGGTAGTTTACATTGTAGGGATACAAAATCCAGTGCAAATTTGTAATTGAAGCTTTCAGATGTATAAAGGTGATACTTTTTGTGTCATTATTTTGGTGGTCAAAGTTTTTGCCATCAATTGGTGGATTTCAAACGGATGTCAAGGTTTTGACATCAAATCACTTAGCATTTTTGATGTGTTTATTGACATCATGCTCGATGACAATTTGATGTCAAGGTGCCCACCAGAAAGGCTCGATCCATTTCCAAACAACCTCAGGTGTGGTTTGACCAAAATACGAATGCAACACATGGACTAAAGACATATAACTGAACTAAAACAGTGCACCAGCAAAAAAAAAAATTCTGTTTAAAAAGAAAACTAACAGACATCTAAACGTAAACATTTGGGCCGTCAGTGAAAATGTCTAAGAATAGCCCAAATCTATACACTACAATCTATGATCTATGATAAGATGTCTATTACAGGTCTATTAAACACAAAATTTGTGGTCGGTGTGTATTGTCACGTGCAACCATAAATACCTGGGATTTCTGATCATAGTTGCAATGTTGCTTGTTACAGTTCAAAACAGGTGTCAGAAACACATCTCATTGTATAGGAGATCTTTGTTTATGCGTCTTTTTTGATTTTGTGTCTTTAGGTTTGGTCTTTAAAATGGCAGTGTAAACGCCAAGTGAATCAGCTCCAAATGTGTAATTTTTACTGTTGATGCAGACCAGACCGACCAAGTGAACCCAACTGAACACACCCTTAGTTTATCCTCATTTCTCTCTTTCATTCTTTTGTTTTTGACTAGCCTTGTTTCAAGATTCGCTGCAAAGCAGTAAGCCACTGCATGACCTGCTCAGTTCTGTAGATGCTGCTGGATGCTGATCATCAACAATACTGATTGAATTTGACATTTGAATCAAAGCACATCAGAAATGACCTTGACTAATTTATACCCACCTTGGTCATTTTCCGGATAGATATGTGTGCGTCTAAACACGTCGACGCAATGGTAGCCATTAAAACTTACATCTCCCTCAGTATGTGCAAGCCTGCTCTGTTAGACTGTGAGGGGTGCGGGGTCCCGCAAGGCCCTAATAGGGATCATATGTGGAGTCAGCATGTAGACAGAATCCAAGACCTCTGGCCGCGCAGAAAAACCCTGTCAGCAGCGGATCCCGGCCAGCCAAACGGCTAAAAGGCTGAGATTTGATTTGATGACTTTGCACCTCTACCTCCTCTTTGCACTTAATCTTTTTTTTTCTCCTCTGTTGTCTAACCTGTGGTGCCGAGGTGGTCGAAGATGAGCTGTCTGCTGCAGGGTCCTAATCTAATATAATTATGGCTTCTCACCAAATCATCCCAGTGGAATCATCCGCAGTCTTCGGTTTCTCTGTGTAACATAAAGTGAGATACAGTAATGGTGAGTGCACGAGCGACGAGGATGCTAGGAAGAGACAGAATTGGTTTTGAATGTCCAAATTATGTGTCCTGGCTCTTTTCATAGAGACAACACACTCAAGGCGCGACACAGGGTCCAGCTTCAGTTGTTCTTTTAAAACTATTTTACTAATGTGCTCTTTTTGATGTAGTTTGCAATTGTTTGCTTTTGATTGTCTGCTATATTTAAAGCATCACAACAACAACAACAACAACTGTGTGTGAAATGTTAATAGACAAAAATAAAGACGTATTGTGTTTAGCAGCATCTTTGTTGTGTTGCGTATTTCAGTGGCTGTTCTCACAAACAATTATTTGGGCTTAATTTTATCATGAGACTGCTAAATATAAGGCTAAAGATGCACTTGGTATTTTAAAAACTTATCACGTGAAATGAAACTAGCTTAATGAAAGCCTTTTCACCGAGGAGATCATCTTATGTAAGCACATTTTAAAACGTCCAAAATATTTGCCTTTCATAATTACGCCGTTCAATGCTTTTTAGTAAGTAAAACATTCAACACATTTGAATGAGAAATACCTGTTCGTTTCATTGAGTTATGTGCTGTTATGGGCATAAAATAAGAAATATTTCCGTTGTCAGCACATATATGAACCGTAACTGACAACCTTCATTTGAAAACGACTTTCGCGCTGCCAGTTGCGTTTGAGAGTACAGCAGTGCGCTCAAAGGGACACAGCGCACTCGGGAATTTTGCGCGGCAACAGCAACACGTAAACTGTTTATGAAGCAACAGTTTTTGAGCTGGCTTCCAAACAGCTTTTTGAACTGAACTGGCTTACAAACAGATATAAAAGGTCAGTTGTACGTGGCTAATGTTTTAAAACACTCTACACTCTGTATAAGCTTTAGAATACAAAATCCATTCAGGGCAAAAAGTTGTTTGAGGGATGTCGCGGTGAATAAAGTTCCAGCAACACATGCAATTTTCAACTTCCATGAAACTTTCCAAAATTGTAACTAGTTTATGTCTTTTGAAAGTCAAATTTTTCTAGTTTTCACTTTTACTTCCCATTTACTTCAGATATCAATGTTTTATGAAAATTAGCCATGGTTTTATTACAGTAAAAACACTGTAACCGTATTTTATCTGAATTGTGAGGGGAAAAGTCAATAGTGTGAGATATAACCTTGATTCCCTACTCTCAGCCTCATTTCCATTCCTGTCAAAACTTTAAAAATGGTGCGACACCCTGACTAAAAATAATAGTCTATATGAGCTAAATCAAAAATATTTTGTTGGGTTTATGCAATTCAAAAATATATAACTGAGAGTTACACAATAGTACTCATTGAGGTCAAGAAGAAAGTACATAGTTATAAAAAAGTAGCCTAATTAAGATTTTGGTAGGATAAAATGGTAACTGTGACTTGTGCTCCCTCAAAAAAAATGAGGTTCATGACATCCAGCTGAGATATCCACTTTAATAGGACCTGTTGTTCATCAGATCTTCTCAAACGGATGCCATTGAGATGATGGGTGTCTCTACCAGGATAGAACGTTTACACAAAGGATAAACAGTGTCTGAGGCTATAATCTAGTGTCGAAAGAGTGGGACATGTGTGGATTACTGCCTCCGTATCCCTCTCTGTATCTCTCCTCTGCTCTCTCTCGGCACCTCATGACATTTCTAATTGACTTAAATCTCAGTATTCACGCCCAGGCTCTGAGTTGACACCGCATGCATCCGTATGTCTCAAAACAGATCACCCTTACTTGCCACTGTGGTTAGCACTCTGCGTGTCAGTTGAAAGAAGAGAGGGATTAGTTTCTCCACTTTCCTTTACTTCTCTCCCCTCAGCGTTCCATTGAGAATGTGTCCCGAGCACAAACGAGAAATGCTTTACCTACGTGAACGTTTCCCAGAGAAATCTGTGAATGAAATACCACCCCTGCACGGTAAACTGAGAGCCTTTGGGATGCACACATGTTGAATTTGTTTGCATAGTTCTGTGTTAAGATTTGGCACTCTTCTGGAGTGGACAGGATCCACAGCTGCAGCACAAAAGAAGTCCCAAAACTTACTGGTGGTGCAGTGCAGCGAAAGTTACAATTCTGTTTGAGAGTTTCAGATGCAGTTTGGTGACTGCAAGAACAGAAAATCCACTTGTGTGTTGTTCAAGATCGTAGTTTTAAATGTTATTTTATAGAGGTTGCTCTTTCAAAGCTTATAATAAAAATGTAACATTTTGATCTAACATTCAAGATTACTTAAAAGACAATATACAGAGCTTTTTTCTAACATTTGGTTCATATATAAAATTATTGTTGACAGCATACGCCAGATAATTTGATCTTGAATCTTGAGTTCATATTGTGACCTTTGATTAGACTTTGATGTCTTGACTTTTTTACATTTCAAGACATTAAAAACTTTCAATAAATTTTTTAATCATACATTTAATTTTCATATTGGCGGCATGATGGCTCAGTGGTTAGCACTGTTGCCTCACAGCAAGATGGTCGCTGGTTCGAGTCCCGGCTGGGTCAGTTGGCATTTCTGTGTGGAGTTTGCATGTTCTCGCGTGTTTGCGTGGGTTTCCTCCGGGTGCTCCGGTTTCCCCCACAGTCCAAAGACATGCGATATAGGTGAATTGAATAAACTAAATTGTCTGTAGTGTGTGAATGAGTGTGTATGGGTTTTTTCCAATGCTGGGTTGCAGCTGGAAGGGCATCCGCTACGTAAAACATATGCTAGAATAGTTGGCGGTTCATTCTGCTGTGGCGACCTCTGAAATAGAGACTAAGCTGAAGGAAAATGAATGAATGAATGAATAATTTTCATATTTGTGGTTTTATGTCTCACAGTATACAGCTCACAACGTTTCATCTAGACTTATTCCTTATAACTGCGAGTTTATTTTTTGTATTCACAACTTTACACCTTATATTTGAATCTTTTTTGCCGACCAATAATAAGCCTCAACATTTCAGTCTGTGATTTTTAAATATAGACATTGGAGCCCTGACTTGTAATTATGATTTTGTCTAAAATTTGCACTGTTATGTCTCACAAGGGCAACTTTCGTTTTCATAATTGTGGATTTCTGTCTCACATGGTAAAACTAAAGACTGAATCTCATAATTGTGAGTTTATTATTTGTAATTGCAACTTAGATGTAAGATATTGTACATTTGCATCTATCTTAGAGATCAGTTGCAACTTTAAACCTCACAATTTAAATGTGACTTTTAATTACACACTTCAGTCTCTTGATCTCTTCTAATTGTGAATTACTTGTTGAATCGCTGAATGCCTCCTAAAAGCGATTTTGTCTTAAATTTGCATGTGATTTTTTACATCCCACAGTGTATAACTCACAACTTTTTATATCAACGTTGTTACATCCTTTGAATGTGAAGATTATAATTTTTTACATTTACATTTATTCATTTAGCAGACACTTTCATCCAAAGCGACTTACTAAATTAGGGTAAAAGATGACAAGTTTAATTTAGTCACCTGCATGAAGCAAGCCTCAATGTTTTCCCAGATATGTGTGTCTCCTATAGGTGTTTGTCAAGCCCTCTTACTTGCATGAAGTATACTCAGAATTGCACAATGTTTTTCAGAAGTATGGAGTGTTTATAAGAAAGTGTCTGGTACATATGGAGAGGAAAAGAGTAAGAGTGTGTCTCCTACAGGTGGTTTGTCCAGCCCACTCTGTATTATTTTTGGTAATTCTAAAATTATATAAATTCTTAATTACATCTAACATTTGAATCTGTACCTTACAGCTTTCTTATAGCAAAATGTCTTTGGCCCAGCTCTGGCCCACACAATCAGCTTTTGCTTGGCCCACATGCCGCAGTGAATTATACATAACTGGACCAAGTCTGGCTTCCAGACAAGGGCCAAACATGGACCATATCTGGACCAAGTCTCAGCCAAGTTAATAACCCATAACTGGGCCTGAACTGGGCCATATATATTATTGTGTCACTACTGCAATGAAATTGATAAATCCATGAAGCATTGCTCTTTAGGTGTGCTATGGGCTTGCTTTTTCTCGAAGCTACATGATTTGTAGAATTTTCTTCTTTACTCAAAAATAGTTTTAACATATTTTAAACGTGGGTTAGGGTAGGCCAAACATACTTGGCCCACATATACATTTTTAACATCTCAAATACTACATTTGACATCTGGCCCAAGTCTTGTGTTCCGGCTTAAAAATGGTGTGACCTCTGCCAAACCCAGGCCATGTTTGGCCCACATGCTGTATGCCAGTGCCGGATAAATGCCTGCTGCCATTATACCAAATCTGGGCCAGAATGGTTTGCTACCTGGGTTCTTTCTCAAACGTATGGCTGTATGTTACACAAAAGAATCTTTCTCACAAATGCAGCTTTTAAATTTCATCAAGTGGCATTTTCCTTCATTTTAAAGTTCACAACTTATTTTTAGGCTGAAATAGACTTCCACAGAGGGAAGCAAAAAAATATGAATCAAGATATTTAAGCAAACATCTCCTTTTAATCTCATTGCCGTCGAGGGGCAGCAGCAGAGAAATTAAAGAGATCTCATTTGTATTTTTCGTTCCTACGGGTACCATGTTTGTATGAAAAAAAGCCTGAAGTGTTTGTGAGTTTAAACCACTCAGGCACAAAGATGCTATTTCTCTCATTAGGGTTATGCCGCTGTTTGTTTTAACATACGGCTTTATGTGCGAATGATGAAGACTCCTGTGTGCGAGGAAGCAGTGTGTTGTAGGGTTTCTGTGAAGTGCTGTCAGAAGCACTCCAGTGTTAATGGCTGAAGAGACGAGACCTGGCCCTTTGTACCTCTCGCTGTCTGTAGTTTGTACACACGCTGTGTGTGTGTAAGGGAATGGGGGCGGGGGACCACAGAGGCCCTGAAAAGGGTGGATAAGAAACTCTACAGCTCTGGCTCAGGGCAAGACTGTCAACAATGCGTATTTCACCCCATTGAGACGAAACACACAGGCCTACAGCGGGGAACTTCATTGAGATCTCTTCAGAAACATCTGCTTGTGATGTTTGTCTGTGTGTGAAAATGTCACGTCGAGGACTCCCTCAGACAATTTGGACGATAATGTAATATTTCGATAAGATATAGGATGAAAGTTGGTTGACTTATTATATTGTTGTGTTTTGGTGATATATAGTTCACCCAAAAATGTAAATTTACGCTCTATTTTGTCTTCCTCATGCGGTTTTAAACCTTTATGGGTTTCTTTCTTCTGTTGAACACAAAATAAATATTTTGAAGAAAGCTAAAAACCTGATGTTAAAGATAAGATGTTAAAGTGATTTCAACACAAAATGAAAATTCTGTCATCAGCTACTCAGTCTCATAAGACTTTTGTTCATCTTTCAAAAAGAAAAGAACATATTTTAATTCAGTTTGACAGATTTCGGTCCCTCAATGTCAAATGTCAAAGTCAATCATTCATTCATCCTTTATTAATCTGGAGTCGCCACAGCGGAAGGAACCGCCAACCCATCCAGCATATGTTTTACGCAGCGGATGCCCTTCCAGCTGCAACCCATCACTGGGAAACACCCATACACACTCAATCACACACATACACTACGGCCAATTTAGCTTACCCAATTCACCTGTACCACATGTCTTTGGACTGTGGGGGAAACCGGTGCACCCGGAGGAAACCCACGCGAACACAGGGAGAACGTGCAAACTCCACACAGAAATGCCAACTGACCCAGCCGAGGCTCAAACCAGCGACCTTCTAGCTGTGAGGCGATCTTGCTACCAACTGCGCCACCGTGTTACCCCTCAAAGTCAATCAATGATCCAATTAATTTAGGATTTTATTAAAAAATTAACAATGTTCAGTGATCATGAACATAATCTCAGCCATGCTAACAAGAACACACCTTATTGGTTTTTGCAGAGGCTCATATGTGCCGTGTGATACACAAGAAAGAACATCATTGGTTCTTGTGGAAGCTGAAATGCTCTGCATGACACACAGGAATGAATGTCATTGGTTCTTGCAGAAGCTCAAATATGTCATGACACATGAATGAATCACGACACATGAATGAATGTCATTGGTTCTTGCAGAAGCTCAAATATGCCACATG
>CAIGQV010014432.1:15693802-15777315 GCA_903798115.1 Danio jaintianensis | reverse complement strand
AGCTCAAATATGCCACATGACACATATGAATGAATGTCATTGGTTCTCGCAGAAGCTTAAACGCACGTAAAAAAATATTTTTGCTGTTTGGTCAAATTACTTATTTAAAATGTGCCAAATCAGTTCTTGAGTTTTTTGGGGGGACAACTAAATTGTTTTTTCAATCCACGAAAGCCTTTGATGACACCACACTTTATTTTCATTGGCCAGATTCTGTAATGACAACGATGATTCTGTAGTGTTACATGGTTTATTCATTCTTTTTTTTCAAGATACAATCTTGTATTTAACCAATCTTTATATTGAATATTTAATATTCAAATAAGCACAAAAAAACATTAGGATTATGCTTGTATAAGAATAAAAGTTTTCTGGTTAACCTATTGTTAATATTTGAAGTAAAGCTCAAATTTGCTGCGTGACACATAAGAATGGATATTGGTTCTTCAACTCCCATGACCAAATCTGAATGCTGTAAAAATTGTTTACTGATCAGTGTTTTATGTGAATCTGTTTATTATATATACAGTCAAAATGTATATTGACATATACAGTCAATACAGTCTTTTTATGAAAATTTGAAAGCATTTATTTTGGTGAATAATCTTTCTAATCAGAGACTGATATCTCTCAGATTACAGTTACATTTTGAAACATGATAGTGAGTAGATGATGGCAGAATTTAATTGATGGGTTGAACCCTTTAATGTAAAATAAACTATTTAAAAAGTAGAAATATTTATATTACATATCATTCATTCATTCATTCATTCATTCATTCATTCATTCATTCATTCATTCACTTTCCTTCGGCTTAGTCCCTGATTTATCAAAAAATGCTGGGTTCCACACAATTCCTTCAAGTTGTCTCAACACAAATTGATTGTTAACTTAATAGTTTTTACAAATTTAAGTGGATTGAACATAAAACAATTAAGTTGTCCCCCAAAACATTCAAGAATTGTGTTGTTTCAGCTTATTTCAAATCAGTAAAACAAGCAAGTGTAATTTGAATTATACAAAAAAGTAATAATAATACCACAACACAGTCCACAGTGCAATATAAAATCTCCCTAAATGATAAAACAAATGATATATTTGTGGATTTAGCAGCTGAAATGTGGGTATATAAAATAATTGCTGTCGTGTTGAAAAGCAGTGACTCTTAAATCTGTCATTTCTAGGTCTGAGTGGAGTGAAGGCTGCAGTCAGAAATAGGCCAGGTTAGGTCGAGCTTTGTTTTATAATCTCACACTGACCTCTTTACTCAGTACCCTCTCTCTCTCTGTATCTCTCTGTCTCTCTCTCTTTCTCTGTATATCTCACTCTTTCTCTCTCTCTCTCTCTCTCTCTCTCTCTCTCTCTCTCTCTCTCTCTCTCTCTCCTTCCAACCCCCAGCTCTGTCTTTCCCTCTATTTCTCTTTCCCTCTTCCACCATCTCCCCTTTCGGCTCTTCAGTGCCTCTGAAGACAGTTTATTTCAATAATAGTCACATTTGATGCAGAACAATTGTATTTTTCAAACTCAAGCAGGCCTGTGTTTACCTCAGCCATCCCATGATCCTCCACCAGCGCTGATAACTAGGCATTTTTTTTAATCTCACTGAGAGTTAGTAAAGTACAGTAGATGCATCAAATTGTGGGTTGGATTGTCCACTGATGTGCAACCCCGTAACCTCTGGAAAAATTTATATTTGCTTTTTTTATGGGTCTAGTCCGACAAGAGCCATTTTATTGATGTCAGCATCCAAATTCTGTCTCTTGCAGGCCTACAATTTTTATGAGGTCCTCAGAATTGGCAAGCACTGAATTCAAGAGAATCCAGGCAGTGCAAACATGTTCACGCAGTGGGAGAGGAGAAAAATAGCTGTAAACATACAAACAACATAGCATGCAGGCATGTTTTTCATTTATTTATTTGTATGCTTGTGGAGAATTTACAGTGACATACATTGTTTTTATTCTTTTATGCTAATGAATTATTTTCCATGTTTGTTCCTTTTCCTGTAGTGATTTGAAATGTAACGTTATTTAATTTTTAATTATTTAAAAATAATAATAATGTCCCCACAAGGTCAAAGGTTTACTGGAATTTTCTATACAACCTAAGGAATACAAGGTAAACATACAGAATGGGGGGGGGGGCAATGACATGGGGGGGACAATGGTTTAGGGGTGGGGTTTGGTGCCATGTGGCCTTTAAAAAAATCGTACATTTTATACGACTAAATGGCCAAGCGTAAAATAATTAAATAAAGTTTCCTCGTGAGATCAGGCTGAATATACAGTCTATATTGTATAAAAATCAATACGTCTAAGGGTCTAAGGGAAGTCTGCATAAAGATTGCTGTGTGAGTGTGAATATTAGTATTCATGTGTGTGTGCTTATGTATTTTTATATTTTTTGTGTGTGTGTTTGTGTGTGTATTTTTATATTTAAAATACAATACCCCAAACAATGGAAGCCATTTCATTAAATAGCCCTAAAAAAACATAAAATAGCAATTCAACAATACATACATAAATGCATACATTTCAATAGCCATTTCAGAAGCCCTTACTCTAGTCTTCAGTGTCACAGTCTTTTTCTTAATATTGCAATAACATTTCACAATATTTTGATCAATTTATATTTACATAAATGTTCAAAAATATATTAAAAAAATATATATATATTTCCAAGACTGTGTATATCTGTGACAATAGGTAATGCGATTTATGTACTTTTTTAATTCATTAACTTTAATACATTTTTATTCCCCAAACTCTTTCTCTTCGCTGTTCTTCAGTCTGCTTTGAAGGTCAGCAGCGATGCTCCGGATTCTCTGTGTAACTGATTGCATCCACTGGAAATTCATTAATGCAAATACAGAACTCACAAATAAGCTGATTGGCATGCAAACAAGTCTATTCAATTAGCATGAAATCTGAATAAAAGCGCTTTGAAAGTGTGGTATCGGAGCTGACGAGAGCTGCAGGTCTGTAATTGAGTCTGACCTGCGAGGAAGTACTGAAGAGGGTCTTGCCCTGATGCTGCTGGAGGGCTTTTGTTTTTTTATTTCTGGCATCTGCGCAAGGAGCAATTACAGCTTTTCCATCTAAATAAATCAATCTAAAGAGAGCAACAGATCAACCTCCGTTTAATGCTTAATTACTTAAGCTCCTCCTCCAGAATACAGACCCCAGTTAGCTATGCAAATGAGCCGGCTCCTGATGATACTTCTATCAGGCTCTGAAAAAAAGCTTTGTCGTTGAGAATTGTGGCGATAGATCGAGGCAATTACATTAACTAAAACGGAAAACTATATTTTTAATTATTATTCATTCATTTTCCTTCGGTTTAGTCCCTGATTTATCAGGGGTTGCCACAGCGAAATGAACCAATAACTACTCTGGCATATGTTTTATGCAGCGGATGCCCTTCCAGCTGCAATCCAGTGGGAAATTGTAATTACTAAATGTAATTAATTAATTATTTAAATCATAATTATTTATATATATATATATATATATATATATATATATTATTTTTTTTTCATTTATAATAAACATTAAGGGCGTCATGCGGCGCAGTGGGTAGCACAATCGCCTCACAGCAAGAAGGTTTCTGGTTTGAGCCTCGGCTGGGTCAGTTGGCATTTCTGTGTGGAGTTTGCATGTTCTCCCCGTGTTTGCGTGGGTTTCCTCCGGGTGCTCCGGTTTCCCCCACAAGTGGTAGGCTTAATTGGGTATGTGAGTATGTGTGTGTGTGAATGGGTGTGTATGGATGTTTCCCAGTGATGGGTTGCAGCTGGAAGGGCATCTGCTGCGTGAAACATATGCTGGATAAGTTGGTGGCTCATACCGCTGTGGCGACCCCAGATTAATAAAGGGACTAAGCCGAAAAGAAAATAAATGAATGAATGAATGTACAGGATAGCTCAGTCAGTGTTTTACATCTCAACAGTAATATGTTCATATCAGACACATAATAGTTTACAGTCAGCACAGTCAATAGTGATATGCCACAAAGTCAGATGGTGTGAATGGAACTTAAAAGGCAAACAAAGAGTTAAATCTGCATTATAAAGACCAATTAAAGATTAATATTTGTACGCAGTATTTAATGATGTCACACAGCACCTGAAAATTCCATCAATATAACCAACGTGAACACCTGCTTGCACTGGGAGCGTGCAATCACAACCATAGCTTATAGCCATATCGGCATAGAAAGTAGCAATTAATTGTTTTCCATCAGTACACATATACACAATGTAGCTACAGAAGAGTCAAGCTTTACATAGGAAAATTGTTAAAACTCTTTGGTCATCTGGTCTAATTCGATTTAATAATCGATAAACTCTGAGATTGGCTGAATAGATAAAAAAATGGTAAAACTCAACTGTTTGTATAGGGGACTTGTAAAATGAGCCTATTTTTTAAAAAAGTGTTCTGTTAAGATCTTTTAAATCATTGTTCAATAAAACGTAAGTATTCAATAAATGTAAGTAAACTGGAGATTTTTATGGTTTAGCCTTATAAATTCAATTTCTATAAAGTTTGCGAAACTTGACAGTACACATAATTGTTCACAAAACACTATTTACAACTAAAAACTGAAATGAGTTATCGTCATGCACTTACATGATAATTTACAAGTAAATTTTTACTACATTGTTGTCATGTAAATACGTATACTTCACATTCAATCATTGATATTACTGCAAATCTGTATCGATTTCTTCCATCTGAAACGCCAAAGAAGATCAACTATTCCTTCAAGACTGAAAGTTGGGGATGAATTATTTACATAAGTTCACTTAAGTTCACAGATTTACAATAAGCCCGCAACCAAAAAAAGCCTGCCTTGAAAGCACTGTAATGAAGAAAACTAGGAATTAAAAACCAAACGTACCCTCAAGTTGCATTGCTGAGTTTCAGTGCTCTGTGAAATGTGTCTCACTTTTGACATCCGCAGTGTGGGCACTGTTGCCAGATTCTCGTCACGAAGGCTGTGCATAATGTGTTTGTGGTTTTCATACTGAATTGGATTGGTAGGGGTAGCCTTCGAGAAAAGGATCTCATTATTAGTGCCAGCGAGAAATCTTCCTTGCTCTCGGTTGCATGTTGTGGGTGTTGGAGGGAGTAGGAGGGGGATGAATGTTAGAGTGTGTGGGTATGTGTGTGTGTGTGTGTGCGTGTGTGCGTGTGTGTGTAAGTGGTTGAGAGAGAGATAGCGGGAAAAAGAGTTTTTAAGCAAGCTAACATATTGTGAACTGAAGATGCAGTATGAAGAATATATATATACAGTGGGTATGGAAAGTATTCAGACCCCCTTAAATTTTTCACTCTTTGTTATATTGCAGCCTTTTGCTAAAATAATTTAAGTTTTTTTTCCTCATTAATATGCACACAGCATCTCAAATTGACAGAAAAACGCACAATTGTTGACATTTTTGCAGATTTATTAAAAAAGAAAAACTGAAGTATCACATGGTCCTAAGTATTCAGACCCTTTGCTGTGACACTCATATATTTAACTCAGGTGCTGTCCATTTCTGCTGACCATCCTTGAGATGGTTCTACACCTTCATCTGAGTCCAGCTATGTTTGATTATACTGCTTGGACTTGATTAGGAAAGCCACACACCTGTCTCTATAAGACCTTACAGCTCACAATGCATGTCAGAGCAGATGAGAATCATGAGGTCAAAGGAACTGCCTGAAGAGCTCAGAGACAAAATGGTGGCTAGGCACAGATCTGGCCAAGGTTACAAAAAAATCTCTGCTGCACTTAAGGTTCCTAAGAGCCTCCATAATCCTTAAATGGAAGATGTTTGGGACAACCAGAACCCTTACGTCCGGCCAAACTGAGCTATCGGGGGAGATGAGCCTTGGTGAAAGAGGTAAAGAAGAATCCAAAGATCACTGTGGCTGAGCTTCAGAAATGCAGTCGGAGATGGGAGAAAGTTGAAGAAAGTCAACCATCACTGCAGCCCTCCACCAGTTGGGGCTTTATGGCAGAGTGGCCCAACAGAAGCCTCTCCTCAGTGCAAGACACATGAAAGCCTGCATAGAGTTTGCTAAAAAACACCTTAAGGACTCCAAGATAGTGAGAAAAAAGATTCTGATGAGACCAAGATAGAACTTTTTTGCCTTAATTCTAAGAGGTATGTGTGGAGAAAACTGGGCACTGCTCATCACCTGTCCAATACAGTCCCAACAGTGTAGCATGGTGGTGACAGCATCATGCTGTGGGGCTGTTTTTCAGATGCAGGGACAGGACCACTGGTTGCAATTGAGGGAAAGATGAATGCGGCCAAGTACAGGGATATCCTGGACGAAAACCTTCTCCAGAGTGCTCAGGACCTCGGACTGGGCCGAAGGTTTACCTTCCAACAAGACAATGACCCTAAGCACACAGCTAAAATAATGAACGAGTGGCTTCACAACAACTCTGTGACTGTTCTTGAATGACCCAGTCAGAGCCCTGACTTAAACCCAATTGAGTATCTCTGGAGAGACCTAAAAATGGCTGTACATCAACGTTTACCATCCAACCTGACAGAACTGGAGAGGATCTGCAAGGAGGAATAGCAGCGGATCCCCAAATCCAGGTGTGAAAAACTTTCCCAAAAAGACTCATGGCTGTATTAGATCAAAAGGGTGCTTCTACTGAATACTGAGCAAAGGGTCTGAATACTTAGGTCAATATCATATTTCAGTTTTTCATTTTTAATAAATCTGCAAAAATGTCAACAATTATGTGTTTTTCTGTCAATATTTGGTGCTGTGTGTACATTAATGAGGGAAAAAATTAACTTAAATGATTTTAGCAAATGGCTGCAATATAACAAAGAGTGAAAAATTTAAGGGGGTCTGAATACTTTCTGTACCCACTGTATTTGTGTGTGTGTGTGTGTGTGTGTATATATATATATATATATATATATATATATATATATATATATATATATTAGTTGAAGTCAATATTATTAGCCTTCGTTTGATTTTTTTTCTTTTTCAAATATTTCTCAAATGATGCTTAACAGAGTAAGGATTTTTTCACAGTATTTCCTATAATTGTTTTTCCGGCTAGAATAAAAGCAGTTTTTTATTAATTTTTTTAAACTATTTTAATGTCAATATTATTAGCTATCTTAAGAAATATTTTCCCCCGTTGTATACAGAACAAACCATCATGATTTGACTAATTACCCTAACTTAATTAACCTAGTTAAGCCTTTAAATTGCACTTTAAGCTGAATACAGCATCTTGAAAAATATCTAGTAAAATATTATGTACTGTCATCATGGCAAATATAAAAGAAATTAGTTATTAGAAATTAGTTATTAAATCAGTTATTGCCGTTAAACTGACATTGGGGAAAAAATACAGGGGGGCTAAAAATTCAGGACAGCTCATAATTCTGACTTCAACTGTATATATATATATAAAGAGAGAGAGAGAGAGAGAGAGAGAGAGAGAGAGAGAGAGAGAGAGAGAGAGAGAGAGAGAGAGAGAGAAATATTTAATTTATCTTTATTCTGTGATTTTGTGCATGTGTATTGTGAAATATGAAGCCAGAGATACAGTAGTAGCTTTGTTCCAGAACCTGCTGTTTCTCTACATACTGCCTACTAAAGCAGCATACTAACCATCTTAGACTCTTATAAGTGTATGATTTGGAGCAATGCACAATCGCATAAGAAATTCACAAAAGCACATGAGCGACTCAACTTGTATTTCAGCAGCCTTGGCTAACATACTGTTTTTTATACTATAATGCAGTTTATCTTTTCCATTTATGTACACTTTTGCATTGCATTATGAGACCTTGATCTTTGCTCTGGTAACATTCGATGTTGAAAAGTGTAACAAAATGTCTTTTAATGACATTTTTACATGTGATATATTCTCTGAGGCACTTCTGCTTTGGGGAAGCTTTACTCAAAAACACTGAAAGAAATATTTTTAAATCAGGTTGTGCTGCAATGAGCTGTATTTTCATTTCATTGTCATTTGTGTTATATTTTCATACATTGTGAGACATAATCCTTAAAGGGGACCTACTATGCAAAAATAACTTTTATAAGGCGTTTAAACACAGATGTGGGGGAACAGTCTGTGAATATAGCCAGCATCTAATGGTAAAAATGTGTTGATTTTATGTTTTATAATCACACCTGAGAGAAACATCTTTGATTAACATTCTCCTTTTGTATGTGTCATCAGAGGGGGAAAGCCCCGCCCAATAATGACGATCTCTCCCTCATTAGCATAGGACATTCGTCTAGTTTTTGAATCTGCCACTATGCTCACACATAGGCATTTGTAGCTCAGCCCTATTTTGAAAAGAGCACAATCTCATTTGAATTTAAAGCCACAGTCACAAAAAATGGCACAATTAGGATCAAAATCTAAAAGGGGCAGTTTCAAAGAGTTATGAAACATTATTTGTGGGATATTTTGAGCAGAAACTTCACACACTCTAGGGACATCAGAGATTTATTTTACAGCAAAAAGGACATAATAGGTCCCCTTTAATATGACACTTAATAACAAGTATATCTTTTGCACAAGCTTTTTTCACATCATTGCTTTCTATTCTGCCCTAATTTTTATGTATTTATTGTATTTGACTATAAAATATGAAGAAAAAAAAACATGTACAATATTTACTTTTAATTACTTTACAAGTTGAAATGAACCACCAACATATGAGGGACATGTTATATTGGGAAAATGAAACACTACAGGGTATTTAATTAATATTAATAACATTTATTTATTTATTTACTTATCTATTTATTTATTTTTTGCTGAAAATGAAAACTATAGTTTATCATAGAATCTAGGCCTGTATACACATTTACAACAGTATAAATAGTTATTAATATTTAATTTTTCTCTCTTTTGTATTTGATCAGCGGCCGTTCTCCTGCTACTCTCATATATGCTTGGAGAATCTATATAACCATAACATCAATATGCGTGAATAAAAGGCAAAGTATGATTTTTTTTTCCTCGGCCGGACCTCGCTTTTGGCCACCATAGTCCTGTGCATTTGTGGTATGCTGTCCCAATTTAATTTACGACACATCCCATGAATAATTTACTGCAATGCACTAAGAATCTCTTGTTTTTCTTCCCAGATCCTCACATCTCTTTCCAGGTTTGTTTTCACATGAATGCTTGAAAATGCAATTGTCTTTCCTTTTTATTTCTAATCACTGAAATGTTTCTAAATCAGATAAATACAATGCTTGATATCAGTCAGAATGATAGAAATCACATTGAAACTTTAGCACTTACTTTGAATTTTTATGAACATTTGGTATTCAATTTTTGGTCGGTACAGATACTAGATAACTCTTAATATTTAGAAGCCGATATAGGCAGATAATTAATGAATTAATATCGATATTGAAATTCTGGCCAATATTGATTACTGTTTATATCTATTAGCTGATAATCGATACGGGCTGATAAATACAAGTCTTGAAATTCTGGACAAAATGATAACCGATAATTCTTTATATTTAGAAACCGATGACAAGCATAATTGGGTTGATAAATACAAATATTGGTATGATGCCATTTGTGCCATTTTTAAAATTCAGACTGATACCGAAAACTGATAAATCTTTTGAAAGTTGATAACCGATATATCGGCTGATATATACAAATCGTGATATGAATTTTTCTGAGATGAATTCCAAAAACAAAACACAAACAAATAGAGAGAATACACTTTTTATTTAAAAAATTGTAACTCCCAAAGAAGAATCTAGGAAAATAAGCATTTATCGGTTGATACCGATACCAGTATTGCTCATTTTTAATTAGGGCAATGTACATAGACACATACTACAATGATGTTTAAAACTCTTGTTATACAGTATTGCTTCCAAATTATATAAGCTTTTCATGGACTTTTGAATGTCTTTAGACTTTTAAATGTTTACTGGCTGAAGGATGACTCCTCATTAGCTTTGAAAATGCTTATTATTGCATTCAAAAAATGAAACTTTCACTCATTATTTACAAGCAATTAATTTAAATGTAATTTAAATAAAAACTAATATTAGTGAAATTGAAATGAATACATAATAACAGAACTGAGCTAGTCATACATTGTGAACTGTAGTGCCGTATTGCCGCATGTGTCTATATGGTTCACCATATAAGGATTTTGATAAATGACACCAGAGATGGTTTAAGTCTGCGCATGCATGCAAATATGTGCTCATTTGCATATGCATGGACTTTTGCATTCTAACGGCCAACCAACTTCCAATAAGCATCATGTGAGGGCAATCCAGATCATAACAAATTCAACTGAGGTTGAGGAGAGGTGGGGGTAAAACAGCAAAACGTGACCTACATACCCCTTACAGAAAAAAACCCCACACACACACACCTCATTAACATAACTCGCATATGTGTATCCGAGAATAAAAAGCATTACTGATTTGAGTTGGGGAGAGGATGGAGAGTTATTTACGTCACCCGCTTTGTTTATTTTAATCTGCCGCACTCATCCCATGCTGCCTATTCAGCGAGTCTGTTTTCATTTGCCTATCAGCAGATGCCCTTTTCTTGATTTATAATGCTCGTGGCATCACCTCGCCGACTCAGGAGGGAAATATTTAATTAAACTGGAGATGGGTGGGCCTCTCAGGGGCCGAGAGAGGTTGTGTGTGTGTGTGTTTTTTCCCTCAAAGACGCAGCTATGAGCAGGTAACAGAACCTGAGAAACTGGCGTAACGCGATGGAGACCAGTTGTTAGGGATAATGAAGCCAAAAATACATCTATCCACTTTTTATTCTGAGTCTGGAAAACCATGATTAAAATATGCAGAATTTCATGGTTGGGAATGAATTATTACTGTTCCGAAAGTCAACAAAAAAGTGAGTTCCCAGAATGTGGTCTCAAAGAAAACAGTGTGAGTGACTATGTGTGTGTGTGTGTGTGTTGTGCAGCTGGTGGTATTTCTCTCCGTCATTTCCCTCTCAGTGCATTTGCGTTAGTAGCAGCCGGGCTCAGGACAGCCATTAATCACAGGATAAAATGATAGATGTTCTTCATAGAATAAGTGGATGCACCGTGCATGCAGAAATAACCTGCTGTGTTGGCTCAAGAAGAACACACAAACACTTCTTCTCTCCAAAGCTTTCTCTGCGTACTTATAAACACTACAGTAATGCACTGTTTCTGCACAAAACATCTCAAACACACACACACATGCACGCACACATTAACAATGTACTCTTTGTTGTGCTCATATTCGTTGGGTGTCTATTTAAGTAGATTTTTTGTTGTTGTTAGATCTAGCCAAGCAAATAGATACTCCAGAATACAAAATATTAAGTAAATGGATCACTGACGTAGCCAGTTAAACTGATTAGTTCAATTTGTTCAAACTTGTTTTATGAACTGCGTTAACTGATTCACTTAAATGGTTCAAAATCATTAGTTTTAAATGTAAATATGTAAAATATGTACATTTTAAAGATTGTGTTAATAATAACAGAGCTTAAAACTTTTCTATAAAATCATCATAAAATAACTATATTTTACATTTTGGTGGTTCAGCTTTTTCATATGGAAGCCAATCAATCAATCAATCAATCAATCAATCAATCAATCAATCAATCAATCAATCAATCAATCAATCAATCAATCAATCAAAATAGATAATTGCAAAATTTAAATGGCAACACAGTGGCTCAGTGGTTAGCACTGTCGCCTCACAGCAAGAAGGTCGCTAGTTCGAATCCCGGCTGGGTCAGTTAGCATTTCTGTGTGGAGTTTACATGTTCTCCCCGTGTTGGCGTGGGTTTCCTCCACGTGCTCCGGTTTCCCCCACAGTCCAAAGACATGCGCTATAGGTGAATTGAATAAACTAAATTGCCCGTAGTGTATGTGTGTGAATGAGTGTGTATGGATGTTTCCCAGTGCTGGGTTGCAGCTGGAAGGGCATCCACTGTGTAAAACATATGCTGGATAAGTTGGCGGTTCATTCCACTGTGGCGACCCCTGATGAATAAAAGGACTAAGCCGAAGGAAAATGAATGAATGAATGAATGAATGAATGAATGAAAATTTTAAATGTCAATTCAGAATTCCTACATTTTCTTAATTTCTGAGTTTCTATATCCCAATTATAATTGTATCAAATTAAATGTACAAAACTAAGCTATTAAAAATAAATATTACGTCTTTACAGCTATTCATATGTACAAACAAAAATAATGCTTTATTACACTTTTATACTGTATATCTCGCAATTCTGACATTTTTTTCCCTAAAAATCAAACTGTCTCCATTTTAATATACAACAACAACATAATAATGAATAAAAATTACCAATAAACACCCTGCACATTTACGAAATAAAGAATTATATAAAAGTAAAAAGGATAAACCAACATTTATTCATTTTATTTTCTTATTAATAGTCTAAGACCGAAGTACGCCGTATACTCACAAACTATAGTGTTTTTAACTTTACCACAATTTTTACATTTACATAAAAATAAAATCACTGAAAATCACTAGTGTTCTACTCCCAACACAATATCTTGGTGAATTACAGAGTTCAGTAATCAGAACGTCATCCAGCCATGATTACACATGAATAAACGCTGATACTTTAGGAAAAAGCGCAACTAGACGGAATCGATTGCTCCACGTAATCAACTATGTTTGATTTTTCCCATTTCAAAGTGTGCATCTGTTCATCAAGGAGTCGATCGCTTTAACTTCACATATTTAGACCCACACACACACACATTATAACACTCTGAAACTTCAGTTCGGCTGAACTCAACACGTCACCCCCATCTCCCGGATTCATTTTAATTGAATGTGGTTCCTGGCACTTATTCGAATAATGACACCCTTCCTGAGCGAAAGCACTGTTGCATCCAATTACTGGCGGGGGCAAAGGGGGCTGCTGGAGATCGGGTATAACAGAGATCAGGGACAATTTATGACCTTGACACATCCAGCAACGTCTGTTTTTGCTATGTGAAATGAACAGATAATCATATTAGATGCGTGTCATCAGGAAAGGGAATATTGAAATTTGTGCTCGGAGAAAAAAAAGAAGCTAAGCAAGAAGAAAGATGGTTTTCATTGCTTAAGTGACAGGTTTATGGAATGCAAACCTAATGAGGACAGGCTAAGTTTGTCATGTTTTCATCGTACATATGATACATATGTAAAAAAAAATCATTAAAAAAAGTGTAATCTAAAAAGCAATAAAGTTTTGAATAATATATAATTTATATATAATAAAGACATTTATATATATATATATATATATATATATATATATATATATATATATATATATATACACACACACGTTTTTAAAGCTGAACAACTAATGCTGCTAATAAAAAAAGTATATTTGCACAGATGCACACCTTATCAGCATTTTAGAATGACTTCCGAAGGAAAATATGACACTGAATTCAGCATAAATTCACGTAAATACATAATATTTTACAGTATGCTACAATAGAAGATATTTTTAATCATAATGATATTTTGCAATATTACTCAACCCAGGCTCATTCTGAAAACGTACCGCTATATACATTTTTGGAGAGTGCCAAATACATCCCAAGAGGTACGTTTTTTTGTAGTTTTTGTTTTCGCGAATCTACCAGAGGCTGCTGTGTACGCTTTTTGGGATCTCAAATTTCTCTCGCGAGTGCCATTTTGTCTGCTGTTCTCACGGAAATCCACCAGAGGCCGCTGTCGACTGACTGACCGACCGATGGACTGACCCACCCTCCTCCTTCCCTAAACCCAACCAATAGTGTTTTCAAAAGAACCGCATGACCCGCCCACCCACTTCCCTAAACCCAACCAACAGTTTTAAAAAAGCAATCCAGAAAAAGAAAAACCCTCGCCTGATTTTTACCACATTTCAGATTTTACCACATTCTGACCCTGTTATTTACTTGTTTATTTTATTTTTTGGCTTCTGTTTTTGTCTTACTCGCTTTTTGGAATCGTTCCTTGCTGGACTCGAACCCTGTCGTCGTGGTCAACTCCTCTTTACCGTCCATACGGAGGTAAGCAGTCAGCTGGTAAGTGAAAAAAGGAACGGCATCATACTGCCCCGTAGCGTTCGTTTTAAAGACGAAATGCAGCCATACATACTTCTGGCTACATAATTCGCGATCTTCAGAAATGTATTTAGGGCTACGTTTTCTAAATGAGCCTATGTTGATATTACTGTTTTTATTCATTCATTCATTTTCTTTTCGGCTTAGTCCCTTTATTAATCAGGGGTCACCACAGCGGAATGAACCGCCAACTTATCCAGCATATGTTTTACGCAGCGGATGCCCTTCCAGCTGCAACCCATCACTGGGAAACACCCATACACACTCATTCACACACATACACTACGGACAATTTAGCTTACCCAATTCACCTATAGCGCATGTCTTTGGACTTGTGGGGGAAACCGAACATGCAAACTCCACATAGAAATGCCAACTGACCCAGCCGAGGCGCGAACCAGCGACCTTCTTGCTGTGAGGCAACAGCACTACCCACTGCGCCACTGCGCCGCCCTATTACTGTTTTTACTGTATTTTAATCAAATAAATGCATGAAAGACTTGAAAAGAGACCAAATTAATATTTTATTTATTGCTTATTTATCAGAATTATAAATGTGTCACTTGCGAATGGTAATTAATTGTATCTTTGCCAGCTTTTACCAGTAGGGGCATAACATGCTCATACTAGCCAGCCAAAATTTGACCATTTGAACATGGTAAAAAGTAAGTATGAGATACAATAAGGAAAAAGAAAACCATTTTAAGCTCTCATTCCCAGTGCCTTTGTCTAAAGCACTAAAATGTTGAGCTTCTGAGGTCTGGTACATTTCCATGCAATGATGCCATTCACCACACTTGTTCACAGCACAGCGCTTTTCCAAAGGCACTTCTGCACGATCTGCCTTTACTCCCCAGGCGATTCATCAGCAGAGACACTTTCTCAGTGGTCAACACTGAATGTTGCGTCAAAAATGCAATTGCACTCCTGATTGCCGTTTAAATGGGTGTGTCTGTTTATACCTTCATTACTTTGCATGATTAGGAACAGTACACATGCCGTTTCAGGTAGCATTACCCATTCTCATATAGACACTCATCTGAACTTGATGACCCTTTTTCAAAGTGTGTCTTTTGCAATATTAAGGAAAGCTTATATTATTTTTGAGGTCACCTACAATACATCCATCCAATAAAAGTCACAGATTGATCCTATAGTGCAGATAATATTGATACCAATGTTGGTTTTGGTATCAATATCAATATCTAGCCTAACAAGATTGACACTTTAGTTAAAATTTTTCTTTGCTCCCCTTTTATCAAAGCTTACATGTCTGAAAATGATGCACCTTTACATATCATTCATTCACATTGCTCCTCCACTGCTTTGCTGTGTTTAATTCCTTTCATCACGAGACTAAGCGGCTCCAATCAATGAGAGATGACAATAAAAAAGAGGAGTGTTGTGGAGTTGTGGAGAAAAAAAAGAACATTTTAAAAGAGTTGTTCTCTTGATTTTATGTTTTTCATGAGTTTTCTGGTACATTTCCTTCAAAAATTAATTGTAACCACTGCATTAACAGTTATTGAGAAGAAGATATTCTTTGAAGACTTTGGAGTTTCCCCAAACGTAACATTTAAAATGCCTCTTATTCGCTGATGGTGTGAAAACTGTAACGGCAGATGGCTGCTTCTTACTCAGGGCTGTCTATGCTAAGGAGGGAGAGATCGTAACTAATGGGTGGGACTTTCCCCCTCTGATAACATGTACAAAGGGAGAATCTCAATTAACGTGTTTCTATAAAAGACAGAATTAATTAATTTTAACCATTAGAGGCTGGCTTTATTCACACATTGTTGTCACACAGCTATGTTTAAACCCATTATAAAAGTGATTTTTTGCACAATATGTCCCCTTTAAAGATAGAAAAAAAGTCTTATCTGAAGTTAATTATAAATGAAAGCCATTCATCATAAAGAGGCAAATAATCACAAGAAGTCCAGTAATACAATGGTTAAAAAAGTACAAGCCAGAATAGGGAGTGACCTTTTAAGACATCCATTGTTCTCTAGTAAAAATTTGGTGCAATTATTATGTTCGCAACTTCAGGTATTGGAATCAGTATCAATGAAGTTGTCATTTGCTTAAAACACAGCCAAGCCATCTTCATGGCTTCACACAACCACAACACACGGGGCGTCAACATTATCACTTGATGGTGGGTGATCGTCTTTACAACAGCCAATCACATCCAACTTGGGACCACAACCCAAAAAAGGTGCAGAACTAATAGTAGTAATAGTAGTAATAGTAATTGTGATCAGAAATGGTACAAATCTCGGTATTAAACACTGATAAAAAAGCACCACTATTTACTGGTTTTCACATATGTGATTGGCTAGAATTTGCACTAGTATATTTGCATAAAACAATCTAATTGTTTGATGGCTGCATTGGTGCTTGAACAGTTTTTTATACTTCTGTGAGATATATACAGCTTCTGGCCTGCAGACACACATTTCAGGCCACTAGATCCAGACCACTAGATCCTATCCGGGCCGAACCATAAATGGGTAAAGGCGAATTCTGTAGTTGCCGTCCTGTATCGTTAAATGTGCTGTCCCAAGAATTTCAACATAAATTATATGTACAGTTTTTTTAACAATACACGAAATGCAACAAACACATAATTTTTTTTCAATTAATATTAAAACATGTATATTACCATTTTGATCAATATGATGAACCATACCTTTTTGACTGTAGGTTATGATGAGATATTTAGGTAATGTTTGTTAAACCTATTGTGTTTTATTCATGTCTACACCTACCAAAACATTAAAATCCCTCACAGTGACCTGTTAAGATTATTAATGTCTACAGTCATGGCCAAAAGTTTTGAGAATGACACAAATATTAGTTTTCACAAAGTTTGCTGCTAAACTGCTTTTAGATCTTTGTTTCAGTTGTTTCTGTGAAGTACTGAAATATAATTACAAGCACTTCATACGTTTCAAAGGCTTTTATCAACAATTACATGACATTTATGCAAAGAGTCAGTATTTGCAGTGTTGGCCCTTCTTTTTCAGGACCTCTGCAATTCGACTGGGCATGCTCTCAATCAACTTCTGGGCCAAATCCTGACTGATAGCAACCCATTCTTTCATAATCACTTCTTGGAGTTTGTCAGAATTAGTGGGTTTTTGTTTGTCCACCCGCCTCTTGAGGATTGACCACAATGGGATTAAAATCTGGGGAGTTTCCAGGCCATGGACCCAAAATGTCAACGTTTTGGTCCCCGAGCCACTTAGATATCACTTTTGCCTTATGGCACGGTGCTCCATCGTGCTGGAAAATGCATTGTTCTTCACCAAACTGTTGTTGGATTGTTGGAAGAAGTTGCTGTTGGAGGGTGTTTTGGTACCATTCTTTATTCATGGCTGTGTTTTTGGGTGAGTGAGCCCACTCCCTTGGATGAGAAGCAACCCCACACATGAATGGTCTCAGGATGCTTTACTGTTGGCATGACACAGGACTGATGGTAGCGCTCACCTTTTCTTCTCCGGACAAGCCTTTTTCCAGATGCCCCAAACAATCGGAAAGGGGCTTCATCTGAGAATATGACTTTGCCCCAGTCCTCAGCAGTCCATTCACCATACTTTTTGCAGAAGATCAATCTGTCCCTGATGGTTTTTTTGGAGAGAAGTGGCTTCTTTGCTGCCCTTCTTGACACCAGGCCATCTTCCAAAAGTCTTCGCCTCACTGTGCGTGCAGATGCGCTCACACCTGCCTGCTGCCATTCCTGGGCAAGCTCTGCACTGGTGGCACTCCGATCCCGCAGCTGAATCCTCTTTAGGAGACGATCCTGGCGCTTGCTGGACTTTCTTGGACGCCCTGAAGCCTTCTTAACAAGAATTGAACCTCTTTCCTTGAAGTTCTTGATGATCCTATAAATTGTTCATTTAGGTGCAATCTTAGTAGCCACAATATCCTTGCCTGTGAAGCCATTTTTATGCAACGCAATGATGGCTGCACGCGTTTCTTTGCAGGTCACCATGGTTAACAATGGAAGAACAATGATTTCAAGCATCACCCTCCTTTTAACATGTCAAGTCTGCCATTCTAACCCAATCAGCCTGACATAATGATCTCCAGCCTTGTGCTCGTCAACATTCTCACCTGAGTTAACAAGACGATTACTGAAATGATCTCAGCAGGTCCTTTAATGACAGCAATGAAATGCAGTGGAAAGTTTTATTCAGGATTAAGTTCATTTTCATGGCAAAGAAGGACTATGCAATTCATCTGATCACTCTTCATAACATTCTGGAGTATTTGCAAATTGCTATTATAAAATCTTAAACAGCAACTTTTCCAATTTCCAATATTTATGTAATTCTCAAAACTTTTGGTCACAACTGTACACCCACCCTAACCTTAAACCTAATTATGAACAAACAGTATTTATTGTTGTACAGCATCACAAAAAGGACGCTATGTATGTGCACATCTTCATTTGCCGAAGCTGTAACACATCAACCTATTCGCAGCGTAAGTCCCTCCCACTTGGAATCCTGGGTCTAGTGGTCTGAATCTAGTGTGGCCCAAAGTGTGTGGGTCTGCGGGTCTGCAGCTGAATATTATTGACTTCTGCCATGAGCAACTGACCCAACGCGACTCGACGGACCCACAGTTCAGTTCGACAACACTTGACGTCACACCATTCAATGTAAAAGTGAATGAAGTGAAAGTCTTTTGTCACTATTGTTAAATCTTTGGTGCTCTCTAAAGATGTGCTTCTGCCAGATTTTCAAGCAATGCCAAGTGTGCTGTGGACCAGTTCTAAGACTGATATTATGCTCATTTATTATAGATCTTTGTACATCAGGTACTAAAGTGAAACTGGAATTACTGACGAATCATTTTGGCAGTTCAGAATCAATTATTTCTTTTAGGAGACAATACCTTTTTTGTCATGCACTTTGATCTTTAAAACTTTAAAGACATTTTACATTCATAAACAGCTACATTACACATTACATAAAAGGTAATTATTTAAAATAAGCATAATGCGCCAATCTATTAACCTAAAATATTGAAGAGTATGTAGAGATACGTTGAATGATTTGGTCTGATATATGTGGCAGCAGTGCAGAGGTGGAGAATTTGCTATTCTCAGAGTGTCTCTCCATCTCCCTCACCCTCCATTCTCTTGCACTGTCTCTCCACCTTACCCTCCATCTCTCTTTTTTTCATCCTTCCTTTCTCTTTCTTTCACCCTCCGTCTCTCTCCATTGCCCTCTTTCACTCTCTCATCAGGAGACGCCTGTGGAATACAGTCATCAACATGATTTCCCCCCCCCCCTCCCCCCTCCATCGCTGGAAGAGGCAAACCTCAACAAACATGTAGTCAGCTGTGCAGTGGCTCTGCCTTTCCCACACAAAAAAAGCATGAAAACATCACCCCAGCTTTGGCATCTTTCTCCTCAAAATCTTAAAGAGACATTTAACAATCAGTTGCAGCACTGCTTATATTCAGAAGAGGCAAGGGATTCATCTCTAACAGGTAGATAAGGTCTTACATTATCCTACATGTCTTCTGCATTAGATGTATTGGTATTTATAAGCACATGTTGCCAGTGCGATTGCCATAAACATGACTCAGTCATGCCTCATGAACCACAGGAGGAGGCTGGAGAGCGTGGAAGAACATTCTGGGTAAACAGCGCTTGTGTAATGGAGACGATGTGGTTAGTTGTCCTACACAGGCCTCCACTGGTGCCCTTGTTGACCTAGTATGATTATACACACTATGCGTGCTGTAAATCACAATCGGATGAATGCATTTCGAAACACAAGACACTTTTGGGATGTTTAACTCAGATTACATCATATTTTTTATATGTGTGTGGGTCCAAGATGAAATGGTTGCATGCAATTAAATTGATAAAATGTAATTTTTGTATAGTAAATGCAAGTAGAATGTATGCTTTTAATATTTCTAAATGTTTCAAAACACAACTGAAGATATTTTAATAAAATTTTGAGAGGTTTCTGCATCTCTGTTGACAGCCGATGTCGCTGCCACGTCAAAGGTCCAGAAGGGTATAATGAAAACATCATTAAATCAGTCAATAGGACTCAATGACTAAACCTTAATTTTATGAAAAAACTGGAATACTTTTTGTGGATTAAAAACACACAGAAAAAATAGACAACGAAATAGAAAAACTATTCACTTCTGCATTAGTCCGCAACTCACATTAACAGAGCTTAAGCCACTACAGTCACATAGACTAGACCAGTGTTTCTCAACCGCGTTCATCGAAGACCACCAACACTGCATGTTTTGGATGTCTCCTTTGTCTGTTACACTCATTACAGGTCTTTCAGTCTCTGTTAATGAGCTGATGATCTGAATCAGGTGTGTTTGGTTAAGGAGACAAGGAAATGTGCAGAGCTGGTGGTCCTCCAAGAACGTGGTTGAGAAACAATGGACTAGACTATACACATATAAATGATAGAAAAGTATGTTGTTTGAGTGTGTGTTGAGGAATAAAGGCTTAATTTCTACATTTTTTCCCTTATGTTTCCTGAATTCATGCAATTCATTATTTTTACTTTGAAAAATAATCATTAATTTTCTAAAAAAAGAGCATCAATATGTTTCCATCCAAAAATGCGAATTAACTTTATGCGCAAAACTGGAATATGTCATAAAAGATGTGCGAATAAAGCAGCGTTTCCATCCAACGAGTCAAAGTGAACAAAATCGTCACTTCCTGATTAAATGGCGCCAAATAGAGAGCAGAGTGTAACAGTAAAAACGGAATTTGCTGAGGTAGGAGAAGCTGCGTAAATCTTTTCTTCATTTAATAAACGACTTGCGTCTCAGAAGGCAATGCTGACACGCAGTGAACGCGTAGTGTCGTTTGAAGGCGTGAGACGCGGAGCACAGATGCTCTTAACAATTCTGGAGGTCATTAATAATATAATAACACTAATACTAAAATGGTTAAGGCATTTTAGAATGACCAAAACACCATTTCAGATGTTTTACAATGTGGTCAGCTGGCTGGTTTGTCCATTTACAAACATTTTTATCATCACATGATCTCTTTCTGTGACCAAATGACATGACCTTTTTTTAATGCGCATACTGGAATTTGTTCGGTAAAAGTGTTTCCATCGTAGTTTATGCGCATCTTTTCTTATCGAGTAAAAAGTTTATCCTACTCAGTTATGCGCATACATTTTTTATGCACATTTTCAAAATTGATGCGCATCTTAGCGTTTCCATCAACCGATTTTTTATGCGCATATCCAAATGCACATAAAAATAGGTGGATGGAAACGTATGTAACCCAGCCATTACACTCAGTTTAATCACCAAACACGTCACCAAACAGAAGTCTCTTAGCACCTAACAGAAGACACACTATTTTAATAAAACATCATACTTTTAAAAAGAGGAACTTCTGAGCATATTAATTGTTCACAATTCTCTAAATTGCATTTAGAAACTATATTCATTACAAGGGCTGTCGCTCGCTTTTTAAATTTTTTTTATTTAAAAACCAAATAGGTTTTAGTTACAGCAGCTTATGATCGTTTGTATTTTTAATTCTAGAAACCATTTGGCTAGACAATAATCTCAAAGATTTGTCGTCAAGGCTTTGGTCAATTTTTACTAGAATTAAAAAGCATGCACAAATGACTGAGACTGTTGATATTATGTGTTTTGGTCCAGAATACTGGTGTACTTTGACTGAAATATGAGCATAACAAGGACCAAAACGCCTAAACTAATCAAAAACAGTATATGATGTCACAAGATGCGAACACACAAAGGACAGAATGCTCAAGGTTACCTGTTTTTTTGGTAACAATTACAATGTAGCCCATTAACACAGGCATTGGAAACACTTCTCCTAGCAAATCTTCATTTGTGTGTACAGTGTATGATGGTGGAATTCCTGGCATTATTTGGACTCCTTAATAAGCTCTTCACAAGTTCTCATCTGGTAAAAATACCATCAAATGTACTCACATACAACAAGCACATTGAAAGGCATAGTTTACCCACAAATGAAAATTTATTCACTGTTTGCGCTCCCTCAAGTGTTTCATGAGTTTCTCAACAACCATTGATGTCCATTGTAGAAAAATGATACTGTGGAACTCAATGACTATACCAACATTCTGTTGCAAGTGCAGGGCGAATAAGTGAACTATGTCTTTAACCCAGCTCACAGCATTGTTCTGGTAGGTCTGGTCAAAAATATGATATAAATAATGAATAAAACATAAATAATAAATAAAGTATTTATTTATTCATTCATTTTTAAATCGGTCTTACAATGTGATTGCTCAGCGAACCAGGATTAAATATTTTCTTTGTTTGGTCCCAAAAACCAAACAGAACCAATTTAGAAAGTGAACACACCCTCAGTACATTAGTTTGGCCTCTTCAAAAAATACTTATAAGTGAAACATCTATGTTTAAAAAATATTGAATTCTATTGAAAATCGAAATATCTAGCATTAGTATTTGCATATGGGCGACATGGTGGCTCAGTGGTTAGCACTGTCGCCTCACAGCAAGAAGGTCGCTGGTTGGAGTCCCGGCTGGGTCAGGTGGCATTTCTGTGTGGAGTTTGCATGTTCTCCCCGTGTTCGTGTGGGTTTCCTCCATGTGCTCCGGTTTCCCCCACAGTCAAAAGACATGCGCTATAGGTGAATTGAATAAACTAAATTGGCCGTAGTGTATGTGTGTGAATGAGTGTCTATGGATGTTTCCCAGTACTGGGTTGCAGCTGGAAGGGCATCCACTGTGAAAAACATATGCTGGATAAGTTGGCGGTTCATTCCGCTGTGGCGACCCCTGATGAATAAAGGGACTAAGCCAAAGGAAAATAATGAATGAATGAGTATTTCATATGACATGTTGTTCTCAGTCAGTGAGTGCATGTAGGCCTGAGTGCGTGTAGCTTTGTTCTGGATGTTTAGTTTAGTTTTGCCATAAAATATACACCATAAAAGATGTTTTTTTTTTTTTTTCATTAAAATATACATATTTAGCTTTGGTTTTACAATATGAGCATCATTTTCTTTTTTGGTCCGAACCAAACAAACCAACAGAACCCAACTGTGTGTGAACACACCATTAGCATTAGCTTTGTTTTTTCAAACAAATATTTAAATAGCATTTTGACATATATTTTGTATTATATTGAAAAAACGTTAATATCTAGTAAAGGTATACGCGTACGGGTTCTTCTCAGCCAAGTCTGTGACTTGATTTACACAGGTCCAGACAGTACAACAATCCGACGAACACAGCGCGCCTTTCCCTTTAAGGAGCCCCCCCTTTTCTCCACAGCAGGGGGAGGCCGAGCCTAATCCTGGAACAGCAATTGAAAAAAAAAATCCACCAGTAGACTGTTTCAAGTTCCCCCAGTAGAAACTGTGCCTGATTTGTGGCCAATGCTGGAGATGTTCGAAAAGGGAGGAAAACACTAAGCGGGTAGCTATGGAGATAGACCGTTTTCCTGGCCGCTTCCTTTGACAGGTGTTGAGTAGGTTAAAAGTCTTCAAACAGAGTCCACCATGTACGCCAAAGGGAAAGGAGCTGTCGTTCCGTCTGATAGTCAAGCCAGAGAGAAGTAAGTGAATTTGTGCATTGTCACATATTAAGGGGGGAAAAACTGCACGGTCTCTGATGCCTGCGCTGCGTTAATACACGAGATGGACACTCGGACACTTTGCTAAGTAGTTTATTTGCAGATGTTGTCTCGCGCCGCTGTTTTTGTTTACGCATGCTGCTTGCTCTGCGTCTGAAGAAACTTTGTCAGGAGATGTTACACGAGGGATTGAACCGTGCAGATGCGGAGTTTGTGGAGGCATTGGATGGATCCGTGCATCATCATGATGTTGATGCTCAGATGCTCTTGCTTGTCACGAGATATTCAGGAGTCCCAGGGTATCATACTTGGTGCACAAAACAATGTTAGACTGTAGACGAGCTACTGTAAAAACAGGGTGACGACAGAAAAGTTTTTAATTGGTTTAAAACACTATGAGTTGCTTGTTACTGTTACTCGTTGATCTTAGTTTTACTGTAAGTTGTTTAGGATTCTCACTTCGAATTTTTGAGTTCTCTTGAATTGATTGTGACTTTTTAGACTTGTTTTTATTTATAGATATAGGATAGGGTCATATATTTTGTGAAAAAGGCTAGATATTGAGTTGCCACAATCATTGAAAACCTGAAAATATCAGGAGTCTAATGTTAAAAGTGTTATTTCTGCATAAAGTCATTGAGATAGTATAGGGGTGTTTTTAGTTTGGCTAAGGTCTGACATGTTTAATCAGCTGTGTGTTAGTCTTTGTGGTGTAAAAGACATGTAACATTACACTAATGAGTATAATTGTTTCATTCACAAGTTTGGTACCTGGCACGTGAATGAAAACTTGTTACTGAAATCTGTGAATGATTAAAAAAAAATCTTGATTGATAGTCATGAATGGTTGGAAATGTTATGGGTCAATTAATGCTGCAGCTATATTTATAAGAAATTGAGTCTTACATCTTGGCTAGATCTAATCTCAGAGATGACACAGTACAAACTTGTGGAAGTTGAACCCTTGTTTTTACTTCAGCGTGTCTTGTTAGTGTCCATCTGGCTACTTTAAGACAATACAATCTCGTTCTTTGTATAGTTTTTGAGTAGTCCCAAGATCTCACTTTAATGCATTTTAAAGCTAGCAGCTGTAGTAACTAGTCCAATGAAATAGTTGGATTTGATGAGAGGTATAATTGATTTAAAACTCTCATTGCTCTTATTCATTCCACTTTGTTGTTGTAAATTCTCAATTCAAGTTAAATGTGTCTACTATTGACATCTTAGAGCTGTTTTAAATGCATAGGCGCCTATAATTTGTGCAAAGACTGAGAGTCAAGCAATCTAAATTGTGGTGTTTTGTTCAGATAGCATATTATTGGTATAGCTTTAAGCAGGATTCCAAAAACCAATAAAAACCTGGAAATAGCAAAAGAGAATTATGATTTCAATGCAAGTCATGGAAATTAACTTTTCTTTAAAGTTTTGTTAAGTTCTGACATGTCCAATGAACTAAATTCATTATTGTTTACATTATTATTTCAGAGGTTTAAAAAACCTGAAATCTCAATGATGGACATTCTCAAAACATTTAACTGGAAATGATGAATCTTAAAATCTTATTAAAATACTGGGTTAAAATGTATTCATGTATTTAATAATGGGTTAAAATGGTTAAAAAGTCTCAACGATATATATTTCCAGAAAGTTATAACTCTTTTAAGATTGTCCAAAAGCTACCTGTAAGTCAGCCTATCTTCTAATTCAGTGTTCAATTTAGCTAGTTATTCATTTTCAAACTCTATATAATTTTTGAACAGTACTATTAATTGGATTACTTAAAATGATGATGATTAGACTAGAAGAGGGTGGAAGGAAAAGTATTAAATGTGTAGTTAAGATGGTGCATTAAAATCAGGTTTCATACTGTTTATTCGTTCATTCATTCATCCATTCATTCATCCATCCATTCATTCATTCATTCATTCATTCAGTCATTTTCCTTCAGCTTAGTCCCTTTATTCATTAGGGCAGCAGAATGAACCGCCAACTTATTCAGCACGTTTTACACAGCGCATGCCTTTCCAGTTGCAACCCAGCACTGGGAAACATCCATACACACTCATTCACACACATACACTATGGCCAATTTTAGTTTATTCAATTCACCTATAGCGCATGTCTTTGGACTGTGGGGGAAAGCGGAGCACCCGGAGAAAACCCACACGAACAAGGGGAGAACATGCAAACTCCACACAGAAATGCCAACTGACCCAGCCGGGACTCGAACACTGTTCATTCACATTTATATTACATATCTTGGATATTCAAGGTCTTTTGCATTTCCAGAAATGGCTTGAATGAGTGATTCATTTTAGCATAAGCACTCTCATTTGTTGGCCCGTTTCTAGCCTTAGTTTAAACTTTAAGTTCTTTTTGGCAGAATTAAAGCACTATAAAATCAAATGTATGAAAAAACGGATCCATAGGAAGTCTATTGTCTCAGGCCAAAAGAGCAGATGGACTTTCAGTTTGGCAGTGTTAGCGCGAGAGTGCAGCGCTTAAGGAACTTTTTAGTAACTTGTCATTTTCACCCTTCTCGTGCATCTGTGTTGGGTGAATAATTAATAGGAGAGTTGAAAACATGATTTCCTAACGGTGCCTTTGTAGGACGGTTATGTGTGATTCATTCATGTTTAAAGATGGTTTTATCAGAGAGCCTCGGGCGAGATGTCAGGTGTGCTCAAGGCATACATTTGGCAGATTTCTTTGATGTGAGGACTCCGTGTGGGCTCTGTTGTGATGAGAGCGGAACGCGGGGACCCGTTTATCTCTGGCGATACATTACAGAGATTTTTCCTTTGGAGCTGTCATAAACTGTCATCTGATTTGTCCTCATCTTGGTTGATGTTAAATGAAAAATGTCACATCCCCGAGCGAGTTCTTTTAAAGGAATGTTTCACCCAAAACGTTGTTATTTTGCCTCACATTGGTCGTTCCAAAATGTACTTTCGTTAATTAAGTGGGACACACTATGAAATGTTTGAAATAATTTCAATATCATGACTAGTCAGACATGACTAGTCTGTCAAGCTCTGAAAACACAGTTGATGCAACACAAATCTAGTTCATACGGTTGTCCTGGGTTTCAAACGTTTCAGTTTTTATTTTAAACAATCACATAAAATGTTTTTGTCAAAAGTATATTATGGTAAATGTTTAGTTGGTAAAGCAAAAATGGTAAATAGATTGCTGTGATGACAAAGCTGATTTTCACTCCAGTCTTCAGTGTTTCACAAACAAAATGCATTCTAATTTGTAGATTTGATGCTTGTGAAACTTTTCTTTTTAGCAGTGTTAAAAGTCCTGCTAATATTTTTGTGGAGGCCATTTATAACCATGGTACATTTAAGTATTTAAATACTTATTTAATCGAATTATTTTTTTTGGGATTAATTTTAGGTTCTTTTTGACCGAACTTGCTAAATCTTTATTTGTCCCTAAATTCAGAAGCATTGATTGCAAATGAATGCGATATTCATATAGACATCCTTTATTATGAATGTTCAAGCTAAATGGTGTGAGTAGAGTTAAAAATAAACGAGAAAATGAGGGAGTATCATTAAATATGAACCATTTACTGCCACTGTATGAATTAAAAATAAAAAATAAATAAAAATTGAAATACATTTTGAGCATTTAAAAAGCAATATAATCTAATTACAAGTATAGAATGGTAGGAATCTGATTACATATCCAGATTACACAAGTTTGGTACCTGGCATGTGAATGACAGCTTGATTGATAATCATGAATGGTTGGAAATGTTATGGGTCAATTAATGCTGCAACTATGTTTAAAAGAAATCGAGTCTTACATCTCGGCTAGATCTAATCTCAGAGATGACACAGTAGAAACTTGTGGAAGTTGAACCCTTGTTTTTACTTCAGCGTGTCTTGTAAGTGTAAATTTTTTTTATTTACCATAGCAAAAATGTTAAATAGATTGCTGTGACAACAAAGCTGATTTTCACTCCAGTCTTCTTCAGTTTCTCACAATCCAACAAAATGAATTCTAATTTGAAGATTTGATGCTTGTGAAACATTTCGTTTTATCGGTGTTAAAAACTACTAATATTTTTGTGGAAGCCATTTATAACCATGGTACATAAATATTGAATTACTTATTTAATCGAATGTATTTGTTTTAGATTAATTTTAGGTTCTTTTTGACCGCACGTGCTAAATTTTTATTTGTCCATAAATTCAGATGCACTGATTGCAAATGACTGCGATATTCATATAGACATCCTTTATTATGAAAATGATGTGAGTAAAGTAAAAAGTAAACGAGAAAATGAGGGAGTATCATTAAATGTGAACCATTTACTGCCACTGTATGAATTAAAAAATGGAAATAATTTTGAGCAAACTAAATTGGCCATAATGTTTGAATGTGTGTGTGAATGAGTGTGTGTATGGATGTTTCCCAGTACTGGCTTGTGGTTGGAAGGGCATCCGCTGTGTAAAACATATGCTGGAATAGTTGGTGGTTCATTCCACTGTGGCGACCTCTGATAAATCAGAGACTAAGCCGAAGGAAAATGATTGAATGAATAAATTTTGAGTATTTAAAATGCAATCTAATCTAATTACAAGTACAAGAATCTGATTACATATCCAGATTACACATAATCATTTAGCTGCCCAGCACTGTCCTTTAACGTCCCTCCCTTCCTTCTCCAAGACAAAGGGGAAATGGGGACTATGAAAATAGTTTTTCGCACCTGGCATTATATTGTAGGCCAAGCAATCTGACCTGTGTTTAATGTTCCCAGTGTGCTCGAGACTCCCCACAGCGCTACAGGAGTCATGGTGAGGCTATTTTGCAGTAAGACCTTATGTTCCCCATTCCAGCAGTACCGTAACATCAGCTCTTTTTACCTTGCTCACCTCAAAACAAACCCACCTATACTCCGACGTGACTGGAGATAGCTCTTCTGAACACCTCTGATTGGCAAGGCTTTTTTTCCCAGAGGGAGACTGGGGGTCTTGGAAAAAAGCGAGGGGGAAGGGAGCTGAGAGGCTCGTGGGTCGTCCCCCAGGGCTTTCCCTCCAGCAGACCTCTTTTCGGGGGCTTTTGAACAGGAAGGCTGAGCTTTAAGACGGTATGCCGCAGGCTCCAGAGGCCCCAGTCAGTGACAAGGTCTCTCCTACCCCCCCTCCCCATCTCCATCTCCATAATGTGCCTCTTTATATGTCCCATGCTCCTCTGGAGAAGGCACACCATTTAGATTTTGCTGATCAGGTTTGCATACATTAACACCTGCTCTCAGTCATTTGAATAGGAGGCAGCCTGGCTTGTAAAGACAGATAATGTTTGAATGGTGTGTTTAAACATAAAATAGAATTTCGTTCTTTCGTTCGTGGTACCTGCTAAGGCAAGTGCTGTTGCTATTGCTTGTGCTTTTCAGATGGATTTTTTTTTGTAAGTACGAAATATAAAAATAACTTTTTCCCTCAATTTATGCTACAAATTGGAATGATAATCCAAATTATGTGGCTTTTTGAGCTAAGAGGTTTTTAATTAAAGGGGTAGTTCACCCCAAAATGAAAATTTACTCACTGTTTTCTCACTCTCAAGTGGTTGTAAGCTTTTATGAGTTGAATAACCCTTATGTACTGTTGGGGATGTTTTTATCCACTCTGGGGTGATTTTTGAGTCTTAATTTGGCCATAACTTTCTCTGTGTTTCAGCTAGCGGAATGATTTTTAGTGACAAATCTTATTCTGACACATATTTTGGAAAAATGCTTTGAATTCTTTTAACAAACTCAACAATACACTCTGGGCAAATTTACTACCCTTTTGTTATGTTCGGGATTAAAACATGCACTAAAATAAACTGCTGTAAAAATGCATCAGATAAATATTTTATTCAATTTTCTTTGCATAAATCTGTTAATCAACCTCAGTCCTGATAAAAACTACTAAATTGTTTAGAAAATTACAGAATTGTAACTCTTTAATTGCCAAATTCATAAATGATGTCACTGATTTGGTTAGAAAACACACACAAAATGACGTATTTTCAATATAAAACGTAATTGAGGACTGGATTTTTAAAAACGTTTTATCACAGTCATGGACATGTGAAAGATTAGTAACAACATTGCCTTTGATGCATTGTTAGTTTTTGTGCATCATAAGATTTTCATTTAATTTACTGTTGTAATGTAATCTTGCATTTTTGATTGTTGGTGGTTTTCCCTGTTGGGAAGAGGCAAAATTTGTACTGTTGTATTTTTACTGTTGATCATCAGTTGACACCATTAACCCTTTAGATAGGCCTGTGCAAAAAAAGCTTGTGATCTGATTGGCTGACGCTTCCTTTGGGACTTGAAAAGTTGAGAAATTCCCAACTTCTGCAATGAGCCAGATCCACAATTCAGTTCGGCAAATCTTGACATCACCCATTCAAAGTGAATGGGAAGCGTTGACGCTAACACCCGTGTAAATCGTAAAGCATAATAGAATTTTCTTTTTTGGTGAACTATCCCTTTAAGAGCGATTTTTAAAAGAATTTTCTGGTGTGATTGTTGTGTTCATTTTATGCGAATGCTGCCATCCGAACTTTGGTGTGCACTAGGACTGCACAATAAATCGAAAAACTATTGTTATCGCGAATATATGCTATATACGTATCGCAGATAGGTTCGATAAGTTACTTTTTTTTCATTGTGTCAAGCATTTGTGTGTTGCATACATAGGTTATTTATCCAAATTTGACTGACCAGATGGGGCCTTACTAGTGTTATACTGGCTTCCCACCTAGGTGCTATTATGCTATTGTTCTCAAAAGTTTAATATCATTTTGGCCTTTTATCCACATGACATCATATGTCAGTGCCCTGAAACAAACGAGTTACAGAGTGGGAAAATCTAAACATTCTGCCTGGCGTGTGCCATGTGGATAGGAAAAATGCAACTTATCATATCACTGTACTACGTTACCTTAAGAAGGAAGAACCCTACACGTAACAACAATTGCCTCAGTGGTTAGCACTGTTGCCTCACAGCAAGAGCAAGAAGGTCGCTGATTCGAGTCTTGACTGGGTCAGTTGGCATTTCTGTGTGGAGTTTGCATGTTCTCCCCGTGTTTGTGTGGGTTTCCTCTGGGTGCTCCATTTCCCCCCACAGACATGTGCTGTAGGTTAATTGGGTAAACAAAATTGGCCTTAGTGTATGAGTGCGTGGGTGAATGCGAGTGTATGGGTGTTTCCCAGTACTGGGTTCCAGCTGGAAGGGCATCCGCTGCATAAAACATATGCTGGATAAGTTGGCGGTTCATTCCACTGTGACGACCCCTGATGAATAAAGGGATTAAGCCAAAGGGAAATGAATGAATGAATGAGTATTTGCATATGACAGCATATTAAGGGACTAAGCTGAAGAAAAATGAATGAATGAGTGAATGAATGAATGAACAACAATGGCAGACTACAATTTGTGCTGCAGGCACTGCTAAGTTTATTAGCACTATTAAAACAGCCTGGTAATGCTGTATCAACTAGATGACTAGCGGAGACTTATTAACAATTACATGCATCAGATAGTTTAGATATACGTGAATTCATCAACATCTTGTGTTTATGTCTATACTCGGTGCACTGAAGAAGGACTTCATGCGCATGCTCACTGCATTCTTCAGTGATTTTAGTGTATCCTGCTGGTCTAAGACTCTTGAATGAACTCTGGTGCAGTTCCAATGAAATATAAACATAACATGGACCAAAGATGTCTGAACAAAGCAAAAGCAAGACATGATGTCTAAAGATGCAGCCCTAAAATAGACAGAATGCTCAGGCGTACCTGTTTTTTTTCTGTAATTGGAGCTATGTTGCCCATTGAGTGTACAGTATAGGCATCAGATATGCAGTTTCCAGGCTGTAAATGTAAAGGCATGATGTTCGGTCACTAGAGAATCTTCTGTCATCATTTATTTATACTCAGACTTGTGTAGTTGTGTCCCAAATGATGCACTTATGGACTCGTCTAGTATATAAACTTTATAAGATTATTTTGTCATTCATCACTACTTGCATTATTCATACTAAAAATGTTAGTAGATATTTTAATCATTTAGTGTCCAAGAATACAGAAACACAGACGTTTGGTCTATAAAAAAATTATAAATGTCAATGATCCCACAATTGTCATTTTTTTGAAATATTTTTTTAAACTTTTGACTTTTTCATTCAACAAATCCCTTCTAACCCTTCAAAAGTGATCATATTGCAGTGTTCTGAAAACCATTCACAACAACTTGATTCAACTTGATTGTATTGATTCTATTGCTTGTACAGATTTGTTTTTACATAAAATGTGAAAACTGTTGTTTAACTTCTTGAGCATAACCTATAATTTCTCAAAAAACTTTTGGGGCACTTGTCTCAATATTTACATAGTTCAATTTGTAGATTGTTGTTGTTTAAAATGTACTTTTTAAGTTGGCTGAAATTGCTGTGATTAACTTGTTTAATGAGCTTGATATAATTTATTTTGGCTGTATCCCAGCATTGCTTGTACTGTCTGCTCTCTCAGCCAGGCCAGACGCTTCTTCTTGCACCTCAAGGTCTCGTCCCATCAGCCGCAGTTCTCCATTTCCATCCCTCCGTGTTGTTTTTAAGTGCTTAAGCTTCCAAACGAGACCTTCTAAATCCAGAGTTCTCATTCCTGGCTCTCACACTCAATGGTCCTGACAACTCAACACAAGGTGCTCCTTGAAGGTGCAATTGAATGAACGCTGTTCAATAATGCATCAGGGCCAGGTGCTGGTACCCTGTACCAAAGCACACATTTCCCTCACTACACCCAGATCACATGGGCCTCCCTGCTATGAAATTTTTATCAGCCCACTCATGGGAATCCACAGTTTGATCCAGATCATCTCACGCTCTCTCTTACTTAAGCAGATGGCAGCCGCTAGATGTCCAGAGGTCCAACTCCAGCGGCGTTCCTAAACTCTTGACTAAGTTAAAATAGGTAGTGAGCTAAATGACTTGCTAATTGCAAAGTGAAACAGTTGTCTTGACTAAATTGGCCATGATCAATTCTACTGTTTTTAATTTCATCATTATATATGCAATATTCCAGTGTTTTGCCAATAATGATGAGTTTATTTGGTAAACAATGAATATCTAAATAGTAGGGCTGCACAATACTGGAAAAATATACAATGTTGTAGTTAAATATGGCGATAATATTTCGTACTATATATCATTTCCCTAGAAAAATACTCTTTTTATTAGCTATGTTTTAAATCATTTATTTATGTAATAATATTAAAATAAACGAGTAAAAGATATTTTTTCAGATCTAATTAAGCCTAATTCAGACAAAAAAAATGGTGTGAAGGTGCAAACATGTAGTCTTTAAAACACTATGTATGAGTGATATCATTGATGGGATAGACAACGATGGGCACTATGAATGAGTGAATCAGCAGATATTCTGATTCTGATTGGCTAATTTCTTCTCTTGTCTTAAATCCCGCCATTAGTGTTTATTTTCAGCTCTGGGTTCACCTTTGGGCCGCTTCAGCCAATAGCAGAACTACTGGGGAGGTGGGGATAAAGTTAGTAAGGCCCCATCTGATTGGTCAAATTTAGATAAACATTCATTCATTCGTTTTCCTTTGGCTTAGTTCCTTATTTATCAGGGGTTGCCACAGTGGAATGAACTGCCAACTATTCCAGCATATGTTTTACGCAGCGGATGCCCTTCCAGCTTCAACCCAGTACTGGGAAACACCCATAAACACTCATTCACACACACAATAATACACTACAGCCAATTTAGTTTATTCAATTTACTTATAGCGCATGTCTTTGGACTGTGGGGGAAACCCACGCGAACACGGGGAGAACATGCAAACTCCACACAGAAATGCCAATTGGCCCATCCGGGACTCGATCCAGCGACCTTCTTGGTGTGTGGTGACAGTGCTAACCACTGAGCCACTGTGCCACGATTTAGATAAACAACCAATACATAAAATAAATGTAATTTATCACACATGTCTGCGATACGTATTTTGTATACTATTATCGCGATAACTGTAATTGTTTGCTATATATTGTGCAGTCCTACTAGATAGCTTAATGCTAAAATACCTTTGACTGTCTTTTTTTTTTCTCTTTAAGACTTTGTTTACATCTGAAGATGCAGTTTTGTGAATTAGATCTCAAGTAGACACTAAATACAGCTGTAAAAAGGCTAAAAGGTTTGAAGTTTACCTACTTTTACCCCTTCTACAGATAGTCAAAATGCATTTGATTGGATTTCATTCACAGTGTAATCACTCTTTTGTTTGCATTCAAACTGCCACAAAAGACCACTTACTCTGTGTCAGCTGACCTAACACATGCTCATTATGGGATGTTGTGAGAACTTGCTTGTGAGAACTGTTTTGCACCTTGTTTAGAAAATGTTCAGTGAGCAAAAAAAAAAGGTTGTGAATGTGATGCTCTTGAACGGGCTGTACATCCGAACAGACTCTACCTAACAGTCTTGTTTTCATTTATGTGAAATTAATGTTGGCATTTTCCTGACTAAGATCTTTAGCAAAGCTTGAACGAGTGTCATGGGTGCCATTCAGATGCAGGCAAGGCTTTAAAATGTATAGCGATGTTCATTGAAATGGCTTTAGCTAAGTAAATAATTATGCTATGATTCGCAAAACAAATTAAGGGCCAATTTCACTTTGAAGCCATTTGATATTGCTTTTGTTTCCTAGTTTCTATAGCGTAATATTGACTTTCTGACTTGTAATTCTGGATTTTTGTAATTCTTTTGTTACATTGTAAGCTATATATAAACGTTTAAGGCTTACTGCATACGCTGAAAAGCATATTCATTGGATTTACTTTAAAAAATTTGTGGTTGTAAACAATTTATATGGGCTGAATTTAGATAAACAAATTCAATTTAGTAACGTTCAGCTCAATTTGTTTGTTTAAATTCAGCCCATATAAATTGTTTGCAACCACTTACATTAAAAAAATTTTGTAAAGCCAATGAATAATCATTTTTTTCAGTGTATAGTAGCTTGTAAATACTTTTAAAGCAATCATGAAACAGAATAATTATCTGAAACAAAAATTGTGTTATTATGTGTTTGCCATATTGCCCACCCCTACTTCTATTTGGACATGACCAGAAAAATGTAGCTTAAGGCTGATTTATACTTCTGGGTCAAGCGCACGCGTATGATCTGGTGCAGCCTTTGTGTGGTCGCATAGCCCTCACCATGGCTGACGCAGAGGCGCACCTCTCAAAAAATGTAACTACACGTCGCAACGGCGCATAGCGCAAGCTCTTTGATTGGTCGGCTTGGTAGCTGTGAGTGTGGGTGGTGCTGAGAGCCGTAAGCCCGATGGAGCGAGTGTTTACAAGTGTCTAGTCCTGTGAAGGAGCTCCAGATGGAAACCTTTGTTTTGTGTTTACCTTGTGATTAAAGTTGTCGTACGTCCGCCGGTTCCCGCCTCTGAATGAGCGAGTTTTAGCTACTTGTACATTAATTGAATTTAAACAAACAAATTCAATTTAGTAATGTTCAACTCAATTTGTTTAAATTCAGCCCATATAAATTGTTTGCAAAACCACTTACCTTAAAAAAATGTAGTAAATTTTTAGTGTATAGTATAGCTTGTAAATACTTTTTAAAACAAACATGAAACAGAACATGAAACTTGTACATTATTGGCCCGTTTCCACTGAGTGGTACAGTACGGTACGGTACGGGTCACCCTTATCAGGCTTGCGTTTCCACTGGCAAAAGGGTACTAATGGTACCCTTTTGGTGGGCGTGGTGTACGACAGAAAGTTTCAGACGACGTCATTTTTACTCGAGGAAATGTCACGGTAAAGCCGTACGGGCCGTTCACATATCATATGAGAAGCACTTCTCACAAAACAGATGCTTTTTACACATAAATACTTGTGTATAAATGTTCGTTACTAACCTTTCTATGAACATGATTTGATTAACTGCAGATCAATGACAGTGCGAAATAGCCTACTGTAACGTCTGTAATTATATAAAATAAATAAATAATTGCAACATATATGAACACATACAGACCCTTACAGTCTCCGATATGTTATCAATTACAGAAAAACTACACACAGCATACATTTAGTCCTTATTTGTGTTCAAAAACAACACAAAATATAGCCCAGTCAGTGCAAACCCTCATGTGTATCTTTAATCTTCACCAGCACATGTAACCTCTTGTTAGAAAGTAATTCCGTCATTCTGAGTTCATAATAGTCCAAAAGGCGATGATAAAAATTAAACATGGCAGTTTATTCATGTTTTATGTTGCAGAAAGAATCATTTGCTGCTGTTTTTTCCAGCTTCTCCTTTGTTTTTTTTGCGCTTCACTCTCGCGTTTGTCCCTTTCTGAAAGGATCGGATGTCAGAAGTGCTTCAATAATCACACGCACGTTATTAATATGAGCTCAAGAAGTTTGTTATTTCAAATATATGTAAATATTATAAATATATGTGAAACCGCTCACACTTTTAGACAGGCTCGTAAAACAACAACAGGACACAACAGATTTTGTTCTTCTTCGCTTTGTGGCTGTTGATCAAGACGACGACAATGTTTGTTTGAGCTCGGGTCGACCATGGCTTGTTATTATATGTATATATTATTACGGTGTAATGTCTCGGCTGTGTTTTTAAAAATGGCGGTTCCTTTGTTTTCATTCTCCTGCTTCTGCGAGTGACGTATCTCTGTAAACCAATAGTGTTCAGCTGCGCGTCTAGCTCTGCCTTTTGGTACCCTTTTGGCGTACTAGGTACCCTTTGCAAAGGGTACCCAAAAAGTGGTACAGTACGGTTCGCTTTTAGGTACCCTTTGACAGTGGAAACGGCCATAAAAGCGCACCGCACCGTACCGTACTGTACCGTACCGTACCACTCAGTGGAAACGGTCCATAAGATAGGATTCAGAAAAAACATAACACCCGCAAAGACACAGAGGAACATAAAAACCTACTGCCAGCTAGCATTTCGGAAGTGTTATTGCAGAGCAACACAAACAGCACGCAGAAGTATAAATGCACAACTATGCGCAGGGCAGGCGCTGTGGGTCACGCCGATCACTCGACGCAAAATTATAAATCAGCCTTTAAAGGGTTCATCCAATAGTTAATCTAAAATATTTCATCCAAAAATGGAAAATTACCTTATTATTTATTCTCCTTCAGGTGGTTTTAAACATTTAGTTTCTTTCTTCCATTGAGCAAAAAAATAACATATTTTGAAATTGAATAATGCTGGTTCCTGGCATCCATCAACTTCCATAGTAGGAAAATAAATTACTATGAAAGTCAATGGGTGCCAGCTACCAGCATTTTCTAAAATACCTTCTTCTGTGTTCAACAGAAGACAGAAACTCAACTAGGTATTGAACAAGTAAAGGGTGAGTAAATGATGGCAGAATTTTCATTTTTGAGTCAACTATCCCTTTAAGTTTAATACTTTACTAATAGACACGGCTGACTTTCCAATTCAGAGGATTCTTTGTGCCAATAAGATGGACTTTGTCTGAACCTCTCAACCGTGGTTTTATGGTGGTCGTTGACTTCCCATCCACCACATCTTTCAGTGGGAGGCATTGTCATTCCAGTCAGTCTCCCACATCAGCGCCTCAGTGTTTGTGCTGTGATGGAGCGCTGGATCTCCTCCCTGTCTTTCATATCTAACTTTATCACAGTCATTGACTGGCTGATCAGAGGAAGCTCTCCTCAGCTATTTATGAGCCTGCCTCCCTGGGTGCCTACTTCCACTGAGTCATTCACCTCCTCGATGATGCCTGGGAATGCTTCCCGCTCCCACACAAGTACACACGTCTGCCCACTGTGCGTTGGAGGAAAGACTCCATCAGATCAATGTTATTTTTGTATTATTTTATTAGTTTTTTTTTACACATATCTTGTCATGTGTGATCAGTAGTATTTCTCAGAAGGCCAGAGGGCGCTCTCGTGCAAAAGCTCCAAACACCCATGAAGAAGAAGCCCATGAAATCCCCATAGCATTGCATTATAAATAGAAGATTTAACTGCTGTCATTTATTATGTGTTACTAATAATAGTGACTACAGCATCCTCTCATTTATTTCAAACATTTTACTGAAGTCATGAAGCGAGTTTGGAATGAAAATGTTGTTATGTGGTATTTTTATTTGCAGCATTTACTACACACAGAGCCATTTCTCAATTCATTGACAAGCGACACAAACAACTGTCAATATCATAGAATGGTTATCTCGATGTAAATATTGCATGGTCAAATCCATTTCGATTTGAGGGGGGGGGGGGTTCAGACTGACTCCGACACAAACATAAGGAGTCATGGTGTTAATATGTTTTTTTAATGACAGCAGTAAATACCTTAACAATTATTTGAACTGTACAACCGTACAAGCTATAAATTTACGTTTTTAATTATTCATAATTTGTCTTGACCAAATACATTAACTGTTAAAATTTAGCTTAAAGCAGCAAATGCTGTTGTAAAAAGTATTAATTACCCTGTTCATGGTTGAGAAGTCCCTCTCACAGTTTACACTGCTGACTGGGACCGTCAGAGCAATAGAAGCTATTTTAAACTTAAAATAGAAAACTATACTTTTAAAAACTAGGCCAGTTTGTCTCAAGGGCTATTAGTACACAAGTACACTACTAGTACTTATAAAAATTTAAGTATACTTCTTTTTCCTAAGGGTGTATTTACTGACTTGCTTACCAAGATCTTGGACAGCCAGGGGGGTATTGCCGATCTGACAGCCAAGTTGGGTCAAAGCCTGTCACCCGGTGTAGTGGTGGGAGGTTCGGATCATTTTACTGACTCGGACCTTTGAGTCTCGTTCATTGAGATGAACGAATCTTTTTTTCCGAGTCATTTCGAGTCGGCTCTAAATGCATATGGATTGGCTTCTTTCACATGATGAATGAACCACTCAAACCGAGGACTCTAGAAATGAACGGATCAAATTTTTTTCGGCTCTTTTTCTGGCTCTAAATGCATATGACTGGCTTCTGTCTATCACGTGATGAACGAACGACTCAAAGCCGATAGAAGACTCGAAAAGGAACTAATCTTCTACTCCAAATGTGCGCGTGCGCAAATGAACGAATCACTCCCTGAGAGGACTCATCGTTCTTGAGTCATACAAAAGATTCGTTCAAAATGATTCGCCTGTCAGATGTGGCGCTCACTCTCATTCCCATACAGCAGAGAGTGTCTGTGTGAAACTCCACCGTATGTGATTCAGAGAGCAGAAATTTGCAAACGCGCAAGCAGGGCGCCCCCCTAATATAATGGTAGGGGAAACACTGAGTTATTTTAATTCAAACATGTGTGATATATGTCGTTCCATTCAAAATCTGTTCACCCAAAACTCTGATGCTTCAAAACGTTCGTAAAGATAAATCCATGTGAACCAAGCAGTTTAAACCAGACATGATTTATTTAAAAAAAAGTATAGACAATTAAGTATAAAAAAAGTGTAAACGGAGACCGAATTCTCACAAAGGTCTCACAGATTTCATGATTTGTCTTTAGAAGATGAATAGGAAGGTCCTATTGGTTTGGAACTAATAAAAATCCTTTAACAATAATAACCATGGAAAATTTTTTTCTTAAATAAGTACGCGTTCCAAAATATTGAGCTGTGTTGCTCAAATGTGTGGCATAAACATAGATTACAACATTTTCTGTTCTCAGTCATTCACTATTTCTATTATTGCTGCATGATATTGGAAAAATCGAACATTGCAATATTTTGTTATTCTGTGATATACATTGCGATTTGAGTACAAGTACACTAGATGACTTAATATCTCTATTTGGAAGGAATTTATCATTTTAGATTGATTGACATGATTCTGTAGGGGAGTGCATACAAAAAAAGTATATAATACAAATAAAATACAATAAAGAAAAAGATATAATTGAAATAAACAGTGTTTTATTGTTTTCCGAGTCTGTTCAGGTATACATAACAGTATTCAGGTACAGCAATTCGTCTGTTCAGGTATACATAACAGTATTCAGGTACAGCAATTGAATAATAAAAAAATATATAATAATAATAATTCAATAAAATTGATCATTATTAAAGTTACAAACGGTACAAATTCTTGTGCCTGAATGTTCAAAAAATCCTCAAACAGTCACAGGCCTCAAAAAATGCTAATAATACATTATAATACAGACCCAATATTCTGCGATGTGACTTTTGCAAATGATCACATTACGATATCGATGCTGAAACGATATATTGTGCAGCCCTAATTTCCATTCAAAAATCAGTTCTCATGTTACTTGTATTCATCGAAGAAAGGTTGTTACATCGAAGAAAGGGAGGCTGCTTTTTTTGATGTAACATAACTTATTTTTAATATATTTTTATCCATAAAATGCAAGTAAACGGGGTCCAAAATGACCTTGAGATCGACTTTTATTGTACAAAACAAAAAATCTATCACTATCACGAACGGATTTTTAAAAATGATCTATGGGGACTGAACACCAGTAACTATCCCATCGTTGTCTATGCCATAAAAGCAATGTCTAATATTATGTAAAATAAGCAAACCTTCTGTTTAAACATGAGATTTGGACCCAAGCACTTGTCCAGCATCGAATAGCCACTCTCTAGTATATGCCATCATCACCATACCCATAGTGGAAATAAATGTTTTTGCCCCAAATGAGCATCAGCCAGGCGAAAACTATGTTTCGACCAAATTGTGCCCGTCTATGGATGCAATATTACCAGGAGAGCTTTGCAGGGCTATTTTCTCTCATCGCTGATGGAAGAGAAAAAGGAAAGCATAGTAGCAGAGGGATGGTACAGTTTCAGCCCTGCGGTACGCTGGGAGCTGGGTAATTGCTAGCCCAAGCGGCTAAACAACAGACATAATGGATACAGAAAATGACAAAAACACAAGAACCGCGATGGTGCCGTCAGATTGCCGTGACAACTCCAACCATGCTTGCTTTGGCTGATCTTTCTGTTCTTTTCATGGAGCAAATGGGCTGTGGAGATCGGACATGCGGCCACTGCGGTTGATGGGTGTTTTGTGTGTGTGTGCATGTGCACTTGTGTAATCAGCAATCTCCTGTGAGCTGTCTGTAGCCGCTGATTTTCCTTATGAAACTTTTGAACAACATCCAAACAAGACTGACAGCATAGTTAGGCATTGAAAGGCAATAAAACCAACCAAACTGCCCATATAATCAGTTACCAACTAAGGCTGAATAGACTGTAAAAAATATGGACGTAGTATCCGTGACGTCACCCATAGGTTTCTGAAGAGCGCAAATGAAGCTACAAGTGGGCGTGGCCAACCGTCGTCATTTTGTTCGCGCGTCATAACTCCGACCGGGGGTAATCAAAAAAGGGCAAAGAGGCGGAGCGTGAGCGGAGCTACAGATGCCTGCTAGCATTTTGCTTAGACTGGCTTTTCTTTGGGAGAAACGCTTAATACTTCATTACCTGCGACTCGTTTGTGTTCTGACTAGGGCTGTGCGATATGTGCAAAAGTAACCTATCACGATTTTCTTGAACAATATTGCAATTTCGATTTTAATGACGATTTTATCACAGACAGACTGAATCTGTGTTTACAGTGTAAATCTGAAACATATTTCAAAAGAAAAACAATTAGATCTTTATCAAAGACCTGCAACATGTCTCTAAAACAGACATAAAATAAAATAAAAATCACCTAGTATAGCTGTAACAAATTGTCTCTAGAACAGACCTATTGCAAAACAAATGTGTATGTGTGTGTGTGAGCGCACGCGCCTTCAAACTCAAGTAAGGCTCCGACGTTCTCCTTGACCAAATATTAGAAGTAGTTGCGTGTGTGTTCACAGATTTGTTTTGTCATGCATAGATCATAGACCTCTTTGTGATGCTGCCATGAAATAGGCCGTTCACGTATCGTGTCTTTTGCGCGCACAAGTCCATTATTTCCAATGGATGCGCATGGATTGCGTGCACATATTGAGAGCGGCACTCGTGCATATTCTAGGTGCACCCAGCTGAAAACATCTCTTTTCAGACAAACTTTAAATTGAACTTTTCAGAATGCCGCACCGCGAGTCACGTAACAAGAGCTGACCGATCAGCTTCATACTTTGTATGGAATACACACATTTCGGTTACCTCAGACAAACACAAGACACCCGAACATTAATTCTCTCCATACGTAAAACTTGTATCGGAACTGCAGCAATGTTTTGTTAGGTTGTCATCCTCTGAGAAAATGGAAAACCGAGCAACGACAAAGGAGTTACCGCAAAGCACGTTGAAAATGCTGAAGGGAGCGACGCGCTCACACTTTCCACACATATGACTGACTTACAAATTACCTGGTTCTGCCATACATCAGCTGTTGACTTCATACCACAGATGTTGACTTTTTTGGCACCAAGTCCTCCTGTGCTGAATTCATCATCCCTGTATACGCAGGCTATTCAGTCTCCTGTTCTCACGCTCTGTTATGATTGGTTCAAATAGTATACTGCGGGAAAATCGAGCAGTAAGGCGATTTAGAAATCACGCGTGTCCAAATCGATTAATCAATTATCAATTAATCACAGCCCTAGTTCTGACCACATGTGCTTGGTTGTGTACTATATCAATAAAGTGTTTAGTCTTTTAAAAACACTATTGTAATACATTGAGCCACTAAGCAAGGATTCTTCTTATGACGTTTTTCTACAGGAGGTAAAATGCTAATTACTTCCAAATACTTCAAATATAGTCTGTGTTAGTAAATGCAAGGTTATTTATGAAATCCAGGCATAACACTGTATGACAGCATTTCAGATGACTGTTCTATAGCCTACAGCTAATCAATCTGTCAGATTCTGGAGTGCAATCAAGTTCTAAAGAAAATTATAAATGATAAATTATCTTAAATAAAACAAATACATTTATAGATATGATGTATAAGTATATAAGAATTTCACTCACCTGGGAAATGGAGGCAACTTGAATGGTTTGTGAGCACAAATAACTGGACACAGCATGCCATATTATCTGATAATTGTAAGAAATAATTCCAAAAGGCAATTGACTGTGTAAAGCCACATAAAACAAAACAAAAATACGATGTATATGCCGAGCTCAGCGGCTAATCAGCCAGAATCAGCTGAGGTGAGGAGACAGCGAGCAGCGAGACCTAGCTGTCACTCAAGTGGCCATGACCTTAATTATGCAGACTTAATATAACTCAATATAAACGAAACAGATGAGTTCTAAAAAAATTCACCCCCCTCACAGTTGTCATGAAGTGTAATATTAGCTATATACACCAAAATCGTTTTTTGTACCAGGCTGTAAACACCTTTTTTTCTGCTGTAAAGTTGGCCATTTTAACATTGGGGTCAATAGAAATTTGCTCTATTATGGAGCCAGGCCTAGCGGAATTTCGATGAATTGCAGTTTCAGTTGCTTCCATATTAGCTTCACAAGGGAGAGCAGGATGTTGCCATCTGCTGCATACTAACATTTATGAAACATTATGCACTTTTGCTGCTTGTTCAAACTACTTATTTAAAATGAGCTGAATTTACACAATTCTTAATTTTTTGGGGACAACTTAATTGTTTTATGTTCAAACCACTTATATTCGTAAAAACAAATAGTGTAGGGGCCTATGATTTTGTGTACACTGTAAAAAATGCTGGGTTCCACACAGTCGATTTGTGTTGAGACAACATGAATTAAGTTAACATTGTTACAAACTTAAGAGGATTGAACATAAAACAATTAAGTTGTCCCAAAAAAACCCCTCAAGAATTGTGTTGTTGCAGCTCATTTGAAGTAGCTTGAACAAACAGCAAACATCATTTTTTGAGTGTAACATGCTGATGCAATCATGGATAGGCCTCTCACAGTAATCAATATATCGACTTATCGCACATGGACATGACCTCAATCATTTTTGGTGATGCAATATATATCGCCTATACTTAAAAACCATTTCTAGCAACATTTTAGCTTATTGTGCAACATCTCTATCTCTATTGTATCTCTACAGTATGGTTAAAAAAAACACTATAGTATTTACCATAAATTACTATAATATATTTTCATGTGGGTGTCTGACAACTGAAAATAGATCTGGTAGCAGATATCGCAGCCTCTGTTACTTTTTACCTGGCACTTTTTTGTTAACATTATTATTTATTTATTATATGCATTTTCACATTCTGATTCCAATGCCTGATCATGAAATTGTTAAAATGACTATAATGAAATGAAATAGTCTTCTGAATAAAATATTATGTGTTCTTTGGAGGAGTGTACTTGCATTGTGATGCTATTATATTGTCATTCTGGCATTATATAATGACTGGCATAAAATGGTCTTAAAATGACAATAGTATTGTTTATCACAATATATTTTGGTGCAATATATCACACAACAAAAAATAGATATCGTGACAGGCCTAATCATGGAATCCATTCAGAAAAACATAATTCTAACAGCTGCATAATGTGGAATTTAGCATAAGCCTAAAATGAAATTAAAAACACAGCAACACAAATTGATCTGCACAGTGCACAGGGAGGGCGACACAGTGGCTCAGTGGTTAGCACTGTCGCCTCACAGTAAGAAGGTCGCTGGTTCAAGTCCCAGCTGGGCCAGTTGGCATTTCTGTGTGGAGTTTGCATGTTCTTTGTGTTTGCGTGGGTTTCCTCCGGGTGCTCCGGTTTCCCCCACAGTCCAAAGACATGTGGTATAGGGGAATTGAATAAACTAAATTGGCCGTAGTGTATGTGTGTGAATGAGTGTATGGATGTTTCCCAGTACTTTGTTGCAGCTGGAAGGGCATCCGCTGTGTAAAACATATGCTGGATAAGTTGGCGGCACTGTGGTGTCCCCTGATGAATAAAGGGACCAAGCTGAAGGAAAATGAATGAATGAGTGCACAGGGAACTTAACTTACAGTTGATTTTCATGAAGTTTGATGTTAGCACATTTCTAACATGCTAATTAGGCAGGTTTATACTGCGCACTGATATTTTTCATGATTGAATTAAATAGGTTTAGATTTAACATTTCTCATGTTTGGAGTCATGTTGGAGTTATTTGCATTTTTGTAGTATAGTCTGCTATTTTCTTTTTAGCGACGTCTGAATTTAATCTTGGTTTTTCTCTTGTTCTCTTTCAGATTAGCTTTATACGTATACGAGTACTTGTTGCATGTTGGGGCCCAGAAATCAGCACAGACCTTCCTTTCTGAGGTAAGACATTCATTTGAAACACACACACTCACACTCACACATTTGTTTTACTGAATTAATAAGGACATTTAGATTTTTATTTGATTTATTTTATTTTGAGCAAAAAAAAATCATACACTTAAAACAATTCTTTAAACAAAATAGATTTCATTAATGTCAAAATGGAGCGGGATGAAGTGCAAAGACATTTTTAGGGCATAATTAAGTTTCCGTCTTACCCAAACCTAAACGTAACCATCACAGAAACCTGCGCAAAACACTAGATTTAAATATAAACACAATTATGACTGTTAAAAATGTTGTGTTCAATTGATTTTTGATGACTGAATAGTAAGGATAATTAGAAAAATTAAGCACATTATAAGGCAAGGCAAGGCAAATTTATTTATATAGCACATTTCTTACACAGTGGGGATTAAAAGTGCTTTAAATAAACATTTTTATAAACAAAATGTGGTGATATCGCATCGCTTATGTTGTCTGCTCACATTGCACACTAAAAGCATGTTCTTTTTTGTGAAGAGAAAGTACTTTTGAGTAGTTAAGCTTTGGGACATACTACAAACAAACCTTTTTTCATCCTGCACATTTAATTTCATTTAATTGGGGAGAAATAAAGTAACACATTGGCCTGCCAGTCGTGGGTCTTTTATGTGGAGACATGCAATGCATTTAAAAGCAAATGACCAAAACGATTGTCATAAAGATCTTTTTAAAACAACTTAATAAAAGTTTACAATGTTGAGGCGGAATAACATTGAATAAATATTTTTTTATCAGGTTAGATGATCACTCAAACCACTGCAAAACTATTGTATAACTCTTTACTTAACCACTATTGTTGGACAATATCAATAAAATAATTTCTAGCTGTAATAGTAGGCCACCCAGGTAACTTTGGAATGCTCGTTTCAACATACAACACTCAAAAAATTATTTTGCTGTTGTTTAAACTACTTACTGAAAATGAGTTGAAACTGAAGTTTGTTTTGGGGGGACAACTTAATTGTTTTATGTTCAATTCACTTAAATTTCAATCCACTTCATTAAGTTAACTTAATCAATTTGTGTTGGGACAACATGAAGGAATTGAGTGGAACACTGCATTTTTTTACAGTGAATGATTTGTGAGACTCTAATTCTAATTTCGAACGCTATTTATTGTAGGACGGATATTATGTGAATCGAGACACAAGGGATGTTTCCTATCAAGCCTGTTTTTTTCTGTAATGCTGTAAAATCCTAATTGAATCCACTTGTTTCATTTGAAAGGCTCAGGATGTTGTGCGTCTGTACCGCCACAGTAACATTTTTCAAGATTTCTGTTGCTCCACATTTAATTTCTTTTTTTAATTTAAAACACACAAAACATCAGTGTATTGACATCAAGTTGTTCTTAATTATACTCAATTGTTTGCTTTTCCTCATATTTCTGCTATCTCATAATCTATAAACCGGTATGTGTGCACCATCTGTGTCCAAAACTATGAATTATCCCGCCATAAATTTTCTAGCAATAATTGTTTATATAACACTGACCAACAAGACTTTTGGTTGGCATTTGTTTGTGAACAGTCATTTCCGCCTATTACCTCAGGCTGTTTTATTCTCTCTGTTGACTTGGCGGCATCACTGCTGCGTTGTGGCATCACTTTCCTGACTTTCTACAGCACTTCTGGAAAGCACCGCAAGTTGGTCAGATGTTTATCGTGCCGTTTGGCAGCCCGACGAGGTGAAATTGACTGATAATGTGTTCTTAACCTTCAGACCTGCTTCAGTAATCCACTTTCAGCTGCAGTGAACAAACCTATCCCCTCTATCCTCTTAGATTGTAGTTTTTTTTCTCTCTCTCGCTACATTTTCCTGTGTAATCATCCATATATAATTGTTATAATAGGCTAATTCTTTCCTCACACTTTCCACGGTCAGTTCAGGTCCCTCCGCTCACCTATTACAAAGGGGAACGTTCCTTAAATACACTGAGATTATGGCCTTAATGAGAGTCGCCCTGGTCATTTCCATACTATCAAGTGAAAGTGAGCCCGCAAGGCCCGAACGAAGGGAGGAAAAACAGTGGCCGTGATTAATTTTGAGGGTCATGGCACTGGTTCGCTAAAGCCTGCTGTAGGTCTCCATTTTGGTAGATTGACTAGGATGAAGCTGAGTAATGACTGCCAAGGACTTGTGCTGCCTTCAAGTCATGTCGTAAATTAGTTTGTACACATTTTGCATGCTGTGAAAGGATGAGAATGAAAATCCTGGCTGCGTTTTATTTCCCTCGTTGTTCTAAACTAGTATGACTAAGGCCCAATCCCAATTCTACCCCTTAGCTCTTCCCCTTACCCCTACCCCTCGTTTTCCACATTCACATGACGGGGTAGAGCTGTCCCAATTCTCTTTGGCTTGAAGGCATAGGGCTAAGGGGAAGGGCTAGATAGGCCTTGAAACAGAGATTTTTCAGGACCACACTAGAAACCAAGGGGTACGAAAATTTCCCAGAATACACCAGCTACAACAGCAACATGGCTGCATACACGAGTCAGGAGATGCACAAATGAGTAATTTTTACTACGAACAATCATATGTTTTAATACATTCATAACGGCGTTCGTGTTTTACAGTCATGCTTTAAAAAAAAAAAAAAAACTATAACAAAAACGCTAAATTTCGCTATCTAAAATCCATAATAATAACTCCTGTATAGTAGTCCCACAACATACTTTCACATCTGTCACTCGATGACACTTGAATACCCTGTCAGAAAAGTCTAGTGGCTTGGAATGACCTTTTTACAGTGTCCGGTATAACTTTAATGTTGTTTTCTTGTGTTTACATAAATGTATATGGCCATGGTGTACAGTTACGAGCTTATTGCCATATTATATCATTGTGATAACATGATATCGTTGCCTCTGGTGGTTTCCTGAAGATAAATACCAAAAAAAACTGCAACTGGAATAAAATAGAATTGGGATTGGGCCTTACTTTCTTCAATGGAAAGTTGGTATTGGTGGTTTACATGGACTCTCCATAGGCATAATGTATTTTATACTGTAAATAAGGCTCATTATATGGCCATACCCCACCCCTACCTCTAAACCCAACCATCACAGGAAACCTGTGGCAAAATCTGAATGTGAAAAGACCCGATTAAGTATGATTTTTAAGCATTTTGAATTATAAGGACATCAGACATGTCCTCGTAAACCACCAAAACCAGCGCACACACACACAAACAAGGTGATAATAATTGAGTAATAATAACTACACAGACATTAATTCTGTTGTATTGGTCAAAAAATCCTCACTACTATCAGCCAAAACATTATCCACTGTGTCCATATTATTCAGAACAAAATCTTTTAAATCTTAAAAAATTGTGATTAATTTTAAATACTTCTAAACTTGTTCGTATAGGGTTCCCAGGCGGACTTTCTCATCCTGTAGCATTTTTGCTGGGGTGTTGTAGAAGGACAAACAAGTGTGATATGATAGAGAAAGCGGGATGATGTATGGGATCTGGATTGGGTCAGGGAACAGACTGCGGAACCTCTGACAGGAAAATGTTTTGCACATTATCTACAATCTCACAACACCTCTCTCTCTCTCTCTCTCTCTCTCTTTCTCCCTCTTTCTCTTCCTCTGCCTGTTGTAGATCCGATGGGAGAAGAACATTACGCTAGGGGAGCCCCCTGGATTCCTTCATTCATGGTGGTGGTAGGTCTCATGTGTTTTATTTATTATGCTTTTTTTATACATGGTGTCTACTTGTTTGCGCTAATATGGACAATTTGGACAAAGAATTTCAGCAGTGTTTTGACGCCTTGTCTTACATAGGCATAGTCTACGCAAGTCATTTTTCAGTTCTTGCTGAGAGCACAAATGTTACATGAAGCTACAAAATTAGCTCATCCAGACATGTTTAATAGCGCTTACCAAAGCAAGCATCACTTTTAGTTTTACTTTAAGATAGTTTGACCATTATGGTTGGTTTAAGCACAAACTTTTGCTTGTTACTGTATCAACTTCACATTTCAATTGTACGGATAGACAATATCACCTGTCAACTTCTTAAACTTTTCAGCTAGGTACAGTTGTCTAGCTGGTTGACAGATGAGATTTTGGTGAAATTACAAGAATGACTAAAGCCCCATTAAGACTACATATTTTTTATTGATTGTTATGATAGTCGCTGTATCACATTATGCGATACTGTCTAGATAAAATCTTGAAACACCACAATACAATGTAGACTATATGTTGCTTCACGATCAATCATTGCTTGACTTCTTCGACGTGCGTTCTGCCATCAAAAAAACCACATACATTACAAATATCTCTGTAATTGCCTATTGAGTGTTTCTCACAGATGGCAGTTTTCCCCCATATGTGTGTTTTCTGATTGAAAGATACGTAATGCTAGAATCATTCTGTGCTAGCAAGAGGCGGCTTTGGAACTGCAGAAGCTGTTTTTCTGCAACGGCTGTAAACAAAGTGGCCCTGTGCTTAAAGTGGACCTTTTTCACATTTCCGGGTTTCTCAGTAGCGGAAGTCGTCATAGTTGGGTAAACTTAGAGCGCAGTGAATGGTAGAGTATGTAAAAAAAGGGTAAGAAAATCTCCACAATGGTGTTATCCGGACTTTCAGAAAAAAGGAAAAAACTTTTGTGAGACTGATTACGGCAGCCAAAGACATTTCAAGGATTTAAGATTATGATGGTTGTTAAACGTGTCATAACAGTATTGTAAAAACTTTTAGTCTTGGGATATATTTATATACAATTTCTCACACCACATTGTAAATAAGAACATAATGCATGATTTGTTGGTTTACATGGCTAACGATCGCCAACATTTGTCTTTTTTTATTCTGTCATGGTAGTCCCATACAGGCAAGAATACTGTTGTCATAACTCCTCAAAGCTTTCTTCAATTTTATATCTACCTAGCAGTACAGTCAAAAGCTGATTACCTGTGTTCCTCGTCACCTATCTCGTCACCTATGTGAACATGCTAGACTTTCTGTTCATGTCATTAGTCATCGCAGACATGGCATCGGTTGACACATTACATGAGAAGAAACAATTGAATCTTGCGTCCCAAAGCTCATTTGTCATTTTTACGAATCCCCACGACATCCAATGTCAAGCAAATCGTGCCAAAATCGGGAAAAAATTATGTAATCTGAAAGTGGCTTTGTGCTGATTCAGGCTATATCATTTTGTTTTACTGTATACTCTGCTTCAGATTGTGCCATTTTGGTCACATGCTGCTTCCTGACCAAACATATTATGAAATCCTAAAATAGATAATAATTTTGTAGTCGTTAAGATAAGATAAGTTCAAGAATTTGAACTTTTGCCCCTACTGAACAAGTCTTGAACTCTGACCTGCTTAACCAATAACATAAAAGATAAATTTCCTCACTGTAATCTCAAAAACATCTCCATCATATAGAGAAAGTGTGCATATATATATTAAAACAGGACTGTTTATATTCACTTTCTCTGTATTGATTTATACTAATCCAGTCTTAAGGTTAGCTTTGACAGCAGTCTTCAACTTGTATGTTTAATCTGCTGCGGTTTGACCCATAGCAGTGGGTATATTAGTGGGTCAGGCAGTCTTTACGAAGCTTCACGTCTGCTCGGGCCAGGCTCTCCCACCCCACTCCTTCAGACAAAAGGCCCAGATGGTGGGGAAAAGATGTGGCCCATCCCTCCTCTAAACCGCTTCCATCAACCTTTGTCTCTGCTGCTGTCCTTTGTTCCTGTTAAAGACCCCAAACACAGATTAACTCTTTGCACACCGTTCTCCTTTTTGGCAAGTGTCTGAATTTCCTATTGCCCCAATTTGGTTATAATTTTCTTCTGGGCACTAGCAAGGAGCCAAAGGGTCAAAACACCAAGGGGTCACTAGTAATCCTATACAGTAAATGGAGATTTAAAGTCTGTATGGAAATCAAAATTTACAAAGTTTATTTTGCTAGCACACATTGTTATTCTTTAAGTGAACAATTAATCAGTGCAAGTTAATCCACTGAAAATAAATGTTGATTCTGATAATCTTCAATCAAATTCTGACCATTTGCTTCTGCGTTGTGGGTGGTGGTCCTTCTTTGTTGACGTCAGTTTGGCAATATTCTTAACCATGCCCCTCTTACCGTTAGTTTGCTACAAGGGAATGATGAGACTCCACCCCTACTCAAGAAGAAACCTCGCCCCGTTTCAATTGGAAGTACATCAACAAAAAATTAAAGTCTCAGCAACTTACGGACTCTTTAAAAAACCAACTTGGTCCTTAAACCTCACTTTCTGTATGTTAAACTCTTTGTCACATGAGGAACCATACATGGTAACCTCAGTGAAATAGTTTACAAATTATCTATATTTTTTTCTATCTCAAGATTTGGGGGTCTTGTAATAACCCCCAGCAACACTTCAGGTTTTTTCCAATGAGTATTTTAATGAGTGCTCAATGTGGCAATGCAAATATGTTATGTATTGCTTATTGTTGCTTATGTTCAGTTGGCCAGTATTTCCCATATTTCATGATTTTGTTATTAGCCGTAAAGCCTGCGGATGTTCCAGTATGTGAGGTCAACAGCTGCCCAAGGGTCAGGATTAAATAGTTTCTCAAATGCAAATCACACAGCACTGTACTCCTAGTCATACCCATGCGAAGGAGATTCTCACTGTAAAGCCTATATACGTATAGATGTGGCAAAATTACCCTGCCTTTGTCTCTTATTGTCTTCGCCATTAGGATTTGCTTAATTGCCCCCAGAGAAGAGCTGAGTGTTTAAGGGAATCTATTAACATGAGAATGTAGCTCCCTCCAATTAGCATCAGAGGCACGCGTAAAGCTCAGCTCATTGTAATTGCATTGTTTGTCTCACAAGGAATTGGCATGATGTCATTGGGGCAAACCTGCAGGTGGTGTTTGAGGTTGCGTAGGAGTGAACATGAAAAAAAATTACCACCGTTTATTTGGCTTCTCTTTAGAAATTAAAATGCTGTTTGAAAGTTCATTCGTTTTATTTCGCAAGGATGCATTTAACTGATCAAAAGTGACAGGAAAGACATATCAAATAGGAAAATATCAAATAAATTCTGTCCTATATATATCAAATATTTTGTATTACAGCTTTGCAAAATATTAAGCAACACATTTTTCAACACTGATAATAAGAAATGTTTTATAAGAACAAATTCAGCATATTTAAATTATTTCTGAGAGATCACGTGGCACTAAAGACTCGTGTACTGAAAAAGCGAAGAAAGTTTGGCTTTGGCATCACACGGAGAAATTAAGAATGTAAAAAATAAAAGAAAGTGTGCCACCCAAGTTGTCCAAAGCATGAGAGAATTTTATGAAATTCTTCAATGAAGATCATATGCGTATCGCGTTTTATGTGGCCAGGTTGCCATGCATAGTACAAAGAATGCTTCAGCTGATTCAAGTAGCTCGTACGATTATTTTCTGGGGAAAATTGGCAAAAAAAAAAAAAAAATCGTGTTTGAATTTTTAGATGAGGTTTTTCCCCTAATTATTTGAAAAATAATAGACTTTTTTTACTTTGTGTTCAAATGTTGTTAGTGGAACACTTAACAGTTACTAGTTTTTCTACACAGCCAAGAGCAACTTTAAAATGAATATGTAAATGTCAGTGTTGCTTTCAATTAGAATTACAGTTCAATTTTTAAATAAAGCAACTTTTATGTGTTTATGTTTGTGCTTACGAATGTCTCACCTTGATGCACTAAACAGAAAATGAACCCAAGGTTTCCATGTCAGAGAACACTCAAAAAATTACATTTGCAGTTTGTTCTTATTAAAAATGAGCTGGAAAACCACGATTCTTGATTTGTTTTGGGACAACTTAATTGTTTTATGTTCAGTCCACTTAAATTTGTAAAAACTAAAGCAAAAAATTCTAAATTCTAACTAAATAATAATAAAAGTTAACAAATTTATTGTGCGGAACCCAGCATTTTTTACAGTGAAGAGCCACACATACATATTGTGTCAATGAAACTTTCACAGCTTAAATTATTATTATTATTTTTTGTAAAGTTTGCTTTTGAGGGCTGTTTCATTTATTTTTCCCCAAATGATGTCACGTCAGTTCATTCTTAGATTTGTATAAGTATATTTTTAGTAGTTGAAGAAGCATCGAGTTTTTGTTATTGTTTTATTTGTTTTTTATTTTGATTAAAATTTGTGACAAACCCGTTTCATTCATTTATTTTCCTTCGGCTTAGTCCCTTTATTTATAAGGGGTCGCCACAGCGGAATGAACCGCCAACTTATCCGGCATATGTTTTACACAGTGGATGCATTTCCAGCTGCAACCCAGTACTGGAAAACATCTATACATTCTCATTCACACACACACTGCGGCCAATTTAGTTTATTCAATTCACCTATACCACGTCTTTGGACTGTGGGGGAAACCGGAGTATGCGGAGGAAACCCACGCCAACACAAGGATGCCAACTGACCAAGCCAGGACTCGAACCAGTGACCTTCTTGCTTTGAGGTGACAGTGCTAACCACTGAGCCACCGTGTTGCCCCTTAAAGTGAGGCGACAGTGCTAACCACTGAGCCACCGTGTCACAAACCCGTTTGCTTTTTTGAAATTATTTTTACAAAGACTATTTGGTGTGTTAATCCTTTTAACAATTTTGATATATTTTTTAAATTATAATTCCAAAACAAGTTTAATTTTATTGCGAAGTTTGTTATCAAGCCGTTTCTCTGTGGTTTCAGATGTTTTCCTCCACTGTTTCTCTAACACTTCCTATTCTCCTCTTTCTGTCCCTCCATTTCCCCCCTCTCTCTTTTCCATGTCTGTTTCTAGTTTCCTCTTCCCATTAATGTTCCCCACCCCCACATACAAATGGTCCCTCATTTTATCCTCTCTCTCTACTTTTCCTGTGTAACTCTTTTACATGCTGTAGAAGGGCTCAAGAAAGTTCTGTATCCAGATTTTTCCAGCAGAATATTTACCAGTATAGTTTCCAGGATTAGCTCAAAAGTGGTCATGGACGTCTACAACATCACAAAATAGTTTTGTGTGAAATATATAATATCCTTGATAAAGCGTGTTTATTTAGCCTTTCTTGGTGAGAGCAACAGCAGGCGCGTGTCCTGTGGCAGTGGTTAGTCTTTAGCCTTACTGCCGACGGGCCAGGAGATTTTATAGGTTATCCATTAAATCGATATCTGAAGACCTGGAGCGATCTAATTTGGGCCAGTTAAACAGGTACTTAGTTTCAGTGCAGTAATTAAAATACCATTTGGACACAAACCTTGTTCCCCCTCCAAACAGCCCTGCAGGACCCAAAAGCTCTTAATTGAGGAAATCCCTGTTTTAATTGATCTGTAACCCGCTGCTTGTGCCAGACGGGTGGAATTGGTGAAAGTGTATGTGTGAGTCTCACCAATGGAGCTCAAGTTGACTGGACTTCCTTTTTATAATGTGTATAATTTACAAAAATTCTATCTTCGTGATCTGTGTTGGCAAAATCACAATCAGCAACATTTCAAAAGTAGTTCTTGTCTTTTCACATTCTCCATTAAAAAACTTTTTTTACTTTTTTATTTAAATGACTTGTTGAAAACTAAGTTCAGATATAACAACTTTATTAATCCCGCCAGAGGCAATTAAATTAAAGCATCACAGCACAACAAAAATACAAATACAAACAAAAATCACTCACAAACAATATGAAAAAAACACAATCCAGCATGCTTCATAATAGCTTCATAAATATAATAATACTACTAAAACAACAACAACAACAAAACATACATTAAAAATGTCAAACTTGCTAAAATTTAAGGTTATAACTGTTAACATTTTTTTTTTAAAGGAAACGCAAAATCACATATCAAAGATTTAGGAGGGTACAGCAAAATAATATAATTTGCATAGGTTTTGACTATTGTTCAATGCACTTGATTCTTTTAATTCACCTGATTCATTTAGAAATGAAGTGCCTGACTTTATGATTGGATCATTGAATCATTTGTTGATTATATTAAAGATTCTATTTTACTATTACATTTTAAAACAAATAATATGGAAGTCAATGGTTACAGGTTTCCAGCTTTCTTCAAAGTATCGTCTTATATGTTTACCAGAAGATAGAAACTCAAGCAGGTTTAGAACAAATGAAGGGTGAGTAAACAATGGCAGAATTAAAAAATTTTTGGGTGAACTATCCCTTTTACTTAAAAAGGTCAATTCTAAAACAAAGCTCTGAGGCTAACATGTTCTTTTCTGGTTTATTTCATTGGTGAAACAGAAGTACATTAAATGTTGTTGTAAAAATGAACCTTACTCAAAATTAAAATGTTTAAAATCGATGTTATTTACAATGACCTTAATTCAAAGTTGTTCAACTCATTAATTAATAAGCAGTGTAGATCAAGAATCATTTTGGAATTTGGAATTGTGTGGTTTCCCAGCACTAATTGCATCTATATCTATTCACATTATGTGGATTTATATTGCAGTTATACTGTATTCATCTGTCTCATTCTCTCCTCTTTTTATTTGCAGTGTATTCTGGGATTTGTACTGTGCCGCTCCAGACCGCCGCGAGACCTGTGAGCACTCCAGCGAGGCCAAGGCCTTCCATGACTATGTAAGTGAATAACCAATCTTTCAGTCTAGTCGCTGGTTTTTGGTGGAGCTGAGCTTCAACCAATTAAATTTTGCACTGTGCCGAGTCTCAGACTCAATCTGTTGTTCAAGTATTGATGTGATGGTGTTTAGTGGATGACACACAGCAGATTTGCTTACCAAAGTGTCACAGGATGCAAGTGCTCCATAAGCACATAACGGTTAAGTGAGCTGAATAGAGGCTTTTCGCATGAATTAGTGTGTGTTAGATGCGTTATGTGTGTACATGAGTGTTTCATTCCAGATCCTGTTTCTTCCTGGTTGTCATTTTTCAAAAATGCCCATGGTATGTAATTGTGTGCATTAGGAGGACAAGAATGGGATGTTTATTTCCGTTTATTTTTCCGGCAGCGGCTTTAATAAAGTAGCTACGCAGCGTCTCCGCAAACACAGATTTGAGCAGCTTCTTTAATTTGCACAGACAGACATGTAATCTGATTAACATACTGAATGCTTTGCATTCACAGATGTAATATTTCAGTAACGGTGAAAGGCATAATGAAATGTCAGTTGTTGTTGCTGGGATGCCTGCAGGCGTGAGAGCGGGAAAAAGATAGACGGACGGCTCAGAACAGGTTGACTGTAAACATTTGGTTTATGGATATATTTGTTGAACTGGTGTCGCATAAGGGCTGTCAACTCTGTTTTGCAGTGCAGTTTTTAATGGAAGTGAATCCTTGGAGCGGGTCTCAAACTAATTGATTGTATTCTACACCAGTGTTTCTCAACTGATGGGTCGCCAAACCCTTTTGAGTGGGTCGTGTTGTTGTTTTGATGCATGACTTTTCAAAATGTTGAAATACGTGTCTGAAATACTTTTTCAAACAACATTAAAATAAGTGTTTGAAAGCTTTTGACACTTCTGTAAGATACGGTTCATGTGCGTATGAAAAACATGTTTACACAAAGACGGAAGTCTTCAATTCATTTTCAATGGGAGAAATGCAAGAAGGTCGCTGGTTTGAGTCCTGGCTGGGCCAGTTGGCATTTCTGTGTGGAGTTTGCATGTTCTCCCCGTGTTGGCGTGGGTTTCCTCCGGGTGCTCCAGTTTCCCCCAGAGTCCGGTATAAGTGAATTGGATGAACTAAGTTAAAGTTGTACTTTAATGGCCCGTTTCACTGATTGATACGGTACGGTTCGGTAAACTTTTATGGCCGTTTCCACTGTCAAAAGGTACCTAAAAGTGAACCGTACCGTACCACTTTTTGGGTACCCTTTCGAACGGATACCTAGCACAACAAAAGGGTTCCAAAAGGCGGAGCCAGATGCTCAGCTGAATGCTATTGGTATACAGAGATATGTCACTAGCTCGTGCACAAGCCAGAAGAATGAAAACAAAGGAAGCGCCATTTTTAAATACACAGCCGAGACATTACACCGTAATAATAAATACATATAACAATGAGCCATGGTCGACCTGAGCTCAAACAAACCTTGTCGTCTTGATGAACAGCCACAAAGCCAAGAAGAAGAGCAGAATCTACCCTGTGCCCCGTAGTTGTTTACAAGGCCGTCTAAAAGCGCGAGCAGAGAGCTTGCGTGCGCGTCTATATTTGAAATAACGAACTTCTTGAGCTGATGATAAAAATGTGCGCATGATTATTGATTATCCAATCCTTTCAGAAACAGACAAACGCGAGAGTGAAGCGCGAAAAACAAAGGAGAAGCCGGAAAAAACAAAGGAGCAAATAATTCTTTCTGCAACATAAAGCATGAACAAACTGCCATGTTCGACTATTATCATCACCTTTATACTATTATGAACTCGAAATGACGGAATTACTTTCTAACAAGAGGTTACATGTGCTGGTGAAGATTAAAGATACAGATGAGAGGTTTGCACTGACTGTCGGCTATATGTTGCGTGTTGTTTTTGAACCCAAATAAGGACTAAATGTATGCTGTGTGTAGTTTTTCTGTAATTAGTAACATATCGGAGACTGTAAGGGTCTGTGTGTGTTCCTATGTTGCATTTATTCATTTATTTTATATAATTGCAGACGTTACAGGCTATTTTGCACTTTTATTGATCTGCACCTATAATCAAATCATGCTCATATAAAGGTTACCACTGTACCACTCAGTGGAAACGGGCCATAACTATTGAGAATGCTGTTGATACACTGAAAAAAATGTTTCATTGCATTTTCAAAATTTTTTAAGCTAAGTGGTTGCAAACAATCTATATTGACTGAATTGAAACAAACAAATTAAACTGAGTAATGTTCATTCTTAACGTGTTTGTTCAAATTCAGCCCATATAAATTGTTTGCAACCACTTAGCTTTATTAAATCCAATATTTACTAAATCCAATGAATATTTTTTTAAGTGTAGAGTTTTGAACAGCCGATTCGAATGTTATCAGTCGGTTGAATCAGAGTTATCAGTTGTTTATCAGCTGATAGATATGGGCCAGTAGGGACCTACTGCGCCTACTGGTAGGCTCAGAAGGCTGTTATCAACCATGCACATGGTTAATCTGCTGTTCTCGTGTAAATCCAGCAGAGGCCGCTCCGATTGACCTGCCCTCCTCCTTCCCTAAACCCAACGGTCATTATTTTTCCAAAAGCACCGATTAACCTGCCCTCCTTCTTGCCTAAACCTAACCGTCTGTTTTTAAAAAAGCAATAAAAACAAATAATTAACTTTTTTGGCTTTTGTCTTACCTGCTTTCTGAAACCGTTCTTCGCCAGACTCGAACTTCATCATCGCTGTCAATTCCGCACCACGTCACAAGTCTGCCGACGTACACAGTGAGCTACTGGAGAAACTGATAATAGCTCAAAATCCATTCATATGGAGGTAAGCGTGTATACCGCCACGCAGCGTTCGTTTTAAATACAAAATGCAGAATGAGCCTATGCTGATTATTTATTAAATTATATTATTTCCCATTAATTGTATTTTATTAGCGTCTACCCCTACCCCAACCCTAAACTCAACTGTCACAGTAATGTAAAATTTCCCATTAATTGTATTTTGTTAACATCTACCCCTACCCCAACCCTAAACCCAACCGTCACAGTAATGTAAAATTGCCCATTAATTGTATTTTATTAACGTCTACCCGTACCCCAACCCTAAACCCAACCGTCACAGTAATGTAAAAACAGATCTGGATCTGGAGTCTTCTCTATTAGTATAGCTGATTAACCATGTGGATGGATGATTACAGCCTTCTGAACCTACTAGTAGGCGCAGAAGGCCCCTACTGGCCCATATCTATCAGCTGATATCCACTGATAACGCCCATTCAATCGAATGATAACATTCGAATCGGGTGGTTTTGAACTGCTATTTCTGTTAATTAGGTAATTGGCAAAAGCTGATGTCAAAATCTATAGTTTTATTCTAGATAACACTACAGATATTTGATATATTAATATTCCGCTCAATATGATACAGTTAGTATTAATTAGCTGCTGATATTCCTTTAATAAGTTTTGACTGAATTGAAACAAACCTTTACAAACAAACCTTATTATCCTTTAATAAGTTTGTTGAAACAAGTATGTTTAGTATTTGAGGGCCGTTCCACAAGCTCTGTTCTGACAAGTGGTTCAGAAGCTTCAGAAAGACAGAACGAGAGTGATAAAAAGCGAATGTGATTTAGTGGCTGGTGGGACGAGGGTAAGTTCAGAGGGCCTGACCTCTAGTCTGTCTGCTGAACTTGACTGCTGGCATTTATGGAGACACTGAAGGGCCTGCTCAGTGTCAGCAGTCGTGTTAACATCTGGAATGAAACACAACCGATTTCAATTCACTGACTGCAGCGTTTGCAATGCCTTGTATAAGAACCAAACCAAATATTTGAGTAAAATGTTTCCAGAGGAAATGTTTCCCCCCCTCGGGGATGTGATTTGCAGTATTTTACTAATAGCTCATTGCAAACGCCTCACGCATGTCTTCCCTCATTGATCTTAAATGTATTACTTGTTTAAATGACTTGGTTAAACATGATTAAATATGCCCAGGCTTTTCCAAAAAAGCACTAATCCTTTTTCCCAACCAACCCGGGGGTTTTTTTCATAGCACCCCCCCCCCCCCCCCCCCCAACATTCTCTTAATCTGCTTAAAGAAGTACTTCACACTAAAATCCTCATGTTGTTTCAGGCTTGTTTACTGTTTTCGTTTTCAGTGGATGTTTTGTTTTAGTAATATTTATGTACTATTATGGTATTTCTATATATTTTAACTTTTAAAAATATATATTTTGTATTTTAAATGTAATCTTTAAAATCCTCAATTTTATTTAGATAATTTTGTTATTTGCTTATTTTTAGGCACTCATTTTTGTAATTAATTTATTTTAGGTAGTAATTTTTGTAATTTCTTTTTAGCTTAATTCATTTGTCAAGTTAATAATAATTAATAATAATAATAATAATAATAATTAATAATGGGCGGCGCAGTGGCGCAGTGCTGTCGCCTCACAGCAAGATGGTCACTGGTTCCAGTCCCAGCTGGGCCATTTGGCGTTTCTGTTTGGAGTTTGCATGTTCTCCCCATGTTGGTGTGGGTTTCCTCCAGGTGATCCGGTTTCCCCCACAGTCCAAAGACATGCAGTATAGGTGAATTGGATTAACTAAATTCGCCGTAGTGTATGAGTGTGTGTGTAAATGCGAGAGTGTATGGATGTTTCCCACTGGGTTGTGGCTGGAAGGGCATCCGGTGCATAAAACATATGCTGGAATAGTTGGCGGTTCATTCGGCTTAGTCTCTGATTTATCAGAGGTCGCCACAGCGGAAGGAAAATGAATGAATGAATGAATAGTAGTAATAATAATAATTAATAATAATAATTCTTTACTTTTATGTATTTTTCTGGGTACTTAGTGCTTTTTTTTAATAGTATCTAGTAACTTATTTTATTCAACTTTGATTAAATATTTTTCAATTTTACAATTTTTTTTATCTTACGTTTTTATTATTCATTGAATTTGAAAATGAAAGCATTTTAAATCATTTAAGTCACAGAACACATTTGTTTAGTTTGATACATTCATTCATTCTTCTTTTCAATAAAAGAAGTTCATAAGTGAAAAAAACCCTCTGAAACAATAGCCTCATATAATTTTGCCTGTGCCAAAAATCCTCACAATTGATTTGCCAGCTTTATTTACATTATCACATGACGTCAGAACACTTGTAATATTGTGCATGCATTAAAATACTTATTTCTAAAACTTGAAGCCACTAAAGTGTTGTTGTATGAACAATATACTGTATAGTTGTATATTTCTTTTGGTGTTCCACTGCAAAAACACTTTAGTCTCTCTCTGTCTCTATTTGTGTGTGTGTGTGTGTGTGTGTGTGTGTGTGTGTGTGTGTGTGTGTGTGTGTGTGTGTGTGTGTGTGTATATTGAAGCTGCACGATATTGGAAAAATCTGACATTGCCGTATTTTGTTTTGCCATGATATATATTGCGTTATGAATATAATTTCACCAGATGATTTGAATAGCTCTATTTGGAAAGATTTCTTTAATTTAGATCGACTGGAACGGTCAAGTCTTTTTCTATACATTGCATCTGCATAAAATACAATAAATGACAAGCAAAAATAAATAAATGTACAGTCATTTATGGAGTCTAACACTATTAAAGTGCAGAAATTGAACGATCAAATGTAAAATAAAATAACATGGTCGCCATTGTATAAATAATTAAAATAATGAGAATATTTAATAATATCTTTACCTTTAATAAATATCTTTAATAAATGATAAAATCCTATCAAATCAAATGTGACTATTGCAGATACACACATTCCGACATCGATGCTTTTGTATATATATATATATATATATATGTGTGTGTGTGTGTGTGTGACAATGTGTGAATGTGTGTTTGTTTGTTGCCCACGCCATCCTGGCCGCTTCTGTGCTGCAATGAAGACGGTCAGGAATCCTCTCGGCGTAAGATAATGGAATATAACGGTCTAATCCTCTAATCCCGGGAATGGTTGAGGGCTAATCCAGGGATTTTGTGGGATTGGTGTCTTGGCAATGGGGATGGAATTTTGGGACACAACACCTCTAAATGCCAGAGTCGTCTGTGTGCTCCTCACTTTCTGCTGGGCTTAAAGAGTCGTAAAGCTTGGTAATGAGCATTGATTAACAGAGCTGCCGACGGATCACAACGCGCTTACACTTCAGATCTGCCGAACGATCCAGGTACATCCTATATCAGTCCTGCTAGAGATGGTTCAAAAGTTTATGTATCATCTAAAAGTAAATGTGTTATCTACTTTGCGCCGTTTTTTTAAATGACAAATATTACATTACATTGAATTAAATAGTAATTTAAATAGTAAATTAGATAATTAAATTATTAGATTAATATTCTTTGCTTCACTACTTAATAGAAAAAGGTAAACAACAACAAAAATAAGTTATGAAATGTGTACTGTTTTTATATTCCAGGTCAGTTTGGACTTAATATTGACATTTACAACTTTGTTTTTCTTCAACTTTGAATTACCATATTTTCACCATGGTATTACCGTAAACTTGGTACGTAATTGTAACTTCTTAACAGTATTTACATTTAAAATGACCACACATAAATAAATAAATAAATAAATAAATAAATAAATAAATAAATAAATAAATAAATAAATAAATAAATAAATAAATAACAATTCACAATGGCCCAAAATGACCTCAACCTTTTTTTTGGCTTATCTATTAAAAAATAATTTAGAAAAATCTGGGTAAAAAATAAATGATGTCCGTATTAAGGTCTTGAACCATTTGCAAATTTTCATTCCTTTTCTAAACACAAAAGTTTCATTCCTTTTAATAAACAGCATATCATTTTAGCAACTTAAGTTGCGCTTGCTTTTCTAATCTCTCATTATAAAAGAAACCAAGGTGAATTTAATAAAAAAAATATCATTTTAGTTTGATTTTTAGCTGTTTTAACCACATTTTAAAGAGCATTGTATGTAGTTTTTGTAATAATTTCATGTCATTTTTGGCCCATTTTGAATTAAGCTGAGGGTCCTCTAGTGGGTCGTGGAGCCTTAAAGGGGACCTATTATGCCTCTTTTTACAAGTTGTAAAATAAGTATCTGATGTTCCTAGAGTGTGTATGTGAAGCTTCAGCTCAAAATACCACACAGATAATGTTTTTTTAACTCTGAAACTGCCCCTTTTAGGCTTAGATCCAAACTGTGCTGTTTTGGTGACTGTCGCTTTAAATTTAAATGAGACTGTGCTCTTAAAAGCGGGTGGAGCTATAAACGCTTATGTATCAACATAGTGGCAGATTCAAAACTCTAGCTGCGGATGGCTGCTTCTCGCTCAGGGCTGTTTATGCTAATAAGGGTGAGATCGTCACTAATGGGCGGGGCTTTCCCCCTCTGATGACACGTACAAAGAAAGAATGTCAATCAAAGTGTTTCTGCAGACTGATTTTATCAAGTGTGATTATAAAAAATAGAATGAAGTAATTTTGACTATTAGAGGCTGGCTATATTCACACACTGCTCCCACACAACTGTGTTTAAACCCCTTATAAAAGTGATTTTTGCATAATAGGTACCTTTAAATGAAAATCAAACATTTGTGAACAAAACATTTAATGCACTTGCTATAGACGCGCTAAGCTTTGAGTCCTGCCTGCAACAAATCACAATCACACCCCCAGTGTGGACATTTCTATAAGCATCCTCTACATCTGGAGTATTTGCTTTCCAATTAATCATTCTGATGGTTGCCGGCTGCTGTGACGTCAGGAAGATTACTGTAGCATAATATGGAAATTGCCTGCTATATGTTGATACTCTGTGTGTGCGGGTGTGTATGTGTGAGTCTGCCTTTCTCTTTTTCCCTTCCCCCTCATTCTCTCTCTCTCTCTCTCTCTCTCTCTCTCTCTCTCTCTCTCTCTCTCTCTAGGGAAGATTGATTGGGTAATCTGGCTGTTTTTCCCCCATGATGCTGTTCGGTTGCTGGCTTGGGGGAAGGAGAGGCAGTGCGGGCAGTGTGACGACACACACGAATAATGATAATGAAGGAATGCACACACACACATGCACGTAAACGCTGTGGAAAATGCAGGAGACGCCAAGCTATTTGTTAAGAGAATCCCTGGGTAAAGAATCTATATTGAAAACTCATGCTCTCTCACCTGTCTTTTATTACCATATGGATATTGGACAGAGCGTTCTGCAGTATAGGAGGAATTTTGTTAGCAAACATGGGATATTTTTTATTTTTTTGCTTGAATGTGTTGGCGCACTGCCGTGAGTGAAAAGTTAAAGCCACTGGCTGTTTATGATTGCTGTCCAGTGAGGCGCGCAGGGCTGTACTGAGCATGCTCACTAGTTAATATTTCAGCCAGACACACTGGAGTTGATGGTGAGTATCAAGAAGGTAACAGAGGATAACAAGGAGTATTTGTAACAGAGCTTATGCTTGTAAATGAAGGAATAATTCATGTTTTTGTTTCTGATCCATGTCCTACTGCAAAAAAAACTTTTATTATTGTTATTTTTTTTTAGTTTTTGTCTTGTTTCTAGTCCAAATATAAAAAAAAACGTAAATCAAGAAGCATTTTTTAGATAAGTAAAAATATTGTCTTGTTTTCAGAAATAATATGTTAAATAAATTGCATAAATATTTAAATAAATATGTAAATAAATTGAGTTTTTCCTTAAAACAAGCAAAATAATCTGCCAATGGGGTAGGCAAAATATATATATTTTTACGCTTTGAATTAAGTTTATTTTGCTTATCCCATTGGCAGATTATTTTGCTTCTTTTAAGGAAATACTCACTTAATTTTGACATATTATTTCTAAAAACAAGACATTATTATCACTTTTTTTTTTTTTTTGGATTTAAGAATTTGTTCAACTAGAAACGAGACAAAAACTCTAAAGGTTGCATGTGACTGTAAGTTGCACCAGGTCAAAACTGCCTTGTTGACAGCATTTTTTCACCTCACACACTTACAGTAAGACCAGCGCTTATTACCGCTGCGTGTGTCATGTCCAAACAATGACGAGAATGACCTCACACAGTTTACAAGTTCTGCCTGATGGTGTTGATCGCATCCTTATGCTTGAGACTTAAAGCTGAAGTGTGCATCACAGACAACACGGATATCATTAGATATTTACAGTGACATCACTGATTAAAAATGATGAAATTAAAATGTAGTCAAAAAAAAAAAAAAAAAAAGTAGTCAGCTGGATCGCTGCATTGCAATTGATTAAATGAGCAAATTAGAGCACACACATTCATAGATTTCTGTCATGTTACAGGCTACGGCAGACCTGTCAAAAATTTGTGCAGTGCGACATAAGTCATAAATTTTTCATTCATTGATTTTCTTTTCGGCTTAGTCCCTTTATTCATCAGGGGTCACCGCAGCGGAATGAACCGCCAACTTATCCAGCATATGTTTTACACAGCGGAAGCCCTTCCTACTGCAACCCAGTACTGGGAAACACCCATACACTCTCACATTCACACACATACACTACGGCCAGTTTAGTTTTTTCAATTCACCTATACCGCATGTCTTTGCACTGTGGGAGAAAACGGAGCACCCAGAGGAAACCCACGTGAACACGGGGAGAACATCCAAACTCCACACAAAAACGCCAACTGACCCAACCGAGGCTCGAACCAGCGAACCAGGCTCGAACCAGCTCTGGCGACAGTGCTAACCACTGAGCCACCATGTCACCCTAATACGTTTTCATCTGCTAAATAATTTTAACTGTTTAATATTTTAAAAGCAATTGAACTATGGTGCATTTCCAAGCAGTCACATTTATTTTATTTTATTTTATTTTATTTTTTGTTTATTAGTTTAGTTTAGCGAAGTTCAGCAATAATACTTATTGTAGTATTTAATTGTTTTCCAATCACAATAATAAAACGGGGGGTATGGGGAGGGGCATTTTTATTCTTAAAAGCATTTGATTGGACAATAATCAGTGTAGTGCAGCATGAGTCATCACCTGTTCTTACTTTTATTTTCATTAAGGGCGCGTCTCCACCAAAGTGTTTTTGTACCACTAAAAAACCATAGCGATTTCCTTAAAATGCTCAAACTTCATCAAAAGCATTTTAAAAATGTTAACCGCTCAGCAATTTGCGTAAAATAGACGCTAAATTCCTCACCGCACTGCTGGCATTCTTAAATATGTGGCGCTTCCATTGAAAACAACGGAAAAACAAATCTTTGCTCAAGGAAAAACAACGCTTCAGTGAACATGTGCCCTAAAGATAAATATTGTGTAAAGATTTTACATTTATACATCTGCTTAAAGACACTTTCAGATCAACTTTCAGGATTACACTATCTCTCTTTACGGCCCAGTTATCATAGCTGACGAGGGTTCAAACTGACAATCTTTCAGCTATCTATCAGCCTGTCTCTTCCTCCAGGTCTTCCTCAATCACTCTATAACCCTCTCCATCTTCAGACAAATACTCTCCCTCTCTCTTTCTCTCTTTCCGGGCCGGTTGGCAGGCAGGCAGCGCTGGCAGGACAGGACTGTATTGGCGCGCTGTGCGTCTGGTGCTGTTGTGGTGCGTTGGCCGGTAGCAGCTTGTGAAGGGTGGCGCCAAACACCAGACTCAAGTACCAGCTGGGCATCCAAACCCAAAAGAGGCTTCCTTGGACCGCTTTGCTTTCTTTGTGTGTGTTTGTGTGTGTGTGTGTTTGCATATGCTGTGTGTTTGGACACAGAGTTTACAGCAGGCTGTTTGTCGAGGGCCGCAAAATGCTCTACATCTGTGTACTCGATTATTCAGACGACAAACGTGTGTTTTATCGGAGAAGAAGAGCATCAACACAACAGATTACTCGCTTCGCAGTTACGCCGCTACATTATAGCTGTTGACACAAGTTGTGTTCGTTAGCACTCAACGAGGCACTAATTAATGGGACACACGGTGGAGAGGAAACGTTTAGGATCGAGAATGAAAAGCTCAGTTGGTATAGCTGTGGTTTTTGTAATTCAGCCTTAAGATTGCAGTCTAAATGCTGAGGTTCAAATTAGTGGTCATTCAAGATGTGACAGTTGCTCATGTTTTAAAAAAGGACAGTGATTAGAAATATGGTAATACTTAAAAAAGATCTAATGAATGGCCATGACAAAGATTGGATAATAATAAAAAATAATAATACATTATATTTAATTAGCAAAATTATTGATAAATAAAGAATTTATAGTTGACCGTCATTGATAAATATTATTATTATTATTATTATTACTTTACCTTTGGAAGAAAGTTGATACTATTACTACATTCATTATAATAATTAATAATAATAAATCAAATATTTATAATATATTTGTAAATGATTAATATTAATAATAATAATAATAATAATAATGATACTAGTGCTACTAATATTAGTAATAATAACAATAGTAAATAAGCACTTATTTCCATATTTATTATTAGTATTTTTATGACTGCTGATAAATTGATATTAAAATATAATAAATTATACACAAGAAACACAAAGTATATGTATTATTATTATTATTATTATTATTATCAAGATTATCAAATAGTCAAACATAAAATAATGATTATTAAATAAATAAAAATTTTCAGAATGATTTTATTTTAATAATAAATAAATAATAATAATAATTATTATTATTATTGATAATAATAATACATTATATTTAATTGGCTAAATTATTGATAAATAAAGCATATATAAAAGAATGATATTCATAAGTTAATATAAATGATAAATATTATTATTATTACCTTAAAGAAGAAAGTTGATACTATTACTACATTCATTAAAGTAATTAATAATAATAAATAGAATATTTATTGTATATTTTTTAATTATTAATATTAATAATTAATAATAACAATAATAATAATATTGATACTAGTGCTACTACTAATAATAACAACAGTAAATAAGCACTTAATTCCATATTTATTATTAGTATTTTTATGACTGCTGATAAATTATTAAAATATAACAAATAATACACAAGAATCACAAAGTATATGTGTTATTATTAGTATCAAGATTATCAAATAGCAAAACATAAAATAATGATTATAAAATAAATATAAATGTTCAGAATTATTTTATTGTAATAAATAAATACATAATAATAATAATAATAATTATTATTATTATTATTGACAATAATAATAATAATAATAATAATAATAATAATAAAAATAATAGCAAAACATGTCTCATTTACACTAATTGACCCATCTTTTTAATAACTATTTTACTTATTTATTTGTTTAGTTAGTTAGTTAGTCTACTAGCAAAGCTTTAAATCCTCTGTTAATAGTCTTCTAAATACTGCAGGTTAGTTTTAAAGCCTGTTGCAAGTCAATTAACTGAAATAATATTAAATGATCTTGTTCACTAAGTCATGTGAGGTCATTTTTAAATACCACACAACAGCCAATCAATAAGAAATCATGAATGACTGTTTAATACCAGAGTGCAAACAAGTTTTATATTCAATTCAAATATTTATTTCTATAGCGCTTTTACAATATACAGTCGTGGCCAAAAGTTTTGAGAATTACATAAATATTGGAAATTGGAAAAGTTGCTGCTTAAGTTTTTATAATAGCAATTTGCATATACTCCAGAATGTTATGAAGAGTGATCAGAGGAATTGCATAGTCCTTCTTTGCCATTTCATGGCAAAAAAACCTTCCACTGCATTTCATTGCTGTCATTAAAGGACCTGCTGAGATCATTTCAGTAATCGTCTTGTTAACTCAGGTGAGAATATTGACGAGCACAAGGCTGGAGATCATTATGTCAGGCTGATTGGGTTAGAATGGCAGACTTGACATGTTAAAAGGAGGGTGATGCTTAAAATCATTGTTCTTCCATTGTTAACCATGGTGACCTGCAAAGAAACGCGTGCAGCCATCATTGCGTTGCATAAAAATGGCTTCACAGGCAAGGATATTGTGGCTACTAAGATTGCACCTAAATCAACAATTTACAGGATCATCAAGAACTTCAAGGAAAGAGGTTCAATTCTTGTTAAGAAGGCTTCAGGGCATCCAAGAAAGTCCAGCAAGCGCCAGGATCGTCTCCTAAAGAGGATTCAGCTGCGGGATCGGAGTGCCACCAGTGCAGAGCTTGCTCAGGAATGGCAGCAGGCAGGTGTGAGGCGAAGACTTTTGGAAGATGGCCTGGTGTCAAGAAGGGCAGCAAAGAAGCCACTTCTCTCCAAAAAAACCATCAGGGACAGATTGATCTTCTGCAAAAAGTATGGTGAATGGACTGCTGAGGACTGGGGCAAAGTCATATTCTCAGATGAAGCCCCTTTCCGATTGTTTGGGGCATCTGGAAAAAGGCTTGTCCGGAGAAGAAAAGGTGAGCGCTACCATCAGTCCTGTGTCATGCCAACAGTAAAGCATCCTGAGACCATTCATGTGTGGTGTTGCTTCTCATCCAAGGGAGTGGGCTCACTCACAATTTTGCCCAAAAACACAGCCATGAATAAAGAATGGTACCAAAACACCCTCCAACAGCAACTTCTTCCAACAATCCAACAACAGTTTGGTGAAGAACAATGCATTTTCCAGCACGATGGACCACCGTGCCATAAGGTAAAAGTGATATCTAAGTGGCTCGGGGACTAAAACGTTGAAACCTACTAATTCTGACAAACTCCAAGAAGTGATTATGAAAGAATGGGTTGCTATCAGTCAGGATTTGGCCCAGAAGTTGATTGAGAGCATGCCCAGTCGAATTGCAGAGGTCCTGAAAAAGAAGGGCCAACACTGCAAATACTGACTCTTTGCATAAATGTCATGTAATTGTCGATAAAAGCCTTTGAAACGTATGAAGTGCTTGTAATTATATTTCAGTACTTCACAGAAACAACTGAAACAAAGTTCTAAAAGCAGTTTAGCAACAAACTTTGTGAAAACTAATATTTGTGTCATTCTCAAAACTTTTGGCCACGACTGTAGATTGTGTCAAAACAGCTTAACATAGAAAATTATAGTAAATTAAAACAGTGTCAGTCCAGTTTTCAGAGTTTAAGTTCAGTTTAGTTCAGTTCAGTGTGGTTTAATTTTCACTGCTGAAAGTCCAAACACTGAAGAGCAAATCCATCGATGCGCAGCTCCACAGGTCCCGAACCATGCAAGCCAGTGGCGACAGTGGCGAGGAACGAACTTCACCAATTGGCGAAAGTGAAGGAAAAAAACCTCGAGAGAAACCAGGCTCAGTTGGGCACGACCATTTCTCCTATGGCCAAACGTCTTGTGCAGAGCTGCAGTCTAGGCGCCGGAGGCTGGAGAACGGTGGACGTCCATCATGGAAAAGCTGCAGGTGGGAGAGGTCACCGGCTGGTGTACAGGCCGGCCCTTCAGGATAATGCGAAGACTCGTCTGTCACTGGGGTCTTACAGGAATCAGTCTCATGCTCTTCACTCCTCCATGACCACCACAGCAGCTGCTCAGAATACGACCTGGTCCAGGATTATGGAAACGTCGGGAATAAAAAAAGGACTAACATAAGCGCAGATGCCGTTTAAATTATAATGTCTTTTGGGAAGTGTTCCCGGCTCCAGTTGCCCTAAATAATGCAGACTAACAATCTTTTAAAGGATTGTATCATATATGTCATAGTATTCAAGTAATAATTTAGAGACTGCGTCAATCTATTTATGACTCAGGTGTGAATTGAGTCCAAATGTCTTGAATTTCCATCTTCTCATTGAGGTCTGAATACTGAAATCATGTTCATTCTGCGAGTTGGCAGTTTTGCTGCAAAATAATGATTCATAGAGACCTGATGTAGAGAGTGGGTTTCTTACACGGCTTATATATCAAATATAAATGTATAGGCTCTTGCATTTATTTGTATCCAGTGACATAAATGCTCTCAGATTACCATTGTCATGCTCATAGCTCCCTTATGAAAACACCTGCACTATTACAAGTGTGTGTAATAGAGAAAAACATTATAACGTTATACTGTATTTTATGTTTAAGTCTGTGTGAAATCAAAATTGGTTAGTTAGTGCCGTTTTCACATTTATCCAAATTAGTGTAGACGTACCCTCAATCCAAAAATAATTCATGTTTGTTTTGGTAGTCTTTAATCAAAGTCTGACCATTTGCTTCTGCGTTTGGAGTGGTGGTCCTTCTCTGTTGACATCAGTTTAACACTTCACCCACAAAATTCTTAACCATGCCGCTCTTAGCGTTAGTTTGCCACAAGTTACTGGTGTGCAAAAAGAAAGCCAACCCCCTACTCAATATTCAGTTTCGTTGGAAGTACATCAACATAATGAAATAAAAGTCTCAGCAACTTACTTTTTTAAAGAGTACAGCTGAAGAACAAAAAAGAGCTCCATCAGTACCTGTCCAGGCCAATTTATCCAGGCAGACAATGATTTAATGTTTTTAATAATCCTGTGGAACTGCCTCCCTACTTCGTGACTTAAACATCTCATTTATCAATCAAACATTCAGACTCTGAAAGCAGCGCTACACTGAAAGTATTTGAAAACACACCAGGTTTTAATTAGGAATAGGAGCATTGTGATGTTCATAGATACGGGCTGGAATGGGGCTGAAGCGTGCCGGCGGTTTGTCTACGCTCGGCTACGGTTAGAGCTCATTCAGAGGCCCGCAGTAATTCACACTACACACCTCATTTACATTCTATACCACACCGAAAACCCCAGCGCACCGCACGCTCTTGCCTTGACCCGCTGTCCTTCTTGCAGGCTGAGAGAAGTGAAATAAAGGAGAAACGAAAGGGAAGGCATGAAATAAAATAAAATAAAGGTCTTATTTTTTTCTCTTGATGTGAAGGGACCACAGCTTATACAGTATAGTGTAACCTGGAACAAGCCTTTTGTGCTGGATAGCCCGCCCCATGTTAAATCTTATTGGTTCAAAAATTCACCTCATGAACATGTATATACTAGGGGTGACTAAGAGATCTTTATCTAGTGCTCCATTAACTTTGTAAACAAACAAAAAAACAGATCTTTAGAGTGTAATAAATTTGCTGTGTGAATGCACCTATATATATATAACATACAACTTATATACAGTTGCAATCAGAATTATTAGCCCCCCTTTGATTTTTATTTATTTTTATTTTTTTATGTTTCCCTAATGATGTTTAACAGAGCAAGGAAATTTTCACAGTATGTCTGATAATAATTTTTCTTCTGGAGAAAGTCTTATTTGTTTTATTTCGGCTAGAATAAAAGCAGTTTTAAAATTTTTAAAAACCATTTTAAGGTCAAAATTATTGGCCCCTTTAAGCTATATATTTTTTCGATAGTCTACAGAACAAACCATTGTTATACAATAACTTGCCTAATTACCCTATTCTGCCTAGTTAACCTAATTAACCTAGTTAAGCCTTTAAATGTCACTTTAAGCTGAATACTAGTGTCTTGAAAAATATCTAGTAAAATATTATTGACCTGTCATCATGGCAAAGATAAAATAAATCAGTTATTAGAAATGAGTTATTAAAGCTATTATGTTTAGAAATGTGTTGAAAAAATCTTCTCTCCGTTAAACAGAAGTTGGGGAAAAAAATAAACAGGGGGGCTAATAATTCAGGGGGTTTAATAATTCTGATTGCAACTGTATATAGCACAATTTGTGACATAATTTTTCCAATCAGTGCCACATGATTCTTGAATGTTTAGCTGCTCAAAAACATTTATTATTATTATTATTATTATTATTATTATTATTATTATTATATAACATATTATTATATTATTAGTTTTAAAGTTTTAAAAACATTTCAGGATTTTTTAAATTAAATATAATTGTGTAACATTACGTTTGAAATGTTAATTCTTTTTGACTGAACACAAACATTTGAACTATGATTTACTAAACATTAAATATGTCCCCCCAAAAAAATGAATTTCCTTATGTCATTTCTAGTTTATGAATCTTAATTAGGGCTGCTCAGCATATCAAACATATCAAAATATTGCAAATGTGCATATCACGATAAACATATCGCAGTGGTTTTGCAACAAATGAACAATTTAATACAGGGGTATCTTTGTGCAGAGTGCCTTAAAAAGTCTTCAATTCAGTGAAACATTGATTTGTAGATCTTAAATCAGTTTAAACGGGTCTTAATTTTCCTATGCTACTCATTTTGTTTTTTATAAAAAAAACTTATAATGAAGGAAATGTGTACGTGTACAACTACTGTGTACGTGTACAACTACCATTTGTCCTGAAACACTGTTGTGTGTGTACTTTAAACTATAACACTGAGCAAAGTGGTCATGATATTTATTGTATTTATTTGTGTTTGTTTACATTGTTAAAATGTCTGATCTGTTTTGGGAAGTTGTAGTGATGCTTTCTTTCCACTTAAATAATATGAAACATATTGGTTATAAAACGTGAAAAAATATATTGCATCACATATTGAATATCGCATTATTTACACTCAAAAAAGTATTTTTGCTGCTTGTTCAAACTACTTGAGCTGAAAATGAGCTGAAACACCACAATTCTTGAGATTTTTTTTGGTACAACTTAATTGTTTTCTGTTCAATCCACTTAAACTTGTTAAGTTAACTTAACTGGTTTGTGTTGAGACAGCATGAATGAGTTGTGTGGAACTCTGCATTTTTTACAGTGTAGCAAGTTATCGCATATTGATAAAAAAAAAAAAAAATCTTTCTATACACACATTTTGAATTATAGCCAAACAGCTAACATGTTTATGCAGATGGCTGTTCTACTTGAGTCCAGTCCACTGAAGCTCTCTGCCAATTTAAAATCGATAAAGTGAATCCTCTGTAATGTAGAGCAGGATGCCGCTGACAATGATGTGATGCTACGAGCAGCTCTGTTTCCACACTAAAGGACACACAGTCGTGTTGACTGTTGCATCAGCGTTGACCCACTAATTAGTTCAAGCGCACGTCCAAATTCGTATAGATTTTGCATTAGCACAAATGAAGTGTTTGATTGTAATTTTAGCCATCGGAGGACTGGAGTAATGACAATAAAGGCCACAGAAAGTTCCAGCTATCAAATCAGTGAGTGACAGAATCAGTCATCAATTTGTCAATGCGGTACGAGACGACCACTGAGGGCACTTGTCGCAGCCGGTTTGTGGATGATTAATATTTTGCCGTCGATCAGTAGAGTCATGATGATTCAGAGTTTAGTTTTTTTTTTACTTTTCAAAAAAGATTTTTTCCAACATTTCTTTTATCTTTTTAAATCAGTAAAAAATTATTCTGTGTTGATTTACTTACTTTAAAGGTATATATCATCCAAACGTTCAAATTCTGTCATCATTTGTTCATCTTTCACTTGTTGCACACAAAAGAAGATATTTAGAAAAATGCTGGAAATCTGTAACTATTGACTGCCATGATATTTGTTTTTCCTACTTTGGAAGTCAGTGGTTACAGATATTCAGCTTCAAATTATTTTCTTTTGTGTTCAACAGAAAAACTCAAAGGTTTGGATCCACTTGAGGGTGAGAAAATGGAGAGTAAATTGTAATTTTAGGGTGAACTGTCCCTTTAAATTTTCAGTTGGTTTTCTTTCTTTCTTTCTTTCTTTCTTTCTTTCTTTCTTTCTTTCTTTCCTTCCATGTTCCATTTTTTTTTTTTACAACTTATACTATTTCTTTATCTTTTTTCTTCCTTGTTGTGGGGTGAAACTGTGAGCAGTTCATGTGAGCAACTCAGGTTCTAGTCTAGCTCTCAACATTTCCTGACCCTTTTCTTATTTTCACAAAATTAATTCAATTTAATTCACAAAAAGATCAAAAAATGCCTTTAAATCATAAAATCTATCCAGTATCTTTAAAGAATTGGTCTAGTTGGTCTAGCACTTGAAACTTTCAAGAGAGAATAATGCAGTAGTGGCTGGACTGAGGATTTAATGTTTGTAAAAAGCTGCATTTTGTTCAGCAAATAGACTTATTTCCAAGTCATTACTGTGATGGAGGAACGCGTTTCTGCTCGGCTCTATGAGATTCACCCTCTGCATTAATGAGGGTCTTGAAGACCGAGAAGATGTTTTTTTTAACGTGGTATTTTCTTGTGTTGGGATAAACAGATCCAGCACACTTAAAATTGGCCGTATCCACATATACAGCATGCACAAGTTTGGCATTGTGTCCATGGTAACGCAAATGTGCAAAACACTGCTGTTCTTTGAGCTTGAGACCGTCCTTGGCTTTTCCCTGTCCTCTGTCATTTGAGGACATTGTTGTCTGAAATTCTTCTCATGCACACGATCACATGCTTACCGAGGTCCTATTTATATTCCATTTCTTGTAATAGGTAATGGTCAGTTGGAATGCACTGCAGTTGAACACAAATTTATTTATTTAAAGTCTTTTAAAACAGTTTCTCAAGTGAGATTTTTTCAACACGTTTTTTAAAACAGAATAGTTTTAATAACTAATTTCTAGTAACTAATTTCTTTTGTCTGTGATGTAATGACAGTACATTGTAAAATACTAGTAATTTTGCATGATATAGTGTTTAAAAAGTGCAGATTTTTTTCAATGTGTATATGTGTGTATATATATAAATATATATATATATATTTAATCCAGCCAAACTAAAAGAAACCAGACTTTCTTCCGAAGAAAAAATAATAGGAATTACTGCTCTTTTAAATATCACTTGGGAAATATTTGAAAAACCTAATACAGATTTCGCAGAAGAGCTAATGAATTTGCATTCAGATTGTAAAACACTAGGTATCATACACTTGCAGCCTGTGTAAATAATTACATCATACACATACAGTACATGAGGATCATACACTGCCAGAATTACAAGTAGGGATAATCTGATTCCATGTTTTTCTAGAACTGATCCAATACCAAGAATTTGGAGTATAGGCTGATCCAGATAACAATCCGATACCAGTGCAGTTTTATAATCGGAGGTTTAGAAACACAACTAATAATCTCCCTTGTCTTGTGTAATAAACACAATTGTATTATAAAGAAGAAATGAAGAGTTTAGATGCAAAAACCTCTAAATGCCATTTGATATTTTCTTCTAAAATTAGCATTTTTCTCTGACTCTTGCGTGTAGGCTCAGAAATAAAAATTTTATAGTGATGAATAAGTTATTTTCATTGCCTTTAAAGTGAAATACTTGAACATAAACATAGGAGGCAGAGAAAAATGCTCATTTTAGGAGAAAATTTCAGATGGCATTTAGAGGTTTTTGCATCTGAAATCTTCAAATATTAATAATGTATGACTACATTACCTTTTGCAGACTAGGCTAGTTAATATTTCAGATGTAAAAATTACTCTTGAAAACGTGAGTAGTGTTGTCAAAAATATCGATTTATCGATAAATATTCATACTAAAATGTGTAAAATGATAAAGTCTTGCTTTTTGTTAGTATTGATACTGACTTTGCTCTCTCGCACTCTCTTCACACCAGCAGAGAGATTAATTGTAATTAATAATATTAAGATTTTAACATGTTTGTTTTAATCAGAGCATAAGATGAGATTGCACTAATTTATTTATTTATTTATTTTTGTAATTTATTGCCTTTTGGATTTAAGGACTGCTAATGTACCTGGTATATAAGCATTAAATAGTTTAGTAGTTATTTTTTCCCTTTTTTACTTCATTTGCACTTTTAATGTTGTGGAATTTGTTCCCTACATCATTGAAAATGGTATCGATTATCTGTATTTTTCAAGGTATCGTATTAAAGTTGGAAATTCCAGTATCATGACAACACTACTTGTGAGTGCTCAATAATTGTATCATTATTATATTGCTTCATTCTTATACTGTAAATGACACATTTATGAAAAATAAGTCAATGTAGTACATTATAGATAAATATATGCTATGCAATAGTTTGTTTTTATTGCTTTCACTCTCTCTTGTAAGCCACATAGCTTGGATTAATTTATTCAGCAGTCACTCTTGTGTTGAGTGAGGGGTGGAACTGACCGCTTGTGATCAGATCACTGGAAACGCATGTTATTACACGGTGGCCTGAGTGAACTGACCAATCAGAGCATTTGTCTTCATTGTGCGGTTAATTACTGAAGGCTGCAGGTGTGTGTCAGAAGGTCACAGGAACAGCACAGGGCCAGTGTCACAGCTAACATGATGAACAGGCACTTAACCTGACACAAACACGCTTAATCGGCGCTCTCAGTCAAAACTGGTTTCATGAACTTTAAAACTGAGGATTTTAGTATTTTTAGGTCTTGGTTTTAGTGTTTTGAAAAGCGAGGGCAATGTTGACCTCATTTTTTCAGTATTTGTTGTATTGCTCTAATTATAGGCTACACTTTTCAGAGATTATGTTTGCAAACAATGATTGTTTAACAATGTCACTGTTGTAGTTTGTTGAATCTGAAGTGTTTTCCTGCAGCACGCTAAACTGTTGGCATGAATGTTTTGGCATATTTGGCATATATTGATATTTTTGAAAGAGTTTTGTGCAAACTGTGACTGTTTTTTCTGCTTTTTCACCTGTTATTGTTTGATGTAGTTGTAATCAAGAGTTTTCCAAAATAGGAATCTAATAAATCTAATAGTGCATTTACATGACATTCATTCATTCATTCACCTTCAGCTTAGTCTCTATTTCAGAGGTCGCCACAGCAGAATGAACTATTCTGGCACAACCCAGCCGTACTATTCAGCTGCAACCCAGTACTGGGAAACACCCATTCACTCTCACATTCACACATGCACTCATACACTATGGCCAATTTTGTTTACCCAATTCACCTATAGTGCATGTCTTTGAACTGTGGGAGCAAACCGGAGCACTCGGAGGAAACCCATGCGATCACGGGGAGAACATGCAAACTCCACACAAAAAGCCGGGGCTCGAACCAGCGACCTTCTTGCTGTGAGGCGATTGTGCTACCCATTGTGCCGACCCATATTTACATGACAGTGATGTATTATTTGGGCGACGCGGTGGCGCAGTGGGTAGCACGTTCGCCTCACAGCAAGAAGGTCGCTGGTTCGAGCCTCGGCTGGGTCAGTTGGCATTTCTGTGTGGAGTTTGCATGTTCTCCCCGTGTTCGCGTGGGTTTCCTCCGGGTGCTCCGGTTTCCCCCACAAGTCCAAAGACATGCGGTATAGGTGAATTGGGTAAGCTAAAATTGTCCGTATCGTATGTGTGTGAATGGGTGTGTGTAAATGTTTCCCATTGATGGGTTGCAGCTGGAAGGGCATCCGCTGCGTAGAACATATGCTGGATAAGTTGGCGGTTCATCCCGCTGTGGCGACCCCGGATTAATAAAGGGACTTAGCCGAAAAGATGAATGAATGAATGAATGATGTATTATTTATTTTGTGTGTTTTTGAACAGTTTCACACACAGTTCCCTGTTCCCATTGATCAGCAAAAGCGACTAAAATGGTTTAATTAGGGTCTGTTCACATAATGTTTCAAGCTTGTTTTTTCAAATAGAAAACAGCACAGTTGTGAAGCGCATGTGGTGCAACGTGTTATGCTGATGATACAGAGGGCAACTTTTTGAGCAATGTTTCTGAGCAATTTTGCAAAGCGATGTTTCTTGGTTGGTTTTCTATTAAGAATGGGCAACAATATTCTATCTGTAACCCATTGCCCTAATTAGTTGCCCTGTGTCTCGCCTGGTTGCCTATTTATGGGATCATTTCCCAAAGTTGCCCAGCAACATTGTTCAAAAAGTTGCCCTGTGTATCATTGGCATTAGTTTTTTCTAAGTGTGTCTACATCACAACGAGTTTAAAACTATTCTCTTTATATATCACTCTATATTCTGCCCCTTTACCCCAACCCTACCGCTAAACCCAACCCTCACAGGAAACATTCTACAGTTTTGCATTTAAAAATTCTTTATTCTGTAGAGTAATTACTTTAACAAATGCAGAGCACCCAAACACTGCGGCATTCCTCCATGAATAATACTTGTATCAGAGCTACAGCAAGGGTTTGTCAGTAGTTTTCCCTTGGAGAGCACAGCTGATGGCTGCACATTGGGCTTTCATGGGGACTTCCCATAGACTTTTTATTTATGAATTTTATACTCTATATTCCGTATGTATCACTGTATATTCTGTCCCCTTACCCCAACCCTACCCCTAAATCCAACTCTCACAGCAAACATTGTATGGTTTTTGTCATGAAGATCAAAAAAAATTCCCCACAAGTTCAAAGATTATCGTATTACTATATTTGTGGAAATATTCGGTCCCCACAGCATGATGAATACCAGGTGCACACACAAACACACACACACTTTTCCACCCACTAGCTGTGTGATGTGACGTGCTCTTCCCTCTTTATCTGGCAGCAGCGTGAGGCGTTCACCTCCTGGCATCTTCTGCTCGGTCCTGCTGTCATCAACACCATCAGACTGACAGCGAGAAAGCGTGTGTGTGCAAACAGTGCTACGATAGGAGCCCACACACTCGCACGGTTTTCTTTTTTTTTTTTTTTTCATTGCTCCAGCTTTTTCTCTTACACACACAATCTCCCTCGCTTCCTTTTTTTTTAGTCTTTTACCTCATTTATATTTATGTTGGAGAGTCTGGAACACGTGCGGTTTGTTTATAACGGAAATCTCACTCCCCCTCTCCCACTTCGACTTACGCAGTGTGCTTTTTTCTCATATCTTTTCCACACACTCACATACACACACACACATACATGTACACACATATACACAGATCTGAGGACGAGGGGGTGAAAACCAAGCGGATTACAAAGCCAGTTTAATCTGGCTAAGGCACAGAGGGAATTTTTCTCTCTCTTTTACTGCCCCCCCACCCCTCCATCTCGCTCTCTCTTTCCCCTCTGATGGTGACAGAGAAGGTGACTGAGGAGCACAGGCTCTGATTGGTTCAATTACGCCACAGATGAGCTGGCCAGACGCAGGCTAAAGTCATCTGTTATCGCACACAAGACCTTCATATCAGCTAAGGGTGGTCCAATCAGGATTTTGGGGGCCTGATCATTGATTCCTGGAACTAGTATCGGCCAATACCAATTCAAATAACCGAGCATGGGGTCAGTTTGTAGGGTTTATTTTATCATGTAGCATTATTTATAGTAGGGCTGTCAAAATTAATAATTTCAACTGTGCATTTTGATACAAAAGAGGACTATTCGATATTGTTTTAGTAAATTACCATATAATTTCAGACGTCATTTGTTGCGGTAGGATACTATGAGGTAGGCATGACGTGTTTACAAGTAGCATACTATGGCAAGGGAGGCAAGAAGTGCATCCGAGTACCATATTTTGGCGAGGGAGGTTTTGTTTACTTATTTATTTTTTAAAGGGACAGTTCTAGTTAATCAGCCATGCTGCGTCTGAAATCGCCTGCTACTTGAGTAGGTACTACATTTAAATTTGAATTTACTACATGACCGTTAGAAAAGTACGTTCTACATAGTATAATTGTTAGTAGTAGGCATGGAACTCGGACATACTAAATCCACCATTTGTCATTATGACAGGACCTACCATTGGATCCATTGGATGTGCACTTCAGAATTTCGCCGGAAGTAGTAGGTCATCTGGGTACTTCTCGCATACTGTTTATCGAATATTATGAATTCAGATATACTACTTTGCTCGCATACTGTTTTTAACGTACTATATAGTATGGAAGCATGCGATTTCGGACGCAGCGGGAGAGTTGTCCCCTGCCAGATCTTGGCAAGTATTTTAGTATTTTTAAGTCTTGGTTTTAGTGTTTTGGAAAGCGAGGGCAATGTTGGCCTCATTTTTTCAGTATTTGTTGTATTGAAATCAGTTTTTTCAATAATTTGTTGAAATTTGTTGTATTGAAGTTGTATTGAAATCTGAAATGCAGGAAATTATAAATTCAAATACAAATGCACAAACAATCGCATTAAAGTTACGTAAACAACGTTTCGTCTGTTAATGACGTTACGTACAATCGCTTACAAAGTAACATAAACATTTTATACTTTAACACATGATTACAAGTTTGATTCACTTTTTTAGCCATTTTTATAGCTTATATTTAAATGTCGATTCATTTATTTAAAAAATAATCATTTCTGAAAGTGATCCCAACGATATCGTTTCTCTACATCTTTATTGTTTCTCTACATCTTTATATATTTGTGGTCTGATCTCTGCTGTTGTTTTATATTCAGAATTTTTTTTTAAATTTTTTATTATTGATATCTATATAGTTATTGTGCTTGGTGTGAAATGGCCTTAATTCTTATCATGGGTAGAATTTTTACCAGTCCTTAGTACCCATTGTTGGCTGATTGTGATCAGCAGTCGATCAATCAGAGCAGCCCAATTACCATCCATTAATACATTTGCCTCTCATTCACGCAGGAGTTATTGCTTGGTACTGGTGAAGGAATGCAGCGGCTTTGCTTTACCTCAGCACTGAACACCTGAGGGGCGCAAATGACTGTTTGAGGGATCACGGTTTATGTAATGGAAGTCTAAATGATAGTCTGGAGTCAGCGGACAAAGACATCTGTTATTTTTCCTCAGGCCAGACCGCCTTCTCCTCCTCCTCTGTACTCGTTCCGTGTGTTTCAGACTTTAAAGTGACATCTCTCATGTCCTGTTATGACATATCGCCCCCTTAAGCCAGAGAAGGAAAGCCCCTTTTGTTCTTGTGACTGACTTCTGTTTGCTACTGGAAACTTCTGGAGAGAGCAGGTTTACTGGCGTTCAGGCCAACTAAATAATGGCATCTTTGACTGCATGACAGCATTTGATGTGTGATCTGGTTGGATTGGAGTACTGATGCTGCTTTAGGATGACATGCTTTGGTCGCTGTCAAGTTTTGCTGTGTCATTTCTCATCCGTTGTCTATTGCAAAGTAGGGTTTTCTCACTAATGGTTGGCGGTAATAGACCAACTGATTCGCTAAGTAGCATCACTCTCAAGTCTTTTTATTGTTGCATAAAAGCTCGCAATTAATATTTTATGTTAATTTATTTATTTAATACGTAGGTGGGATATGAGTAGGATAATGTTGAGTCAGAAGATCATTATTATTTTTAACCCTTAAGGACGATGAGGATCATCCTGCTGAGCTTATTTTGCAATAAGTATCAGTGTCATCAATGCTAACATGGTATAATTTTTTTTTACAAATTTCAAATGCAAATGTTGTCATTTAGAGCATTTTTTAGCATTAAAGGTTTGACAATACCAATATTTTACCTTCAAAAGATTATTTTTATTCAATTATTATTTCCATTTCTTAAAAAAACTCTTAAATTGGTGAAAATGTTAACAATTTTTTATATTTAATTTGAAAAAACTTCTTGCACAACAAATTTAATTAACTACTTCAAAATTTTTAGATGTTAGTGCTGTCAAAAGATTAATCATGGTTAATCCATTCAAAATAAAAACTTAATTTTTGTGTTCTGTGCATATTTGTTTTGTGTGTGTATATAAATGCACTCATCTATATATTTGAATTTTTTTTTATTTACATATAAATTATATATATGAGCAGTATCACATATAGTAGTAGCAGTGTAGCAGTGCGATGTGGCTGTGTATTGGCACTGGTGGGAGTCGTGCGTTGGCTCAAGGCCACAGGCCGAGTGCCTTAGTGTCCCACCAATGACGATATACAGCCATATCGCACTGCTACGAGTGTGATATTGCGTTTATACAACAGTTCGATGGCATAATCGTATATATAAAAAGAAAATCAGACACGGAGAGTCTTAAAAATCCTTTTGTAGAACTACTTTCTTCCGTTGTTCATTCACATCTGCAGCTGATGTAAGAACAGCAGAAACCGTTGCTACTTCACAAATGTCACTTTAGAGCTAGTATTTGAATGATTCTCTAACGTAATGTCTAAAGTGATGACAAAACAGTTGATTTTGCTCACATTTTAAGATTATAAGGCTGAACGGCATTAAATGCCATCAGTCTACAGAGATTTCTCAGTATTTCTCTGTGGAAGGAATTATGCAGTCTCTGTTGCCATCTTGTGACGGAACGTCAACCGTTTTTGCTCTGCTCAATGACAGGCTGGCTGCCGATGCGCTGAAATTATAAATGTTTAAAATATACACTATCCTTATAAATAAACGGCGTAGTTGCAATCTAAACAACTACATTCTTGCCTTAAAAAGCCTCAAATGTACATTATGTTGTCCAACAGCTGCAATATTTGTCAAACTGTATTGAGTTTATTATTCTGCTATCAGTGGCTATCTGCCAATCAGATTCAAGAACCAGACAGAACTGTTGTGTAAATAAATATTTTATGTGTTTTATTTCTATATACACACTATATTATACACAGTGATTACACACACATTATATAAACACAAACATTTATTTTGGATGCGATTAATTGCCATGAATCATTTCACACCCCCAATTTATATTTTATTGTGTTTTAAAGTCATTATTCCAGTTCACCTAAATTTTCAGAGAAAATGTCATTGACAAATACAGAATTAGCACTTGTTTTAATTGGCTAAATGGACACTATTTTTGACTGAAGTCAATAAGCTCAGAATAGCCAAATATCGACTTTACCAATGCACTTTTCTCATTTTAGATTTTTTCTTGAGGTCTTTTTCTGCTTCATTTCACACTTTCTTTCTGTCTTTTCTCAATCTGCTTTCTTTGTTTCTGTGTTTCTTTCTTTCTTTCTTTCTTTCTTTCTTTCTTTCTTTCTTTCTTTCTTTCTTTCTTTCTTTCTGCTCCGTTTTCACTCTTTCTCTCTCTTGCTCTCTCTCTCTCTCTCTCTCTCTCTCTCTCTCTCTCTCTCTCTCTCT
>CAIGQV010014432.1:15666846-15683311 GCA_903798115.1 Danio jaintianensis | reverse complement strand
CACACACACACACACACACACACACACACACACACACACACACACAGGGCCCAATGAAATCTGCTTTATTTTTTTTCCCTGAATTCCGTTTTCTGATTTTTTTTCTGACTAAATTTTAATAATAATCAAAAGCATGTCCAGTTAATTGAAATCATGTTTTTGGTTTTACAATAATTTCTGAAGAACAAAATGTACTGAATCTTAGGAGCCATGTAAAATGTCTTACGTTTTTCTCAAATTAAACCGAAAACTAAAATTAAATCAGATTTTTTTTGACTGGTTTTCTTGAAGACACTGTGAGATTTTTTTTGACTGGTTTTCTTGAAGACACTGTGAGTTCTCATGTGTACATGATATGGCGATAATGTTTCTTGCGTAAAACGGTAGAAGCTCTTGGACCAGCTCTGGAAATCAGGTTAATTGCTGCCATTAAAATTGCATACTATCAGTTCAAAATGGCATTCCAAAAATGTTTTTAGAATCATACCATGTTGAAATGAGTATTCCAAAGGTAATATAGGCTAATACACGCACCACATTGACTGCACATTGGCTGAGGATTCAATTAGAACTACAAAGAGGGTAAAAATTGTTTAAAAACTACAAAAATGGTGAGTGTGAGAGATCAACGGTTAAGTGATGAGGATTAGGGAAAGGGGTTGGAATAAGAATAAACATATTGAATAACTTATTGAAAAATGTTTATTTCTTAAATATATACTGTTTCTTCACACAAGGGTACATACTTTTGGAGTGTCTTATAAGTAGGCATCTCATCTAATATTTATTTCATATTTAAATAGTTTCTTACGATTTGATAATCACAGAGACTCATCGATTCATCGACTGGATTCTTCACACACACATGCACACACACAGACTGCAGTTGTTGCGTCCCTCCTCTATGTCTGCAGTGTACACAGTGCTTTGTGTGTTTAAATGTGTATGTGTGTGTGTGTGTGTGAAGCCATATCTAGCCACCGCAGTCTCTCTCTCTCTTTCTCTCCGCTCGTAAAAGAGCTGGAGCCCGAGCGCTAATACTCTCTGGTCGCCCCGGGTTACGGTTCACCACACGCCCCCTGCACTGCTGTGTGAGCTGGGATTGGCTGGGTTGGTGTGTGTGTGTGTGTGTGTGTGTGTGTGTGTATGTGTGGCACAGGGGGTGATGCTGTATAACAGCTCTATAAGAGCCTCAGATCTCAGGCGGAACAGGGAACCAGACCCTGTTCACAGACACTCTCCTCCCATGAGTATTGGATCAGTACCAGCCGCCAGTATCACAATGTGTGTATGTGTGTGTGTCTTGAGCAAACTCTGCCACAATCTTTCTTCCTGCTCTTCCTGCCTTCTACAGTGTGTTTGTATTTGTTAAATGTAAATACAAATACAATCACAGAAAACCGACTATACAATTCATCAACATACTGCTTTAGAGCCAGCTTTTAGATTTTAAATTAAAACTAACCACATTTGTAATACTTGTAATATTCATTGGCAGTTTATTCCATAGCAATGCCCCAGAATGTTTAAAAGACTGACGGATGTAAGCAGTTTTAAAACGACACAATGTAAAATCCGTAAGACTTTGCTTAGTTTTATAACAATGTTGCTTGTTTACTCTTGATAAAAATGCATTTAAATAAGAGGGTCTTATGTTATATTGTTATATACCATTTTAATTTTAATCTATAGGAAGCCAATCAAGGCTCTTGTAATGGGAAGTCTCAACATGTGTGAAAGAACCAACCCCTAGAACTAACCTTATCCATTTATTAAAATAGATCAGTGAAAATAAGTGAACTGTGGTTTTGAATACATTCACTGAAAGTTTAACCTTATTCTAAGAAATGAATCAAACCTGTCTAATCTAATGGCACATTACTACTGAAGTTTGAAAGGCAACTAATATGCAAAAAAATCACTTTTATAAGGGGTTTAAACACAGGTGTGTAGCAGCAGTATGTGAATATAACCAACTTCTAATGGTAAAAATTAATAAATTCTATTTTTTATAATCATACTTGATAAAAACAGTCTGCAGAAACACTTTGATTGACATTCTCTCTTTGCACGTGTCATCAGAAGGGGAAAGCCCTGCCCATTAGTGACGATCTCTCCCTCATTAGCATAAACAGCCCTGAGTGAGAAGCAGGCGACGGCCATTAGAGTTTTCACATCGTACCTGCTGAAGATAATTTTGAAAACAGGACTGGGAGCACAATCTCATTTGAATTTAAAGCGACAGTCACCAAAACGACTCAATTTGGATCAAATCCTAAAAGGGGCAGTTTCAAAAAGTTATAAAACATTGTTTGTGTGGTATTTCGAGCTGAAACTTTACATACACACTCTAGAGGCATCAGAAAACTATTTTACATCTTGTAAAAAAGGGCATAATAGGTCCTCTTTAAATCTTAATGCTGTCACAGTGAGAAACAAGACAAAGAGGAATTGTGAAACTAGTCTAATGACACTTTACAAAGCATAATGGCCTAATAAAAAGCACATTAAAACCCTCACAGTGTTGCTTAATTTTGTATTACCAGCAGAATCATTGTGATTGTTTAATCTATTGAGGGTTTTCTGTTAACATTTGAGCGATTCTGCAAATTTGAATGAATTGATTTATTTAAATAATGGATTCAATTTCAAATATTTGAACTGCCTCAAAGACATGAAGCACACTAACATACTAACATTTGAAGCATTTTTGTTACATTTATTTAAATAAGAATTGCATATGACTACGTATGAGTGTAGAATGATCCTCTAATTCAAATTATGAAAACAAAAATATCCTTATGTGTTTTTTGGTACAATGTTTGAAGCATTTTAATGACATTTGTTTAAATAAGAGTTGCTGTATGACTACATGTCAGTGTAGAATGATCCTCTAATTCAAATTATGAAAGCAAACAATATCCTTGTATGTGTTTTTGATACAATTTGATAAAATTACGTAATGTCACTCAAGCAAGAGTGCAGTTCTTTCAAAAATCAACACAATCAAATACACAACAAGACAGCATTTAAAGCCCCCGGAAGTTGCGACCGTCCATTATTTTTTTCGTATTGTGATGCCGTTCCTAGAGAAACAGAATATTAAATGAGAAAACAGTGGCCGTGGCTTGTTTTTTTTGCTGCAAACCGAATGGATGTAGTAAAGTAGGCATTTAATTCAGAAAGATCTGGAAAAGGGTTTGGGGAGAGTTATTACAACCTAACAGATACCTCCTCCTCACCATTTCTATTCGTTGTCAAAACTGACAGTAGGAGGGGCGTGGTCAAGTATGTTAGCCACGCCCAATACCTAAAAATTACGTAATCTAAGAATATAACTAAAATAAAAAAACAGGAAGTGCATTTTCAGATTTTAATTTTAATTACAAGAGCAAACTTTTTTTTTGCTTTGTTAATGACATGCACAGATGAATTGTTCACCACAAAACTGGCAATGTGAGCCAACAAAATCATATGATTAGTTTTGATTTCATGTGGACTTTAAGTTAACATTGAAAAAGTAACTTTAACACAATATTGTCTGTTTTTGCTAATCAAAATAGTTTGAAAAAGTCAGAGCAGAACGTTTGTGCCTCTGAGAATAAAACGGCAGCGTTTCGTTCTTGAATGAATCTTTTTTTGAATGAATCATTTGAGTTCTTTCTGAATGGATCAGCCTTTTTGAATCATTTGAATCAATGATTCCATGAATTACTCATTAAGGCAGGGGCAGGAACTGCCAGAACCAACTGGCAATTTTAGTGTTGCACTTATTTAACCACAAAACTCAAAAAAGTCAAATATTTATTTTTCAATGCACAACAAGGATTATTCAAGTAGTCTAAGCAAATGTAAATTCCACTAAAAAGCAAATTGAATCATTGCAATCACAATTCACAATCACAAAATCATTAATATACCAGCCTGCCCTAATGAACCCTTTTCACATTTCCGGGTTTCTCAGCAGCGTAAATTGTCATAGTTGGGTAAACTTAGAGGTCATTGAATGGGAGCATACAACAAATACTTTTTTACAATCCTATTTTCTGAAGTAATAAAAGAAAACTCCACAATGTTAAAGAAAAAGGGAAAAAATTGTGTGAGACTGATAAGGGCAACCAGAAGAGAGAACAATGCCAATTTTTTCTCTCCTGCATATAGATGCTGCATTAGAAACACCTCGCATAAGTGGTAATTCATTTTTTGTAATTTGATGCAAAGATGATATAATACATACATAAATACATATAAATATACATGCGTTTTAATATAAGTATTAAAAATGATTTAAGATGCTGATGACCGTTAAACACATCATAACAGTCTTGTGAAAAGGTCCATATGAGTATTTCTGGAGCATGTGGAAGGAGTCATGCTTAACAAGCTCCTCCCCCCGAGCTCAGGTGTCATGCTTGTATGAGAGACGCTGTGTGTGTGTGTGTATAAGAGGTCAGGGGTGGCGTGGCTGTTTGTACGGCGGCTGTACAGAGCTTTGAGTTTCAGCAGAAGGAGGGAGCGTGCAAGGCGGATGCCAGCTCCTACTCTTTAATCCTCCATCTCTTTCTCTTACTCTACCTTCTCCTTTATCTCCCTCCTTGTTTGGTCTCTTTCTCTCACGTTTCCACACACAATATGCCTCGTCTCCTTCCATCTCCTCTCTTCGTCTGGCAAACACACAAGCTCCCGGCATCAGACTGTGTTAAAGAGGTTTCGAGAGAGAGGGAACAGGGCCAGCAAAGGAAAAAAAAAAAGGGGGCCCGGTCTCTAAGTGTTCCTCTGGCTCGGGAGTATCCACTTCAGGCTCCTCTCGCCCTGTTTGCTTGTTTTATGCCCCTTTTTACGAGGGGAAGTATGTACACAAGAGCCGGGGTTTTTTTGTTTTGTTTTCTGATGCAAATAAACGTCTCGTGTTAACACTCTGTGTGAGTGTGTTGAATGAGCGGGTTTTACTTTGAGTGATCTTTCTTGTGTAACTACATGTTGATGCTTTAGTATTATACTCGTGTAGTGAGGCTGTACAGCTAAAAGCTTTGTTTGCAGTAATTAGACAAACTTCCAGCATTGGAAATCCTGCTTATTATGTTTCCTTGTGGTCTGCGACGTATTATGGTGGATCAGCGTGGTTTTAAAAGCATTTGTCTCGTAAGACGGTTGTTGATCATGGAGGGCAATCCGACATGTTTAATCAAAAAATCTATGGATTTTATATGTCAAGTTTGTGTTGTTGATAATATTGTGAACGGAAAATGCTTTTTGAATTAAAATGGAATATTTCTTTGTGGTATATTTCTTTAAATGCACAGTATTGCCAAAATGGCATCCTCATGTCGTTCCAATCTCCCTCATTTCGGGACATAAATTAATATATATTAGATATCAGCTCTCTGACCCTCCATTGCCATAAAGGATCACAAGATGTTCAAAGTCCAGAGATGACCAGCTAAGACCAGCTTGACTGGGAGCCCAGACAAAACCAGCTATGTCCAGCTTAGACCGGGCTGGTCAAGCTGGTTTTAGCTGGTCATTTTCCAGCCTGACCATCTAAGACCAGGCTGGAAATGGCCAAAACCCCTCTAAAACCGGCTGGTTGACCAGCTAAAACCAGCCATCCACCTCAGGCTGGTTTAAGCTGTTTTTTTTCAGCAGGGATAGGCTACTACAGCATATAATAAGCACGCTCTGAGCGAGAAAGTTTAGCTTTTACGGCTTCTTTCTCCACTTGTGCAAAGAAACTGGGGTGTTTATGACGTGGATCCATGTGAGAGGCAATCACCATCAGCGCTGGTTTGGCATCAACTCATTTGTGTCAAACTCTGACAAGCAATATCCTTCAGTCTTTTCATTTTGTTTCTTTGGCAAAATACGTCTGTAGGCAGTTTGGTAGTGTGGTTGCACGTGTTAACGCCTCGCGAGTTAACAAATATGTGTTGCATAGCCAATTTATGCAGCAAAACTTAAAAAATACAAAATAAAATAATATTTTTTAACCGTTTAACTGATACCATTAATTGGTTGAAACGGCATCCTTTCGGTTAACGGTTAAACAGTCAATATGAGCATCCCTACTTATGACCATTGCTGTCTACGGAGGGTCAGAGAGCTCTCGGATTTCATCCAATATATCTTGATTTGTGTTCTGTAGATGAACGAAGGTCCCTTTTTTGGGTGAAGTAATCCTTTTATCTGTGTACAATATTGCCAAAAGAAAGCTAAAATATAAAAAAGAAAGCTAATAGATACGTTCATAACACAAATGACTCAGATATCAGAATCAGGCTTTAAAAAACTTGTTTTGGTGGTATTTTGTTATTGATGGACCGGCCAATGCAATATTATTATTAAAGCCATATTAGTGTAATAAATGTATTATATCAGAGTTGACTAATTTAACTCAACACTAATTTGTTTTCTTTGTCTGTTTTTTTCCCAGAGTGCAGCAGCAGCCCCCAGCCCTGTAATGGGCAACATGCCCCCCAACGACGGCATGCCAGGTGGACCCATGCCCCCTGGTTTCTTTCAGGTAAGATGAGCTGGTTTCTTTCTCTTGCTTCCCCTCTTTTTCTCCATTCCTCACCCAGTCACGACTGCGCTCCATTCATTGATTCTCTGTGTGTGTGTGTTTGCTACCGGTGGGTCTCTCTGTGGCTGTGGGTGGCTTGACAGCAGCCTGAAGCTCTGCTGTCTGTGTGAGATCATTCTGACCCTTTTTTTCCCCACACTATATTCCTGTAAGATTTCTGTAAGATGAAGGTGCACAGTGTTAAGTGTTAGTGGAAAGTAGATGTAGATTCATTTTTTTTTTTGGAGCCAGGTTACACTTCCTATCTCAAAGTCTTGGAGATCCCAAACGGAAATCGGCCATGGTTTACTGAACGGCCAAGATCCAGAGTTTGGAGGTTTTTAAACACACTGTTTTTCATGCATTTGTGAATATATGTATATATATATTTATTATTATTATTTTTTTCAACTCTATTTGGTTTATTGTTTTTTTTTCCCAGAGTCTTTCAGAGTCTACTCTGAAAAAAATTATTCATTGGACTTTAAAGTTTTTTTAAAGGTGCTGTATGTAAATTTTTGAAGCATAAATACCATCTAAAGCATAAAAATACCATAATATGTTTGCAGATATTTAAGAAACATGCCAAGTGAACATACTTGTTTATCTGAAAAACAATGCTGAAGTCAGATATTCTGCTTTGAAAATGTGTTTTCCGTGCCAGAAGGCTGTCTTTGTTTTGGTCATTTTAACCTGCCCAATGCTGGTTTAACCAATTATATTTCAGCACCCCGGGTTGCCTTGGTGGAAAACCGTAATATTCATTCATTCATTTATCATCAGGCTCTGAAAGCTCGTGACCGAAATGCGACAGTAGCAGACTCCGAAATGAGAGGCAGATTTCCACATGAGGTTATTAATTAGCAAATGATACAAATATTACGAATGTAAACATTAGGTGAGCAGGTTACATTGTAACCGCGTGTCCTAACAACACGCTTCATGACGGGATACGCAGTGATAAGCAATTTGGCTGTTTGCACCAGACGAAACACGACAGAAATTTAAATACAGCCATTCAGAAACACAGAATATGCACTCACTCACGAAATTGTAAGGTTTATAATCTAATTAATACATATTAACCCTCTTTAACATTATTAAATGTACATGCTGAATCACTCATATGTGTTTAGTTCAATTTCAAACGGTTTATTTTATTTTCAAGATCTGAGGTAAACTATCTGCTGCTGCTTTCAGTATATGGCAATAAATTTCATGTAAAATGGCATTCAAACTCACATTATTAGCATTTAACACTGAATAAAGCACATAAGGTTTACCTGAGGTGATCATTGTCAGTTTTCTGTTGTTCACCTGTGAGAAATAGAAGCCGTTTCTAATATATCAATTCGAGGTGTTGGTTTGGACAAAAACTTTAATATGGAAAATATTCCTTCTATCAGGTGCCATTACTTTTATATAGAACACGGTTTAAATCACTTGCTCCTGTCCTCAATCTGGCAACCTGCGTTTGCGTTTGTTTTGATCCAGGAGTGCAATACCTAGTTCAACCACTGGATGTCAAACTTACATACTGCACCTTTAAGGTAAGTGGTTGCAAATAATTTATATGGGCTGAATTTAAACAAACAAATTAATAATTTATATAGGCTGAATTTAAACAAACAAAATTATTATTTAAAGTATCCAAAATGCACTTTTAAGTGTTTCATTTGTCACACTTTAAAAAAAAAAAAATCTGTGTCTCTAGATTTCAATTACAATACTGATGTAATTGATCATATACAATGTTTCATTACACACACACACACACACACACACACACACACACACACACACACACACACACACACACACACACACACACACACACATGCAAAAATCTATTTGAAAATGTATTTTTTACTCACTATTTGCAGTGTTTTCTAAGTTATTGAGTGACAGAGAGATAAAAAGATATTCTCAAAATCCCCTGTGTAAAAACGTTTGGCTTTGTGAAAAAAAGAAACACTTTGTCTGAAATGTATGCAAAATAGTGCAAATTTAATAAATAAAAATGCATCATTTGCAATTTTAAACATACATTTTTAGAAAACTTGTAATACATTTTTTTTAGCAATTTGTTATGTAATCAATGAACTCTGAAATATGACAAATTATTATTATTCTTTTTTTTACCCTATTCACAAGCAGTGCTAGCCTTAATGCGGGTCCTATAACAAATCAATGGAAACAGTTGTTAACTGATGGTCAGTTAACTGTATAACTAAGCACATTATATAGAAAGAGAGAGAGCGAGAGAGAACAGAGAGAGAGGGAGAGAGAAACTGAATGGGATTTCCTCTTTAACATCTTGTATAATCTCGTTCATTTCTTCTTTCAAAGCTTTTTCATTGTCTTTCTTCATCATTCCTCTGTACATCTGCTTGCAGCTTTATTCATTCCATACTGCAGGCTGTGTTGTGTTCATTAAGATGCTGTATGTGTTTTATGGAAGCGTGTGTGTGTGTGTGTTTTGACAGTAGAGTTTTCTCTCAGTGATCAGTCTGTTATGAACGGACGGCCTGTGAAAACAGATCAGTGATGACTGTACAGCAACTTTATGAAGATTTTTTGCTTGTTCTGAGTGGTGTTCGCCTGTGGAAACATTGATGCTATTATGCTATTAGATTCTTTTTTGTTTTTTGAGGTTGCTAAGGGTTTCGGAGTGTTTTTAGCAGTCGCTAGGTGGTTTCCTGCTGGCACAAGTTAAAATAACCTTTAAGTCTTTATGATTTTCTGTTCCCCTTCTCTGTTGTATTGTTTTCACCCATGTATCGTCCTGCAAGTGAGAAGTCGCTTTGAAAACTAAATCACGGTTCTCCTGAAACTTGCTGCTTTTTAGAAACCATTTATGTGCAAAAAGAATAAACTTTCTCCAATGGAAAAAGTAGTACATTTTTCATGCTGTAACGGTTCGCCAATAGGTTTAAAACATATTTATTTATTTACATTAACTGTTAAAGATACATGATATACAGTATTGGTACCATAAAATTGGCTATTATAAAAAAAGAAATGTTTTTTCAATTATTTTTTTACTATGCTGTCATCTAACACACATTAAAGGTTAATCTTTAGAAAATGCTAATCATTTAATTACAGTGTTAAGTGTATTTTATATCCAATTTTGATGCTTAATCTTTGTAAGACATTCAAAATATGAATCATTTTCATGAAGTACATTTTGTAATATTTTTCCATTAAAACCATATTGTTTCTGATCAGCAACATCTCATTAAAAAGGGGTTAAACAAAAAAACAAAAGTCATGTTTCAGATGTTACAATGCTTTCACCAGACTTTTACAGAATTTATTTATTTAGTTAAAAATTCAAATGACTCAAAAACCACACCATAAAAATAATATAAATGTTACTCTAAAAATAAATGAATTCATTTTACTTGAATAAACTTTTACAGATGGAAAAAGTGGTAAATTTTTTATATATATATATATATATATATATATATATATATATAATTTTAATGTTGGCCATTTGTTGTTTATATGATGAAATAAAAATAATGATTAGTGACTTTAGCCTATTATAAATGGACAGTATTTGAATATCAGTGCATCCCTACTAATTTGTATGAGCAAGTTCAATTAAATTGTAGGAAAATTCTATTTATTTGCATCAAAAATATTCTCCAATTGTCCGTGGGTGGATATCTGGACGTATTCTTCTATTATTCCCACTTGCACCTGTTTACACGAAGCATCAGATCCACAAAACCACACGTACAGTACAAGCACAGACACACACACACAGAGCCTCATAATCAAACATGCATGTACACATCCACAGTCCTTCCCATGATGCAGCGCTCGCTTAGTGATGGACAAGGCTGGCATTTGGCAGTGTTAGCAATAAAGCAGAGCCGAGGGAGGAGACACTTTCTGACGCTGGTCGGGGAAAGGTTTGAGGAGAAGAAGGTTTTTGGAGAAGCAGAGAAGTGCTATTTATATCAGATCAGCACTGAGGGAGAGAGAGGAGGTGTGAGGTGCACTGGTGTGTGTGTGCGAGTGTGTGTGTGTGCTGTTTCTGAAATCTGTTTCTTTGAGAGAACAGGACTGTGTGGTTTTGGGTTCATTCATCTGTTTACTTGGGACATTTTAGCTAATAATGTGGATCTTTGTTTTTATTATGGCAGATACAAAATAATACACTAGCTTTGGATGGTATCTGTGGTGAACTGTTTGATTCAAAATATATAGGGCTCCACCAAACACGAATTTGTGATTTTTGTGTACGTCTAGTCAAGTTATTCATTGAACCGGTGTCACATACAGTAAAAATGTAGTTTATTTTGGACATTTACCATAGTTACCTTGTTGTTTAATTCATATAGCATCGTTTCAATATCACATCGTGTACGTTGAAGGTTTTAAAAGTCTAATCCTTTAAGCAATATTGTTCAAAACGTTGGGGTAAGATTAAAAATAAAAAGTTAAATTATTTATAAAATCAGTTATTCATTATTAAATGTAACAGTAAAGATATTTGTAATGTCGTTAGGGCTGGGCGATTAATTGAAGACAATTTTTCATCCACATATTGTTAGTAAAGCCGGTTGTGTAATCAGTAGTAAATCTCCAGCTTTTTTTTACTAGACAGAGTCATAGTGCACTGATAAGCTACCCAATATTGTGTTCATAATTGCAGACGATTTAATTGCGTCATAATGAAATTAAAAATATCTTTCTGGAGTATTGATAGCTGTCTGCGTAAATTATAAATCATAAATTATGTTCCATCTGAAAGCACGCAAAAATATTACATTTAATAAAATTTTTACTTCAAACTCACTTCCTAACTTTAGTGGAATGCTTGAATTAGATCTTGCTGTAGACGATTGCATAGTCATGTGATTATTGGTCACATTGAATCAATGAAAGCAGTTAAATCTTCAGTTTATTCAGAAACTATAGAGATTTTCTGTGTGAGAGCGCCCTCTGGCCTTTGGAGGAAATTTACTACTAATTACAGAACCGTGCTTCACTAACAAGATGTACATGAAAATCAGTGCTTTTGCTACAACGCGATTGCGATTTTGTTTCTGTTTATCGCCCAGCCCTAAATGTAACAAAAGATTTCTGATTCACATAAATGCCATTCTGATTCACATAAATTTACAGTATGTTTAATCCAAATACCTAACAAAAATATATATTTTATTCTTAAATTAATAATAAATATTCTTAAATATTTATTGTCAATTTTGCTCTTTTGTTTTTTTCCAGGTATACATTTTATTTTGAAATTCAGTGTCCCAGCAATGTTCCAAAATCATTTACGTTTCATTGATTATGACTGATTATGAACATAAAGAAAACATACATCCCGGTTTTTATTATATAGGATGTCAGATGTAGAGAAAGAAGTGAACGGGTGTTACGGAAGGTAACCAAGATTGTTTAGCAGAGACTGTGAGCTCCACCACTGCTGTGTGTGATGAGGTGTAATGAACAGTCGTGACCTCAGCGATACTCTGAGCTAAAGAGGCCTTGAGCATCCCGAGACCCCTCTAATCCTTCCCTCAGACACACTCGGAAAGATGCAGGCGGCCAGCGAAAACACACACAGGCACACACACACATTCACGCACACACGCATACACACACGCACACACACACACGTACACACACACACACACTTGATGCTGTTGGTTTCTGGGACAGCCAGTAGAGCAGCTCTCATGCCAGACCCCGCAGCCATCTACTCTCACAGGGAGGTCAGAGATGGGCCACGGATAAATCACAGACCAAAATCTCACAAAAAATAGCCCTTACCTGAATCAAAAAACATTTATCAGAGCATGTGAATCATGTATGCGTTTTATAAAGTCAGCTTGTGTCATTATAAATGCATCACTCACATGGCAATGTTGTCTCAAGTCAATTAAAGATGATGTGAAATTGAAGGAGTGATCATCTTTTCTTCCCAAAAAATAAAGTTAAATGACTTCTCATGCCATTGATCACATCATGCTTTAAATAGTATTGATGTCTTTGGGGGTGAAGTTATTTTAAAATAAAGATAAAAGAAATTATGTAAAACGAAGTCTTACAAAAAAGTCAGTTTTAATTTCATGGTGACTTTGACTCAATGTATTGGCACTTAATCTTGTATGTTTTGGTCACATTTAGTTCTAAACTACATTGAATAATGTGGCCAGTAGGATTTGAGTATCAGCATAGTCGCGAATAAATTGGAAACAACCAAAGTTGGAAAGTAACTAAAAATACCAAGTGTGAAGCTGCCAACACTATGGCTCCACAAATTTATTTATATAAAAATTCACTAGAAAAACATAATTGTTATGGTTTGTAAAATACATGCTGATGTCTATGGAAACGGCAATAATAATTATTTTTGAACATTATCGGACGATGTGTTTTATTCACATTATATAGACACTGTTTAGGTTGCTAGAATGTTTATTCTCCTAGTTAAACAGCCACTTGTTTTCATGCGTTTCAGGAGAAGTTGATGAATTAACATGTTGTAAGTTAGCAGTTAGCAGTGCAGACTAACGTTGTGGGGCCCATCACCTGTCGTAATCAAATAATACGTTTTTGCCATGGAAACTCTTATGTGATTCGTTCTAAATAATGTTCACATTAGAAAACAGTCAGGAGTATGTTAAATCAGCAGGAGTATGTAAAATGTATGCGTGAAAAGACTTTCGCATAGCATGTGAGATTTCAAGCACTCGGGCTCTTCATCAGAGTCTTGGTGTTGTTGAATTTACATTTGTTTTTTCTAAACCAAGTCCCTCAAAACCAGCTAAAAAGGCTGTAAGTGGTTGTTGCTGAAAAATGAATCCATGAAGAATTTATTTGATTGTTTGCCATTACAGTGACCTTGAGGTGAGGTTATTTCTTAAAAAATGTTGTTGCAAGAGTTATAGTTTTTTCTGTTTTGTGTACATTTGACTGAAACAGCTTCTCAAAAAAAGATAAAATGTGGAACAGGACTTGATTTCTATTGGTCGGTCTCATGTGAGTGACATTGTAAGATTGTAAAACAGATTGTTTATAATTCATGTATTTTGAAACTGGAGTCTTGTATTGCAAAATGCATCAGTTGCAGACAAAGTTGACATGACACAGAAAATGTGAGTTTTTATTCTTGTTGTGATGTTTATTTGCTGCTAGTGAGTCCATGAGAGGAGCGTCACGGTGGCGCAGTGGGTAGCACAATCGCCTCACAGCAAGAAGGTTGCTGGTTCGAGCCTCTGCTGGGTCAGCTGGCATTTCTGTGTGGAGTTTGCATGTTCTCCCCGTGTTCGCGTGGGTTTCCTCCGGGTGCCCCGGTTTCCCCCACAAGTCCAAAGACATGCGGTATAGGTGAATTGGGTAAGCTAAATTGACCGTAGTGTATGTGTGTGAATGAGTGTGTATGGATGTTTCCCAGTGATGGGTTGCGGCTGGAAGGGCATCCGCTGCGTAAAACATTTACTGGATAAGTTGGCGGTTCATTCCGCTGTGGCGACCCCAGATTAATAAAGGGACCAAGCCGAAAAGAAAATGAATGAATGATTGAATGAGTCCATGAGAGCTGAATTTGTTCATTAGGAATTGATTGGATTGTTGTGGTTTGCTATTGGTGGATCTCTTGTGATTCTCATGTCCTCATCATCAGCTAAGAGAAGAGATAAAAATAATAATACTATAATTACAAGTTCAGGTAAATCATGTATAATAAATACTGCAATATTCTATAAATTCATTCATTCATTTTCTTTTTGGCTTAGTCCCTTTATATATCTGGGGTCGCCACAGCGGAATAAACCGCCAACTTATCCAGCATTTGTTTTACAATTCATCTATACCACATGTTTTTGGACTTGTGGGGGAAACCGGAGCACCCGGAGGAAACCCACGCGAACATGGGGAAAACATGCAAACTCCAAACAGAAATGCCAACTGACCCAGCCGGGGCTCCAACCAGCGACCATCTTGTTGTGTGCTACCCACTGTGGCACCGTGCTGCCTATTCTATAAATATGGTGACTTAAAAATCAACCTACCAACATTTACTTTTTTAATACGTTTTAGGCTGTTTGTGACAGAAGGGAAAAGAGAAAGAAATGTTAAAATTATATTGAAAAATGTATTGTGTAGCAAGAATATGACTTTTTTTTTTAAGCATCCATGGTGAGGAACCTACATCTTTAAATCCCACAAAATGTTCTTTATAGTGGAAGGATCTTGTGATCTTTCAAGAACTCTTTATGGAAAAGTTCTTTAGGGAACCCAAAAATGCTTCGCCCCAAAATCAGTATTCTGAAAGCATTATCTTGGTTGTTGCTAGACGGGATACAGCTGCGGCCCAGAAGTTAACAATAATTATTTATTATATTTTCCATTAATTTTATTTTTTTAACATCTACCCCTACCCCAACCATCACAGTAATGTAAAAATAGTAATTTTACAGAGTATTATTCATATTATTTATTAAATTATCCGTTAATTCTATTCTATTAACGCCTAACCCAACTCTAAATCCTAAACCCAACCATCACTGTAATGTAAAAATATTAATTAAACCAAGTATTATCCATATTATTTATTAAATTACCCATTAAATTGTATCTTATTAACGTAAACTTAAACCTAACCCTCACAGTAATGTAAAAATATATATTATTGTTGTACAATGTCACAAAAACGATGCTATACTGATGCGAGTATCTGCAGCTGTATGTCAACTAGACTTTACCCATTATCTTTTAGTAGTGAATCTGAAAAGAGTGGTGTTATTTGGGTTGGCGTGGAAGGGTCATTGTTGTTCTGCGGCTGTGGTGGTCAGCGTGGAGATTTCTGCTGGTGTTGGATGGATGGTTTCCTTAGCTGCTCTCCAACCAGCGGGAGGCCTTGTCTGAGGTCTGAACACTGGCCAGAGGTCAAGAGGCGGTAATAAGCACGGGTCACAACCACATACACACACTCAACAGGGCGGCCAAAAATCCAATGAAACCATCTGAAGAGCATTTTTTTTGTTTTGTTGTTAAACTTCCAGTATAACTTGAAGTGATTAGTTTAATGTACACATCTTATTTCTGTTGTTGACGTCAAAACGTGAGGATGTTCAGTGCTCAGACAAGTAAATACCTTTTTTGTGCTTTAGGTTTGCTTTGTTAACACTGCCCCCGAGTGGTCAATAAGCGCTATTGCAGCTGTCCAGCGGTCGTCATTCAGAGTGTATGAATACTGTCAAGCTAACTGCCCCCTTTAGGGCCTGAGAATAGAGATTGAAGGCCGGCCATGCCGTAAGTGGCAGGTTATTATCTCCTCAAAGGTGTCGGAAGTGATTTTTATATATGGCTGTTTTGAGGCAGGACTGCAGAGCGAGCGTGATTGGCTGGAATGGGTGCACAGGACCCGTTATGGCATATGCTTCTCATTCAGGCTTGTTGTTCAGGGAGAGGGAAGAAATGAAGCCATGCTCCTTTGCTGCATGTTTGTTATTAGTCATATAGTCTCAGGTTCCTTACAGAACCGTTTTAGACCTGAGCTCAATGGCCTGTTGATCATTAATGAACACTAATGGAAGCTCTGTTCAACAGTTCTAGAGAGCAAAGGGGTTTAATAGGTTTTTTTGCGACACATTTCGGAGAGTTTCTTTACAGTACATACTGTACATGAGGAACGCTGGTCTGTATGCTTTATTTCTGAATTTCTGTAGAAAATGTGTTTGGTATTTGCATAGATATATAATACAATATATACAACAATATATATCCTCTGATTTTTTTTTCTTTTTCAAATATTTCCCAAGTGATGTTTGATGGAGCAAGGAAATTTTTACAGTATTTCCTATACTTTGACTGGAATAAATACAGTTTAATATTAAAAAAACATTTTTAAGGTCAATATTATTAGCCCTTATT
>CAIGQV010014432.1:15633830-15654372 GCA_903798115.1 Danio jaintianensis | reverse complement strand
CTCTTAAATAAACAAACAAATAAAAAACATAAAAGACTAAATTAAATCAGATTTATTTTGAACTCTTTACGAATGTTTCGAAACTTTAGACAAGTGTTCAATGGAAGGACAAAAAAAGATTCATAAATCTTCATTTGTGTTCTGAAGAAGCATGACACGAGGAATAAATGATGACAGAATATTCATTTTAGCATGAATGTACTCTTTAGTGCACAAGAGGTCATGTCAGTTTGCTCTGAAAGGTGACGCTGACCTTCATCATCAACACGCTAATCGAATAACTCCTCAAAAGCACCCGGCAGCAATGTTTCAGGCGAACATGCTTTAATACCGCCAATTCACAAAGCATTCACTTTTTGCTGCTTTTCCTTTTAGCTCAAAGGAAAACTGCACGATTCAGTTTCCCTTTGTAAACTAAAAGCATAACTAAGCACATATTAAAGTTTCTAAATGTATTGATTTTACTTGAGCAATTACCATCCAGCCTAGTTTTGCCTCAAGCATCGCCTCTCTTAAAAGTGAAACATCTGCACATTAGTCAAAGCGGCTTAATGGCTCCCCTGTGCCTTGTGTGTGTCTTTGTTTAAAAACGGCTAGTTCTCTTAAAGTACGGCAGGTACTTTTACACACAGAGAACAAGCTAAGAATGGCTTTGTGTGTGTTTTTCGTTCCCTCAGGGTCCACCGGGAGGAGGTGGTCCACCAGGAACTCCCATAATGCCAAGCCCAGGAGGTAAAGTACTGTTCTCTTACTTATCTCTTTTTTTTTTGGTTTTGTTTTGCATGTCATTCACACACACTCATCTCTATAATCGGCACAGCCAGAAACAGTTCATGTCTCTCCAGGAAGAAAAGATGCTCAAACACCCTATTTAAAACCCTCCCCCTAAACCCAAGCCAATATCACTGCAAGGTTACCTGTGCTTCCTTCCTCTGGCAGGAAAACAAAAAAAACATGTGACATCATCGCCATCCCTCCCACTATGTTAATGTAATTCCACTCCACTCGCTTCTGTTTGTGATGCCGGAGAGCAGATTATGAGCGTCTCCCTTCTTGTTTTCTCTCGCACACACAAGCTATAAATCATTGAAGCGGTACATTTACTATGGTGATTAATCCCGGCCAGCCATGTTCTGTATTGATCTAGTGTAGTGCTGTAGTGCACTTGGCTATCCCAATATGCTGTGGTCTATTATTTCGGATAAGTTTTTTTGGAGTTAACAGTGGCTTTCTTTTGTAGACTCCACAAACTCCAGTGAAAATATCTACACTATGATGAACCCTATTGGACCAGGAGGAAACAGACCCAATGTATGTATTACCTTGAGTTTTGTTATGTTTTGTTTTCCAGAAGTTCTGAAAATACTGTTTTGAAGTTTAGGAGTTGTAAGATGTTTCTGGGGGGAAAAGTGTTCTGCGTTTGGATTTATTTGTTCAGAAATACAGTAAAAACGCTAATATTGTGAAAGACCTTTCTTTTTTACTATTTAAAAGTTTTTTCTGTTTTAATGTAATTTATTCTTATAATGGCAAAGCTGAAAAGTCTTCAGTGTCATGTCATCCTAAGAACCATTTAAGTGTGTTAATTTTTTTGTGGCATTTGATACTTGTTTATTATCAATGTTGAAAATAAATAAATAAAAAAGTCACTAGAGAGAATTAATTTAAAATACCAATATTTTGTCTTGACTGAGTTTTGTTTAATTTAATTTATACTTGCTAATTAAAAGCCTTCATATATATATATATATATTCATATATAACATATATTTATATGTTATATATTATTAGTGATGGGAATAACGGCACTATAAATAAACGGCGTTACTTTTTTCAGTAACGAATAATCAAATGAATTACTGTTTCCCCTGTTACAACGCCACTACCGTTACTGACAATAAAATGTGCGTTACTATAATTGAGAACACTGAAGCGGTTTTCATGCGAGCAGCTTCTCTCTCAGCCATAGAACCTCTCTTTCTGGGGTGTGTGTGTGCGTGTGCGTGCGTGTGTATTCCGGGCTGGGGCAGGACACATAACCAACCAGTGATGATGATTGGTGTGTCTGTGAACGGGGTGTAACTGAGAACGTGATAATTGGCTTAGAGTACATTTCCATCCTTTGCCAATCGGAGGCAGAGTAGGGCGGCCATTCACACATAAGCATGCGCACAGCCAGTCACACACACCAATGACCAGGAGTCAGAACGATTGCAAATCCAACAAGTTTAAAGGTAGCGTTTGCAAACCGGAAATATAAGCACTACTTTTCTATCGTTGAGGTGAAAGGCAAAATTTTTTATGTATCATATATGTAACTTATGCCCGGGAAAAATAGAGTCTCTCTGCTTTGGTGACAAGTAACTCTAATCTAATGAAGCACCTCATGTCGTCACATTAGTAGCTACGCAGGTGAGAACGTGAGCTCTGCTACCAAAGGAAGAGAAAAGGCCACGACATCAAAGCAACTAAAACTTGACTTTTCTCCACCGCAAACACTTCAGACAGAATTAAACAAAATTATATCTAATATCTCTAAGTTCTAAACCATCTATTGTGTTTTATTGTGCAACTATAGTAATGATAATATTTGAATTTGATGGTTGTCTCTCACATTGTCCCACAACAACATTAAAATAGTGTAGATTAGCGTACAATGTTTTATATTTATTTAGATTTTAGTTACTTTCCATGGTAATTAGTTACTTTTATAATTATGTAACTCAGTTACTATTTGTGAGAAGTAACTAGTAACTATAACTAATTACTATTTTAAAGGAACATGCCCAACACTGTATATTATTAATTTTATTAAATGTTTTTAATTAGCAAAAAAAACTGTCAGTCATACAGTCACATATATATCACTTTTCGGCACATCTAATGTATTTGCAAAGCCACAGCTAAAGTTTGATTCCCTTTTGATTTCCAAACATATTATATATGATTTATTATACAACTCTTTTGAATACTCCATTGTGGTTAATTGTGACATTCAGCAGTCAAACATTTATGTATTATCTCTAGCTGTGCTCTTTTCTGTAGTGCTAACTCTCATATCACATCATGGTCTCTTTCTCCTTACATAATGCTGCAATTTGAAATTGAATCAATATTTAATGTCCAATTATTTATTTATCTGCCAAGGAGTCATATAGTAAGTGTCATAATGTTCAGTCAGAGATAAATCCCTGGGATACAAAAGAAACCCCCTTAGTGTGATTTAAGACCTGCCTGGAATTGTTTGTAATAAAGTGGTGCCTGATTGTACATTATGCTTTACTTATATTAAATCTAGATGTCACATTATGATCATTATTTTCATATACACAGATGTCTTTGGATGAATCAAAGGGGACTTTTTTTACTCTTTCAAATTATATTGTATAATAAAGAAGCCTTAAATGACTTGGGGCACTAGATGTGGTGTGGTTGGTTGAATAGGATTGTTTTTATGTTTCTCAGTTCCCCATGGGTCCTGGTCCAGATGGCCCAATGGGCGGCATGGGTGGCATGGAACCTCATCATATGAACGGATCATTAGGTAAGCGTTAAGTCCACATTGCACTACATCATAATAATATTTCATTTAGTCATACACCTGTATACTTAATGTATTTGATCTATTTCAGGCTCTGGTGACATGGATGGGTTGCCAAAGGTAAGAAAGGTTTACTTAGTCAGCCAGCATTTATTGATTTTCAGATCTTGTCTTAAACTATCTTTGTCATACATTGTTTTCACTGCAGAACTCGCCCAACAACATGGCAGGCATGAACAACCCACCCGGCACACCGCGGGACGACGGAGAAATGGGAGGCAACTTCCTCAACCCATTCCAAAGTGAAAGTGTGAGTAGATTCTGACCCGAACCCAGAGACCTGCCGTTCCCTTCACCTGCCAACCATATACTCTACTGTTCAAACATTTGGGGTCACTCCATGCTTGAATACTTAAACGTCCCATGAAATTAAAATACAATTTTTGGATGTTAGTTTCAGGATATCTGTTAGCTAGTGTGCTCCAAAACAATGACAAAAGTTGCGTTTCGAAAATATAAATCTGCTATAAACATGCAAAGCTTGTAGTTTTTCCACTTCCGACTTAAATGGATCAACGATTTTTTTTCACGTCACCTCTTCAGTTTCTCATCAAATCTTGACCAATCAAAAGCTCTCTAGTATCTGGCATGCCCCACCCCCTTCAAGATGCTTTTTCATTTGATGCACTTGAGCTCAACCACTCTCACTGGCAGAGCTGTGATAAAAACGAAACGCCATTGGCTGTTTGTTTTTTTTAAAGGGGAGGAGCTACTCTATGTCCCACCCTCTCTTCACTTTTCAGTAGAGATTACGTCAAACATTGAATCAAAAATGCACATTTCAAAGCACTTCACGGGACCTTTAATTAGGAAAGGACACGTAAATTGATCAGTATTGGAAGTAAAAACTTTTAGTGCCATCCTGCACATTATTTCGTGCATTTTTATTTAAAGCACAACAGAGAAGTATTGTTCCTGTGTACTTTTCATCAAAGGTTCTTAGGTTAAATATGGGTTTTAAATCATAAGAGGAAATAATTAATAACATTTTTGAGATCAGATTAGCTCTGTTGCCTCACAGCAAGAAGGTCACTGGTTCGAGTCCTGGCTGGACCAGTTGGCATTTCTGTGTGTAGTTTGCATGTTCTCCCCGTGTTCGTGTGGGTTTCCTCCGGGTGCTCCGGTTTCCCCCACAGTCCAAAGGCATGTGATATAGGTGAATTGGGTTAACAAAATTGGCTGTAGTGTTTGAGTGCATGTGTGAATGTGAGAGTGTATGGGTATTTCCCAGTAATGGGTTGCGGCTGGAAGGGCATCCGCTGCTTAAAACATATGCCGGAATAGTTGGCGGTTCATTCTGCTGTGGCGACCCCTGATAAATAAGAAACTATTCATTAATAAAAATCATCAAAAAAAGTTATGGTAAAAAAATAAAGCATATGCATAAACCCAAACAGGAAATAAACAGGTATTGAATAAGCATGCGTCCTATTTTGTCCTGAACTGTGCAAACTGAAACAAGAGATCCAGTAAAAAGCATCAGAATAGCATCTCTTACTAAGCACATGTTAAATGGGAAGAGTCGAGAAAGCAGCAAAGAAACAAATTAATATTATTAGATCGAAAAGAGTGTATTCAGATCATTTTTTTCGTCCCCTTAGAAACTGTAACTTAATTACATTTTTCTTGCAGTAACTGTAACAGATTTTGGTTACAATTATTTTGTAATAAAATTATGTAACACTTACATGTAACTAACGACTTTCCCACACTTGACACTGATAATGATAACTGGTAATTAACATTGAAAACTTAGCTTTCAGCTTCAATATTTTGACATATATTAACACAGAAATCATCTCACAGTATTTCAGCTTTCTGTGTTTTTAATCTTGGCTTTCAATGCAAAGTGTATATATATCTTACAGACCCCAAATCTTTGAGCAGTGGTGTAGATCTGCCCAGCAGGCACTCAGAAGGCCCCACCTAGTGGACATGAAATGTATAACAGACCAGAACATCAAATATATACATTATATAAAAAAGAGAGAGAGAGATCAAAAATGATTTGATTTATAAGTATTAATGATTCAGTCCAAGAGTGAGTGCTGGAATGGTTTCTGTTATAAAAGACCAGCAGTTTCCCGGACAGACGCTTAGGTCGTTCATCTTGAAGTTTTCTGCCTTGGGTTACTGCTTTGTCAACAAAATCATGCATCTTATTGCTGTATTTTGAGACAGTGACGACATAATCATCTTGTATTTGCTCTGTGTGGAGTTCTCATAATCTCACCTCCGCTATATATATCCCCCCCTTTCTCTCTTTCCAGTATTCACCCAACATGACGATGAGTGTGTGATTTCATCTGATATCGTTTTATTTGGGCTTTTCTTTTTCGTTTCATTTTCAAACCTCCTCCGACCGCCCCCGTTCCTTTTTAACCCCGCCCCTCTCGTCAACCGACCCCCGGCACCCTCTGCCCATCGGATCTCTGGCTTTTTCTGCACAGCCTTCTGGGACGTCCCACGAGCAGAGGACTCACATGAAAGTGGCCCATCCCGGCTTGTGCAAAATGGCCACCGGCAACAGGAAACAGCCCCAGAGCCACAGGAAGAGCTTGTTGACTGAATCTCCCTGCCTCCCGGACTTCCTCCCTAGTTCAGGACACTAACAGGGCTGAACACACACAGGAAGGCAGGTGTATGTGTGTATGTTTGAGCAGTTTCACCGGGCTGCTCGCTGTATGATCTTTACGAACTCACTCCACTTTTGTTGATTCATTTTTTTTTAAATCTTGAACGGATGCAGTCGTTTTTACAGTGGAAATTATCTGCACCTTTTTTTCCTCCATTTTATCGTGTAAATGCAAGAGGACACTCATCGCGTTGGGTTCAGCAATGAACTTTTTCATTATTCTGTGTATGTATTGTATTATTATCAATTGTTGATTTAATTTTTATTTGGAATAATATTGTAATGATGATTATTGGTTAGGTTTTGATCGTTTTTCGAAAGGGGCACATTGTATGTAAACCATGAATTTGACAGAAAAAAAGCACACATCCATAATGCACAAACACGTGTCATGGCTTCTGCTGGAAGTCTACGCTACGTTTTGTGTTTGCTGTGAAATCTTACCTCCCGCTGATTGAAAAGGTATCTTTTATTCTATGTCTATGTACAGGAAATGTACAGTAGTTTTATTGTCGCTGTTGAGTAAAAACCAGCAGTGACTTTAACCTCTTCAGACCAGCCTGCGTCTCAAAAAACAAACGCGTTTTCCAGTCTAAAACGATCTGTAGACAGGAAGTGATGTCATACTAGAGCTGAAAACGTGGAGTAGGTCTGTCTGCGGATTGCAAGATAGAGGTGTAACATGAAGGGGCGTAACTTGTAGTACGTTAGAGGCATAACTTGAAGTTATGGAGACCCACATGTCAAAACTATGTTGTCAGCAAGATGACGCTGTACATCAGTTATTAACGTCTACACCTACTGCACACCTAAACCCAACCATCATCGTTATTAACGTCTACACCTTCCCCAACCCTAAACCCAACCATCACAGTTATTAACATACAGCCGCGAGTTGCGGAGGCTTTCATACTTGACGCACTCGCCATTGTCCTGTTATTTGCAACCACAGGGGGCCACTTGAGTAGGCTAACTGTCATGACAAAATGGACGAAGAAGTCAACGAGTGGAGTTGCACGGTTGCTAAATAAATGAATATAACAATATATCAAATCAATTGGTTGTGGATAAATTTGGAGAAAACTTGTGAAAATATTTGGTGAAAATGTTCTGTGGTAACTATTTCCGCCATCTTGCCAACAACATCTCGTTGTGACATCTTGCATGGTTCAATAGGATCTCGATAACTGCAAGTTATGCCTCTAACTTACTACAAGTTACGCCCCTTCATGTTACGCCCCTGTCTTGCAGTTCGCAGACAGATGGAAACGTGCGGTTATACGTCGAACTAGTGCTAAACTTGACTCAAACACAGACTCGCCGCGATCGCAGCTTATTTATTTGTTGTTTTTGTTCATGAATGGATTTCTCGTGCACAACGTCTCGCATGCGACCCATCAGGACATACTGTACACATGTAAATATGCCAGTCTGAGATACCTCTTGAAAGATTTGTATCGTTCTGTTCCTCATCAGAGACCCACATGCTATTCCTTCTGCATGAATCTGAACAGAGGCGCTTCTAGTCACTTCACATTTCAACTGAGGTTCCTGTTGGCCCGGTGCTCATCATACTGGATATAGTTTCAGGTGTGGAAATGGAGTCCACCTCCTTAAGCACATTTTGGTAATTACGCGTTCTATATTACACCAAAAACTTTAGTTATCAGCGCTTATTAAAAGGTGAGGGGTCAGTAATGTGGAGTACTGAATGAGAACTGCATATTCCTGACAACCTGTGTTTCATAATATACATTTCATTTCACTATATATTGCACCTTCTAAACATATGTAGTGCGTAAACGTAAACCTTTAATTTTGTCATAATAATTTTCCATTGCAATTTTTGTTTATACAATGGGAATGGAAAACATTGATGATGATTTAACTTTACACCATGTCCTAACAACATGCGACGATGCAACGTGTGTTAAAAACTAATCTTTTTTATGTTAAAAGGAGTTTTAGTCCTAACCATCTCCGAAGGCGATATGCAACTTTTTTTTGTTTTAGAAACAGTTTCTATTTCTGCGATGCCGTGGCTGAAACAACAGCATAAACTACTATAAAAATGATCACCTCAGGTGCTGATTATGGGCTTTATTCAGTGTTAAATATCACCAGTATGAGTTTGAATACCATTTTATGTGACATTCTGAATGTGCCAGCAGACAGTTTACCTCCGATTTAAAAAATTAAATAACTGGCAAACCAACAACATCAGTCACTCAGCATCCACTTTATTAATTTTCATGAGGTTTCATATTTATAAATTCGATTATAAACTTGTCCATTTTGATGGGAGTGCAGTGCACCATTCTGCACATCTGAATGGCTGATATTTAAATGTCGCGTCTGCTGAGGACAGACAAACGTTTTGTCACTGGAACGTCACGTGTTGTTAGGACACAATGTTATGATGCTAAATCTAATTAAATTAGGCAAAATCCAGACACCTTATTATCGATCTTATTAAACAAGATATTTTATAGACCATTATGAGGGATGTAAACGATAACAATGGTCCTAACGTATAACATGTTATACATTTCTGAAAATCCCCAATAAAAGAATATATTGATAAATAATGTTATGATCGCTGTTATAATGCTAAGTTATGATTTAGTCGACTCTTCTTACAATAATGCAATAGTTTTAGAAATGTTCATGGGCCAATGACATCACTACATTGAAATGGTCTATAGAATGTTCAATCAATGGGAACCAAAACTTTGGATATCAACATTCTTCAAAGTATCTTAAACAATGACAGAATTTTTATTTTTCAGTGGACTATCCCTTTAAACGAAATGTGTTTTTGGAAGTCTCCGTGAAATGGTTTTTAGGGGTCAAAAGGAACCGGTAAATATCAGAGCTAAATGCTAAAATCCTCCTGCTGATTACATAAACACAGACACACACCGCACCCATTTTTAAGTTCTCCACATCCCGACGACACGATGTACACAGAGAATCACACATTTATACAGCGTCTATCATATTTTATTACTTTGTTTGTTTGTAAATACTGTAAAATGCATTTTGATATCATTGACATGTTTTGATATTTCAGTCACTACCAATGAATACTACGAGATATTGGGGTTACGCGAAAAAAAGACAAAAAATATATATGTAAAGGAAAAGAACCCGTGTTTGTAGTTAAAAGAGTCACTGTTCTCTGTCCTTGACTCTGTTCCACTGTACAGATGTACTAAATCATGCAAATGTAAAGATTTTTGTCAGCCTCTACTTAGTAAAATGACGTCATGTTTTCGGAGAACAGGAAAGTAAGCGGTACCATTCGCTCCACAGGAGGATGTTTATCCGGAGGGCGAAAGCCTCACGATGCTTGTCCTCACTTTGCACTTTCCAAACAGCAGCCCGCATTTTAATGTATATGGACATACAAGAACACAGCAAGTCGTCTCTTTGTGTGCTAAAGGGACCATGCATCGCAGACTTTACTATGAAGGATTTTTATCTATTTAAATTTTAAAAAACAAACAAAAAAAAGCTTGGAGGAAGGATGTTTAAAAAAACAAAAACGGAGGGTTGTGTCCTTCCTGTTCTCTTGAGATAGTGTTTTATAGGTTGCGGTCTCTTCTCCTCGGCCAGTCCTCTGTATGTAAACCACTCACGTTGTTGGCCATTTCTGTAATTCTATTGTGACGCTGTACGATACTGTAATATTAGCGCGGAGATGAGGTGTGGAAAGAGAAAGAAAAAAAAAAAACTCCTTCACCGATGTTCTTTCTGCCGAACGAAATACAGTATTGTGTATAAAGCAGTCTGTCTCCTGGGTTTGCTTTGTATTTCATGTTTAGGGTAGTTTGGATCCTTGTCTTAGGGACTCTTTCTGTCTTGTGTAGTAAATTAAGATGTTCTTTGTATGTTTCTTTATATTGTAAAGTTTCTTTTAGATTTAAAAGTTGCTTAAAAATTGAAAAAAAAAGTGCTTCGATAATGTATTTTTTTCTCTCTCTCTTTCTCTTTGGTTTCTTTTTCATGGAGTTGTTGCATTTTTTCTTTTTCTTTTGCTTGTCCCTTCGTTGTAGATACAAATTTAAGACTAATAAAATAACATAACCCCTTTTACCAAGACTTCCTGCTCTCCCTGCTCTTAATTTATTATTAAAACGATTGATTTAAAAAAAATGTGTGTGTTCTTCTTGTGAGTACTGATCACGTCACCTTCTGTGGTAAACTGTTTGAATTTTTTATTATTGTTCTTGTGTATGTCTAGGAAAGAAGTCTCTTATTCTGCATTTAGTTGATCAAAAATAAAGTAAAAATAGTAATATTGTTAAATGTTGTAATACCATTTAACAATATTATTATTTATTCTTTTTTTATTCATATTTATTTATGCTTATTCTGCAATGTGTTCAGCAAGGTGGCACGGTGGCTCAGTGGTTAGCACTGTCACCTCACAGCAAGAAGGTCACTGGTTCGAGTCGGCTGGGCCAGTTAGTGTTTCTGTGTGGAGTTTGCATGTTCTCCCCGTGTTGGCGTGGGTTTTCGCCGGGTGCTCCGGTTTCCCCCACAGTCCAAACACATGTGCTATAGGTGAATTAAATCAACTAAATTTGTCGTAGTGTATGTGTGTGAAAGAGTGTGTATGGATGTTTCCCAGTACTTGGTTGCAGCTGGAAGGGCATCGGCTGTCTAAAACATATGCTGGATTCCGCTGTGGCGACACCTGATGAAGGGACTACTTTCCAAAGGAAAATGAATGAATGCAGCGCAAGAGACTTCTTTCATAAACATAAAAATAAATCTATTTTAATTATTTTTCAAATGTAATGTGTTCAGCAGACATTACTTCAGAAATTATCATTATATGCTGATGATATACTGCTTCAGTATGTTATGCTGAATAATTTTGTTAAAATTGTTTACGATTCTTTGTTTGATATGATAGAAATGTCTACTATCAAATTTGAAAAGTAAATTAAGTTTGAAAAAACAACAACACATGATTTTGTAATACTAATTGCATGAATAAATCCTAAATATTAATTAGGGTGCAATATGACAATATATAGTATGGACAAAATAAAAAAAGTATCATTTCATATCCTCTGGTTTATTTTGTGGTGTCACAGAATACATTGTATATGATAATAAACATAAGATATTAAGTATTATAGATAGAAAGATAATTAAAGATGTTAAGATATATGGTAATATACAGTAAGAGCACAATATTACACGCCATTATGGGTATGCAGACAGAAACATGAATAACAGCATCTTGAGAAAGTTGCAATCTTTAAAGTACAATGTTTACATTGTTACAGATTGCATTTTATTTAGTGATACATTTATTTTATTATTATTTTTTTTTAGGGGTTTTTAAACTTTAGTGGATAGAACGGTGTAGAGAATTGACAGGGAATCAGCAGAGAGAGGGGAAGGATCGGCAAAGGACCTCGAGTCGGCAATTGAATTTGGGTCGCCGTAAGCACCTTGGTGCTATATGTCAGCGCACTTAACCATTAGGCTATTGGCACTGACATTAAATTTTTTTTATGTTGGACAAAAATGTATAAAACAAGTTTTTATTATAATTTTTTTTATTGTACAATAAAATATCATTGGTGAGCATCATTCATTCGTTTTCCTTCGGCTTGGTCCCTTTATTCATCAGGGGTCGCCACAGCGGAATGAACCGCCAACTTATCCAGCACGTTTTACACAGCGGATGCCCTTCCAGCTGCAACCCAGTACTGGGAAACATCCATACACACTTATTCACACACATACACTACGGCCAATTTAGTTTATTCAATTCACCTATACCGCATGTCTTTTGACTGAGGGGGAAACCGGAGCACCTGGAGGAAACCCACGCCAACACGGGGAGAACATGCAAACTCCACACAGAAATGTCAACTGACCCAGCCGGGATTCGAACCACCGTGTCACCCCATTCGTGAGCATAAGAGATATATTTAAAAGTTGATTAAAAACAATTACATTTCATATTATAACATATAAAGTTGTAATTATTTTATCCATGCTTCTGTGGGTGGAAACATTGTGATGGTGAGTGTTATGTGGTCATTTACCAGGCTGTTCTGCTGTGGTCTCATCCCCCCCCCACCTCATGTGGATGAAGACGAGTGCAGAAATCGCCACTGCTTTTCTCCTATAGGGAAGCCTGTGAATATTAATTACTATGGTGAAACACTGACCCTTGGGCCGCAATTAATTTCAATTGAACTATGCCAGCGAGAAGTCATACAAACAGCAACAATGCTATTAAGTCTCCAAGGTTGTGATGTCCCTGAGGTATAGAAACCCTCCGACTGCCAGCTTAAAACGTGATTCACGGAAGTGCCGATTGAAATGTCTCCTCCATGCAGATTTACCAGTGTCAGGCATATGGGAAACACACTGCTGTGGCTTACTATTAATTATTTAAATTTGCCTTTGAATTGGTTCCTCAGATGTCCGTGAGCTCTAAGTCGGGTTTAAAATGGGCTACGCAACGTCATAGTGTTTGTCCACAACAATTTTACAGAAATGCTCATTATCTCGTAAATGGCCTTTTGTGCTGTAGGAGAGAATAAAAGCATCAGCCTTCAGGAATCATATAGCGACTGTGACACTTTGCACAAAAACATTAAAAGGACTTTATTTTAAACTGCGTTCTGATTATTATCAGTGTGTTCGATTTGTTTTCAATTTATATTCTAAAGCTCATTATGGTTCATCCACTTCAATGAAAAGCATGTAGCATTGATATTATGGACCTTGTCATTCACAAACAAAATGGTGCTAAGGCTGAAAAAAAGGGTATATTATAAAGGATATATATAGGATATATGTTTGGATATAGCTTGATACTCAATTACAATCAAAAAAATGACTTGCTGCTCGTTCAAACTACTTATTTTTAATGAGTTGAAACAACACAATTATTGAGGGTTTTTTTGGGACAACTTACATGTTTCATGTTCAATCCACTTAAATTTGTAAAAACTATTAAGTTAGCTTAAATGATTTGTGTTGGGACAACATGAAGAGATTGTGTGGAACCCAGCATTTTTTTACAGTGTAGTTATTATGTTTCATCTGATATGGTAATTATTCATTCATTCATTTTCTTTTCGGCTTAGTCCCTTTATTAATCTGGGGTCGCCACAGCGGAATTAACCGCCAACTTATCCAGTATATGTTTTACGCAGCGGATGCCCTTCCAGCTGCAACCCATCACTGGGAAACATCCATGCACACCCATTCACACACATACACTACGGACAATTTAGCCTACCCAATTCACCTATAGCGCATGTCTTTTGACTGTGGGGGAAACCGGAGCACCAGGAGGAAACCCACGCGAACACGGTGAGAACATGCAAACTCCACACAGAAACGCCAACTGAACCAGCCGAGGCTCGAACCAGCGACCTTCTTGCTGTGAGGCGAATGTGCTACCCACTGCTCCACCGTGCAGCCCCAATATGGTAATTATTAGGTTCTAATGGTCTTTTATTGAACAACTCTTAAACCTGAACTACATCACTGGCACAGAAAGTTTGAAATTCATATATTTGTATAAAGTGATAAAATTGGGGTTTTTACTTAAAGAAAAGACTTTTGCTGCTTGTTCAAACTACTTATTTAAAATGAGTTGAAACAACACAATTCTTTTCGGGGTTTTTTTGGAGATGACTTAAATATTTAATGCGCAATCCACTTAAATTTGTAAAAACGATTAAGTTAACTTAATCAATTTGTGTTGGGACAACATGTAGGAGTTGTGTGGAACCCAGCATTTTTTACATAGTGTTTACATAGTGTAGCATCATTCGCGTTGTAGACATGTACTGGTATTCAATACAATATATTGTGATAATCATTCATTCATTCATTTTCTTTTTCGGCTTAGTCCCTTTATTAATCTGGGGTCGCCACAGCGGGATGAACCGCCAACTTATCCAGCATATGTTTTACGCAGCGGATGCCCTTCCAGCTGCAACCCATCACTGGGAAACATTCATACAGACTCATTCACACACATACACTACGGACAATTTTAGCTTACCCAATTCACCTATACCGCATGTCTTTGGACTTGTGGGGGAAACCGGAGCACCCGGAGGAAACCCACGCGAACACGGGGAGAACATGCAAACTCCACACAGAAATGCCAACTGACCCAGCCGAGGCTCGAACCAGCGACCTTCTTGCTGTGAGGCGAACATGCTACCCACTGCGCCACCGCGTCGCCTATTGTGATAATGAACATGCATTATATTGTGAGCACTATAAAATACGGTAAAACATTTTCAAATTTGATGTATTCACAGTGGTCTTCATATCATCACACATCAAATGCTTAAAGACTTAATAGGCTATTTATTTAATAAACTTTTTAATTAATTTAAGTTTTGGTCACAAACGGAACAGCATCACTACTTAATATTAGGTGGTAGACAATTTGGCCACTACTAACTAAATATAATTATTGATGTACAGTATTTACTAATATTACAGTTCGTCCCTTATATTACAATCCTGATGTCTTTTTTTCCTCCACACCTCAGGGTGGCGCTGCATCTGTGAGATTTTGTGTGTTCTGGTTCAAGGTTGTTTCACCATCCTCGTGTGGACCTGTAAACTTCTACTAGAGGGAATCGAGTAAACAATTAAATAAATTAATCTGAAATTCAAAATTTAGGAAATTTAAATGAATATGCCCTTCCACATGCCTGAGATACTGACTGAAAATCTTTCTTTATAGGCCCATTGTTTATTAACACTTTATGATAAGGCTCCATTGGTTAACATTAAGCTAAACTGAAGATGAAAACGAAGCTGTTAATAATGCTAGTTGGTGGTAATTTCTTAGTGAACTGTTTTATTTAATGAAGCTAATAATAAAGTTCAGATGTATATATCTAACATCATAACTTCTGTAACAAGCTATTTCTCACTGTTGATGTTGTAATGCATTAATAATGTTAAACGATGAGACCTTATTGTGGTGACCTATTGTACTAATATTGCAGTTAAATTTGAACATTTATTTACAATAAAGCAAAATACAAAAATGTATATTTGTATAAATGTAGGTCTATACAAAAAAGTTACCCTTTTATTGCAGATAAAGGCATCAACTTGAAAATGTTTCTGTTGTAAATGATACATTATAATTAAAAATAGGACAAACAAAAAATGTGACATAACATGAACAAAATGCTAAAATATAGCCTAATGATTCAATGCAAATAAAAGTACAACTTCAATGTCAATGTTCCATATTAAAAAAATTGATTTAATATATGGTGTCTTATTAATATAATATGTCGAAATCCCGATTACCAAGGCGAAAAAAAAGTTTTGTGTCTGGTCCAGTCTATGGTCTGGTCCCATTCCGCTAAGAATTCATTCATTCATTTTCAACCGCTTTTCCGGGGCTGGGTCGCGGGGACAGCAGTCTTAGGAGAGAACCCCAGACTTCCCTCTCCCCAGACACTTCCTCCAGCTCCTCCGGTGGGATCCCGAGGCGTTCCCAGGCCAGCCGAGAGACATAGTCCCTCCAGCGTGTCCTGGGTCTTCCCAGAGGCCTCCTCCCGGTGGGACATGCCTGGAACACCTCCCTAGGTAGGCGTCCAGGAGGCATCCGAAACAGATGCCTGAGCCACCTCAGCTGACTTCTCTCGATGTGGAGGAGCAGCAGCTCTACTCCGAGCTCCTCCCGGGTGACAGAGCTCCTCACCCTATCTATAAGGGTGCGCCCTGCCACCCTTCGAAGGAAACTCATTTCGGCCTATTGTAGCCGAGAAATTGTCCTTTCGGTCATGACCCAAAGCTCATGACCATAGGTGAGAGTAGGAACGTAGATTGACCGGTAAATCGAGAGCTTTGCCTTTTGGCTCAGCTCCTTCTTTACTACAACGGACCGGTACATCGACCGCATTACTGCTGCCGCTGCACCAATCCGCCTGTCAATCTCACGTTCCATCCTTCCCTCACTCGTGAACAAAACCCCAAGATACTTGAACTCCTCCACCTGGGGTAAGGACTTTCCTCCAACCTGGAGATGGCAAACCACCTTTTTCCGGTGGAGCACCATGGCCTCGGAATTGGAGGTGCTGATTCTCATCCCAGCCGTGCCACACTCCAGTGCTAAGAATTACATAAATTAAATAATTTATTTACTATTTAAAACAGCGAGATCTGGTTTTTTTTTTTTTTTAAGTACATTAGTTTGCATCAATGGACATTACCGTTTTTATTTTTACATTTTAATCCCAAAACAGTTGTCAAATATTAAATGTTTAGCTTAGAACAACTTACCTCAGGCTCTTGTCTTCTGTGAACAGTAAAGCCCGCCCATTTTTTGACAGCCAGTTATTTGTGTTTTGGTCACAAACGGAACAGCATCACTACTTAATATTAGGTGGTAGACAATTTGGCCACTACTAACTAAATATAATTGTTGATGTACAGTATTTACTAATATTACAGTTCGTCCCTTATATTACAATCCTGACGTCTTTTTTTCCTCCACACCTCAGGGTGGCGCTGCATCTGTGAGATTTTGTGTGTTCTGGTTCAAAGGTTGTTTCACCATCCTCGTGTTGACGTCGCTGTTGTGGACCTGTAAACTTCTACTAGAGGGAATCGAGTAAACAAAGTAAGATTGCACTTTCTAATATGTGAAAATGATATTTGACACGTGTCTTTCTTGTTGTCTTACTTTATTTGGTTGGTACAGTGTTCTGTAACGTTAGTGCACAAAATGACAGATCTGACGACACACCGCTTGACTAAATTGTAATTTTTATATAATTTTGACATGCTTTTATTTTTCGTTTTAGTCTCTCATTTAAAGTAGAAGAGAATGGAGAAAGTGCTTACGATGGTTGATTAAAACACGGCCATGTCAATATGGATAACTGATCGTGAAGTTCAATCGTGCGAATATTTATTTAACGTTACTGAAGCAGTCAGTGGTTTGGTTAAGTAACATTTTGTTAACCACTGTTAAATTTTACCTCAAATTGTAAAGGTCTTAATATTTCATACAGAATAATAATAATAATAGTTGTGTTTTATTGTGCAAAAATTATTATTAGACAAACAAAATATTAGTAAATGAACACAAAATTGTGCAAAAAACGAAACTTCTCTAAATTGCTGAATTTTAAATAGAGTTGCTTTATTTTTCACTTAACCTTTAAAAAAAACTGTCTAAATCTAAAATGTGCTTTCATACTAAAACGAAGTATACATACTTGATATTAAATAAACTATTCTTCATTCATTCATTTTCTTTTCGGCTTAGTCCCTTTATTAATCTGGGGTCGCCACAACGGAATGAACCGCCAACTTATCCAGCATATGTTTTACGCAGCGGATGCCCTTCCAGCTGCAACCCATCACTGGGAAACACACATACACACACTCATTCACACACATACACTACGGCCAATTTAGATTATTCAATTCACCTATACCACATGTCTTTGGACTTGTGGGGGAAACCGGAGCACCCGGAGGAAACCCACGCGAACACGGGGAGAACATGCAAACTCCACACAGAAACGCCAACTGACCCAGCCGAGGCTCGAACCAGCGACCTTCTTGCTGTGAGGCGAACGTGCTACCCACTGCGCCACCGTGCAGCCCATAAACTATTCTTTAGAAGGGAATTATTAGTAAAGTAACATTCCCTCAAAAGGCAACATAAAAATATAAATAATTAAAAACGTTACATTAATTTTACCAAAATGTGCTAACTGTCTTGTTGATATGCTGATCAAATGGTGCTGAGATAACATCAAGACTTTAAGAATTTGACACTGGATTTTAAAATTGGTTTTTCAATTTAGTTCAATTAATTTTTTACTACAACATGAACTTCACACAGCTCAAATATTCTAATTGAGTTACTCAATACAAACATTGTTTTATTAAAATAAAATGAGCTACTAAAATGGGCCTAAAATGCAGATCAAAGTATTGTCCAAGAAAAAAAGTATCCTCATGACTGCAGCACTTTATTAAAATCACAAGTTTGACCTTTCATTTTAAATTATCATAATGTTTAAAATGAATTGGTCACTAATTTTTTTTGTTCCTGCAGTCATGTCATACACTTGCATAAGCTGCCGTGTGCAGTTTTCTGATGGCGAGGTCCAGCGGGCGCATTATAAAACTGACTGGCACCGCTACAATCTGAAGAGAAAGGTTGCAGACATGCCTCCGGTCACGGCAGAAAACTTCCAGGAGCGAGTGCTGGCGCAGCGGGCAGCGGCCGAGCAGCAGAGCCAGAGCGGCGGACATGATGCGGCCTACTGCGCCACCTGCAACAAAAAGTTCTCCACCGACAACGCCTACACCAACCACATCCAGTCCAACAAGCACCAGCAGGCGGAGAAGAAAGCCCTGGCCGCTGCACAGGAGACTGTGCAGCGAATGAACGAGAAGAATCTGGAGAAAGGGGTGGGGCTAGATAAAGATGCACAGAATGAGGCGATTCAGAAAGCAATTAAAGAGCAGCAAAGACACACCCCTTCCAAAGCAACACCCACAGAGAAACGGGTCAGAGAGCGGCCCGACAAACCGCCTCGGCTGCAGTGGTTTGAGCAGCAGGCCAAGAAGATCGCAAAAGAGGAGGGTGAAGAAGAGGAGGAGGAGGAGGAGGGTATGAGTGATTACAATAAAATGCAAAGTGCTACTGTTGTTTTTTTTGGTCTTGTTGGTTGGGTCTAAAACTTAGGAAAATAGATATTTTGTATTCTTGTCATTTCTAAAGGGATAGTTCACCCCAAACTTGTACGTTCACCTTTCACTTGTTTGAGTTTAACACGCATAAAAAAAGAGATTTTGAAGAATGTTGGAAAGAGGTAGCCAACTGACTTCTTTAGTATTTTCTACTGTGGATGTCAATAGCTACCATTCTTTGAAGTATTTTTTGTGTGTTCAATGGAAAAAATTAAACTCATAAAGGTATGAAAATACTTGAGTAAATTACAATTTGGGGTGAACTATCCCCTTAATTTCATTGTAATTCTAATGTAGACATCTTACTGTCAAGTCTGTACTCTTCTGCTTCTTGGAAATAATTGCGTTATTCACTGTTATTAATTGAATTGAATGAACGTCAAACTGAATTGTGTTGAATATTGACAAAGTTGCCTTCTAAAGTTCTTCTTTAGCTTATATTGATATTTGCAACACTGACAGTTAATAATCTGAACTGAATCAACATTGAAATTAATTGTGCAAACAAGAATTCAAGAATTAATTTACAACATTAGCTAATTTTATTGCTAAATAATGAGAAACCATTTTGAAATGATCTGTATTATAAAGCAATATATATTTGAGGTAAACTTTGACGTGAACTGAAACGAAACATTTTATTGAACTGAACTGATTCAACATTGAACTGAACTGATTAATGATGCTCACTGTTTTTCTGTAGAGCTTATAGCTTTTATCAAATATGTTTCATAACTGGTCAATGTTAAATCTGTTTTAAAAAACGTTTTTCTTTTCAGATTGGGAGGATGTGGATGAGGACGAGGAAATGGATGATGATGATGATGACGACGATGAAGAGGAGATGGAGCAGGACTCTACATCTGGGGCAGCTCTGGCCCCCGGTTCAATTCCAGTGACAGACTGTCTGTTCTGCGGACATCATTCACACTCACTCAGCCGAAACGTAACACACATGACCAAAACACACAGCTTCTTCATCCCAGACATTGAGTATCTGGTGGACCTGAGAGGACTGATGTCATACCTGGGTAAGAGAACTGAGTTTCTGAAATACCTTTGATTGTTAGAATTTGTTGTTCTGAAATTTTCTGTCATTAATCTGATGTTTTTTTTCTGTAGGAGAGAAAGTCGGCGTTGGTAAGGTGTGCTTATGGTGTAATGAAAAAGGGAAGTCATTCTACTCTACAGAAGCGGTTCAGGCACACATGACGGACAAGAGTCACTGCAAACTCTTCACAGATGGAGACGCTGCGCTTGAGTTTGCAGATTTCTATGATTTCAGGTACACAGAAAATTGCTAACTTTTTTTGTTTTGTGACTGCTTGTATTACACAATTTCAGGTGAACTGAAAAATGTGTAACTACACATCAAAAAACATCGCAGTGAAGAATGCATTTACTGTATTAATATTTTTTGCTTACCATTAATTTGTATGTATGTTAATGCCTTTTTATTATTTCAAGTTGTATAAGTTAAGTTTAGAAACTGATTTTAACAAGCTTTTATTAACACACACACACACACACACACACACACACACACACACACACACACA
>CAIGQV010014432.1:15620896-15633820 GCA_903798115.1 Danio jaintianensis | reverse complement strand
ACACACACACACACACACACACACACACACACACACACACACACACATATTAATATATATTAAATGGAAATTCACTCAGTCTACTTTCTAAATGTAAATGATTTAACTAATTGCGATTTTTCTTTCTTTTTTTAATTATGAAAATGTCATAACTTCTGACTTACAAAAACCCTAACATTAGTATAGATCCAGCAACCAGTAGATGTATTTTATTTTCTGATAGAATTCTTTTTAGATTAGAATTTTTGTGTCACTAACTCCATTACATTGTAAAATTGACCCTTTTTAAAAACATATTTTAGTATTTTATTTTATGAGCAAGAATGAATTTTTGTGTCTTTTACATGGACATTAGATTTTATGTCAGTTTAGTACAGAAGTTGTAAAATCTAGAAATAAATAGTGCTCACCATCACTGTGGGGGTTTAAGTCTAAACATCAAAATATTGTATGAATGTTTTATTTTGAATGCGTGTCAAAATCCTTTTCCCTAAAAATATACAGGAGCAGTTATCCTGATGCTAAAGATGGAGGTGATGTGGAGATGAAGGATGGTGAACTGCCTGATGAAAAGACTGTAGAGTTTGAAGACGAGACACTGGAGCTCACTTTACCCTCTGGTATTTATAACACATTACTGTATAACCTTTGTCGTTTAATTTACACAATATTATGCACACATAACATACATCAGACTGAGCGTGTTCTTTGCTTCAAAGTAAAAAAAAAAAATAGATGTTAAAAATAACTGCAGTGATACACTGATAATAAGTTCAGACACCGCCCATGCTGCTGAGATTGACATTTAGATGAATATGAAAATATTTGCTGCACTTTTTCAATAAAATAAACAAGCAACAAAAAGGACAGCAGTAAGAAAATATTACTTAAGAAATCATCTGATTATAGCATTATGGGTATGTTTGCACAAGTTCTGCAATACACTATTTCAATGAACCTTTTTTGCATGTTGCATGACATGTTGACATTATAGTACAGAATTTCCATTTTTGCTATATTTTGAACATTATATAGCAATTTTTATTATATAGCATGTATTTTACATACAAGTCAACACATGTACAAGTATTTTTTTAGTACTGAGCGAAGATTAATCGAGATCTAACATGAAAGTTTGTTTTGACAATATTTATATGTATATATTTATTATGTATATGTGATGCACACATATATAGAAACAAAACTATTTTGTAGATAGATATGATAGATATTTGATAGATATTTAAATTTAGATCTAATTTAAATCATATACATATATATTTTATATCTAAATATAAATAAACATTTTCTCAGATATATACATGCAATAAATATACACAGTACCTACATAATATCAAAACAAACTTTTATTTTGTATGCCAATAATTTTTGCTGAGCACCAATTTTTTTAGAACTGCAGAGAGGCTTTTGGGAATGTCTCAAAATATCACTTACAATATTAAAATTAATCAATATATAAATCATTCATTCATTTTCCATCGGCTTAGTCCCTTGTTTATCAGAGGTCGCCACAGCAGAATGAACCGCCAACTATTCCAGCATATGTTTTACGCAGCGGATGCCTTTCCAGCCGCAACCCAGCACCAGGAAACACCCATACACTTTTGCATTCAAACACACACTCATACACTATGGCCAATTTTGTTTACCCAATTCACCTATACCGCATGTCTGTGGACTGTGGGGGAAACCGGAGCAACTACAGGAAACCCACTTGAACATGGGGAGAACATGCAAACTCCACACAGAAATGCTAACTTGCCCAGCCTGGACTCGAACCAGCTACCTTCTTGCTGTGAGGCGACAGTGCTAACCACGTAGCCACCGTGCCGCCTCAATGTATAATCATAATATATATATATTTTTACATAATGAAAATTAGATTTTCCCAACAAAATGAATGAATAATCCTATGAATAAAAATCCGTCCTGGAATGTTTTTCATGTTGTTCACACTGTTCACACATTGGCATTAAAAAAATGATTTAAACATTGCACCTAATTAACTGCAAATTAAGCTTTTACTCTTCTAAATAATTTGCAAGCTATTGTAATCACACTTTTGCCTTGTTACAGGTGCTAAAATTGGGCATCGTTCCCTAATGAGGTACTACAAGCAGAGGTTTGGTGTTCAGAGGGCATTGGTTCCAGCTCATAACCAGAAGGCTGTTGGTCGAGTCCTCAAACAGTACAAAGCCCTTGGGTGGACAGGAGACTTCGGTAGGTTTAGTTTTTTTACAGAAAAGATTTATCCAACATTTGTTTTTTGTAGATATTGTGCAGGCCATTCAAGTCTTTTTGTGCACCACTGACTGTTTAAAACACGTCTTCTTCTTCAGGTAAGGGTTTCGTGAGCCAGCAGCAGAAGGACATGCAGTATGTGCAGAGGATGAAGTCTAAGTGGATGCTGAGGACGGGCATGGGCAATAATGCCACCAAACAGACCCATTTCAGAGCTCAAGTCATGTTCTAGTAATGCCTCCAGCATCAGTAAACACAAACTACTCCGACATAAAATCAGACCAAGAGACTGAAATAAGAATCATATATGTGTCGATTCAACTGAGAACTACTGCTGAGGGACAGTTTGCCCAAAAATTTAAATTCGGTAATCATTCACTCTTTACTTGTTTTGAATGTTTATGAGTTTCTTTCTTCTGTTAAACACAAAAGAATATGTTTTGAAGAAAGCTAGAAACCTGTAACCATTGACTTCTATAGTATTTGTTATGGAAGTCAATGGTTTAGGGTTTTCAGGTTTCTTCAAAATATATTCTTTTGAGTATAACAGAGGAAAGAAACTCACAAAGGTTTGGAACCACTTGAGGGTGATTTTAATTTTTTAGGTGAACTGTCCAGATTGAAAGTTTAATCATATATGATTGAGTAAATCTGTGATGAAACATTGTTTTTCTGGTATCTGGTGATCTGAATCATGTGATCCACTATCAACATAAGATTGCTACTTTAGGTTTTGTAAACTATTCAGAATGACCTTTGCTACCCATTATAGTTTTATTACGGCTTGTAAAAGGCATAAATATCATATAGCACATTTTCCTGAATTGTAACAGTACAGTCAATAAAATAAGCAGTCAATCACTTGTTTGTTATGTCTTTTTTTTAATGAATCAAGACATTGCCTTTTACGACTTACAAGAGATCATTGTTTTGTTATACACGTGGTAGAAGGCAATAGAAAATAGTAATACATGAATACACAGATTATTCTAAATTGAGATCCGGGCCGATAGGTAGCGCTGTTACAGCACAATCCTGCTGAAAAAAACTCAAAAGTCACGAGGAAGTTAATCATAACATTTGAAATGTCTAGTGTGGAAGGCAGATTGTTAGAAGAACCAGTACTTTTATGATATGATGTGATATCAGCTGAAGCTCTTTTCACATCGCACACAGTAGGTCTCCTACCCGATATGCACATTAACAATTTTGAATTTTAGCGAATGTCAAATGAGAATGACCAAAGCTGGATGTTTCTAAACTGTCAAGGTTAATCCTGTGATGCAAAATGTCGACAGAAAATCCTATAATGTTAAATGTCGGCAATAAATTGTCGACAAATGTTTGTAACGTTACCTCAAATAATCTATGTTTGTAAGTCAAATCACTTCAACAGTATCTAACTTGTCTGTCTATCTATCTATCTATCTATCTATCTATCTATCTATCTATCTATCTATCTATCTATCTATCTATCTATCTATCTATACATTATGATTATGATTAAAATGTACTCTGTAAGCGCTGTAATATATTTGTTGGTTTGTTATTTCTTACCATCCCTGAGTAATAAGACTCAAGTTAATGTGAATCATAATAATATGTCTATTTCTAGTATATTATGTACTAAACATAAGCACACAGTATTGTCTATTAGAAAAGTAAGTACTCTGCTCTCTCCAGCACAGCTATGGGGATGCTTCAGAAGTGCACACGACTCTCTCTGAGGTCCACATATATGTGGTCAGTGTGTCCTCAGTACACCACTGCAGTCGCTGCCCGAGAGACTCCAGACAGAGCTCTGATGGTGTGCTGGACTCCACTGATTCAGCAACGCGGTGTGCACAACAGCAGACGACTGGGAGCCAATCCAGCCAACCCTAGTGCTGCTCCTCCACGCTTACCCTTCTCCAGGGTCACACAAGAGGATCTGTCCTTCTTCAAAGAGCTGCTGCCTGGAGGAACCATCACTGATCCAGACCTGCTGAAGTCCAGCAATGTAGACTGGCTTAAGACTGTGCGAGGTGAACTAGATTTCCATTCGCTAAAGAGTAATATTAAAGATTTATATGTTTTATCAGTATAAATAAGTGTTATATATAAATGAATGAAATATGAATTGGGTTTTTTTTCTGAGCAAAACATTAATGACTACAATACAATTTTAACATAGTTAATAGAAGACCCTAAACATTCAGTGTAACAATAATTTATATAAAAAAATACAATACAATACAATATTTGAAGAGCAAGAATAGTTTGATGCCATATTAAAAAACTTTTAAGGATCACAATAAAGCCCTAAAATGCTAATACGTTTTATTTTAAGTCTTCATTTTTTACTTTTACTTTCATACTACCAATTTGCCATTAATAAGTATTACAAAAAATGTCATTATATATTTTAATTTCAAGTAGAGGTCAGACAAATTATATTGTTTCATTTGTAAATATGTATACCTGTTTTGCTGAATAACAATATAATTTTATTTTATCCATATTTTGACAAGTGATTTGAAACATTAAAGTGGGCAAAGTTAAGATAACTTGCTTTTAATGTGCTTTCTACATAATTTTATTTGAAATACCAAAACGTATATAAAATATCCCTCTCTCTTACTGTATATATAATAAGATACAGTAAATAGTTTAAAGCTATTTAATTCTATTTAGGAAAAGAAGCATAGTGTTTGAGTATCATATTAAACATACTGTAAATAATTAAAAAGTAGTGGAATTTTAATGAATGGTGATGTTTTTTTCTGTCAGGTAGTAGTGATGTTCTCCTCAGACCCAAAACAACAGAAGAGGTCTCTGAGATTCTCAGGTCAGTTTTCCAGGATAACACTGCATTACAGCTGTATTTGCTTACAGAGTTGTTTTGTCAGCTGCTCCGATGTGTCTCCACAGGTACTGTAATGAGCGTAATCTGGCGGTGTGTCCGCAGGGAGGAAACACGGGTCTGGTGGGAGGAAGTGTGCCAGTGTTTGATGAGATCATCCTCTCCACTTCTCTAATGAACCAAGTCATTGCCTTCGACAACATCTCAGGTGTGTTTATACACCTAGATCTTAGTTTTGCTAGATCACCTCATTATCTGTCGTGACTTCGCGTAAAGCATGTGACATTAAAGACTGTGACAAAAGTTAAAGTCACCATGAAACAGAAGTTAAGATGTCCTTTTATCTGCTGCTGTGATGTACATCCACTTGAAATAGTCCTGAAATTAGAAAAAAAAAGTAGGGCGGTGCATGATTTTGTTCTTTGGGAACCGATCGGATTGTTGAAAAATGGGCGTTGCTAACAAAATGAAAGAAGATTGACGAATGGATGAATTTAAAGCAGAAACAAGACACAGCTTGATGGCCCCTCCCTCAAAGCATTCCATGTGACCAGAAATGAAGAAAAGCTGTTTCGAGGGAGAGGGAAGGTTATGATATTTGATTCTGAGGGCAAATGATTTTTTACAAAACAATGAAGTGTACAGATACATTGTTTATGACAAGTACTACTATAAACATAAAAATAAGAAGTCAATTTTGATTTCATGGCAACTTTAAATATAACTGAGCAAATATTTGGAGTGAAAAAAATTAATAGTGGGCTGCACGGTGGCACAGTGGGTAGCACGTTCGCCTCACAGCAAGAAGGTCGCTGGTTCGAGTCCCTAAAACATATGCTGGATAAGTTGGCGATTCATTCCGCTGTGGCGACCCCAGATTAATAAAGGGACTAAGCCGAAAAGAAAATGAATGAATGAATGAAAAATGAATAGTTTTCACCACACTTCAATCCATTAGCTGATTTCAAATATTTTCTGTATTTCACGTTTTTTAAAATGTTATATTGAAATATGCGAATGAGGTATTATTTTATTAAATGTGCTAATATTTACACATTTCTAGCACAAAAATGTGAACATTGGAAAAAGTCAAAAATCTTTTTTATTTTTTGACATTAGAGTTTACTGAGGAGATTTGGGGAATTTTTATCACTCCATAATTAAGAAAATAGTGAGAGCAAGATTTTTTTTTTCAGAATACAGAAATAAAGAAAACTGAAGGTTTTTTTTTTTTAAAGCACGTATTGTAATGAAACCTACAGAAACATTGAAAAAAAGTGCATGAAAATAAATACTTAAAAGTGTATATTGGATGATTTCTGTGCATTCATTCATTCATTTTCCTTCGGCTTAAGAGAGTGGAATGAAGCGCCAACCATAAGAGAGTGGAATGAACCGCCAACCATTCCAGCATATGTTTTACGCAGAACATGCCCTTCCAGGCGCAACCTAGTACTGGGAAACACCCATACACTCTTGCATTCACACACAGACATACACTACGGCCAATTTAGTTAATCCAATTCACCTATACTGCATGTCTTTGGACTGTGGGGGAAACCGGAGCACCCGGAGGAAAGTATCCACTGACCACTAACCACTGAGCCACCAACCACTGAGACACCGTGCCACCTGATTTCTGTACATTTTATTGAAAAAGACTTTATGAAAAGTCCAAAATCTATAATGAAAGTATTATTGTCTATAATGTGTCACCTTAATACATTTCTTACTAAGAGATCGGCTTGGCTTTCAGGTATCCTTACTTGTCAGGCTGGCTGTGTGTTGGAAAACCTGTCTCACTATCTAGAGGAAAGAGACTTCATCATGCCGCTGGATCTGGGAGCGAAGGGAAGCTGTCATATTGGAGGGAATGTGTCCACTAATGCGGGTGGTCTCAGACTCCTGCGCTACGGCTCGCTTAGAGGGACAGTTCTGGGCCTGGAAGTGGTGAGCACCTTTACCTTTAAGAGATTCACACAAAAATGTACTTATCATTTATTCAAGTTATTCCTAACGTTTTTTCCCTGTTGAATACAGAAGATATTTTGAAGAATGCTAATAGCCAGAAAAGTGGTAGTAAGCAGTGACTGTCATAGGGTTTTATCTGCTATAGAAGTCAGTGGTAACATCAACTGTTTGGTTAGCAACATTCTTCAAAATATCTTGAAAAGAAAAAAAACGCATATAGGCTTGGAACAACTTGAGTAAATGGTGAGTAAATAAATTTTTTTGGGTGATCTTTGACTCTATTTATGTGTAAATTATGAGCAGTTTCCGTGTTATATTCCATTGCCCACAACAATATTTGAATGCCCCATTTTTTTTTACATGAGAAGGATTGTAAAAAATAGCTTTACTCAAAATGTCTAGCATATAATATATAGAGAGAGAGCTTGATGTGTATGGAATTCTAAGATTTTATAAATCGTCATGGCATTTTCAGTTAGGCAGCTAGGATTCACATTGCTTAATCTTGTTTGTTTCCTTCTTTTATTGACTTTTAATTAAAACAATTAAAAGACAATAAAAAAAATCTTGTTTGTTGTTATTTGAGCAAATCTTTAAAGGGATAGTTACTTAAAAAAGAAAAATAATTAATAAAAATAATAATTAAAAGACAATAAAAACTATTGTTTGTTGCTATTTTATCAAATCTTTAAAGGGATAGTTACTTGAAACAGAAAAAGAATAAAAAAATTAAAAGACAATAAAAAATCTTGTTTGTTGTTATGTTAGCAAGTATTTAAAGGGATCGTTCACTAAATAGTTTTTTAATTCAGTCATAATATTTACACTTGGCGACACGGTGGCTCAGTAGTAAGCACTGTCGCCTCACAGCAAGAAGGTCGCTGGTTTGAGCCCCGGCTGGGCCAGTTGGCGATTCTGTGTGGAGTTTGCATGTTCTCCCCTCCGTGTTGGCGTGGGTTTCCTCCGGGTGCTTCGGTTTCCCCCACAGTCCAAAGACATGTGCTATAGGTGAATTGGAGAAACTAAATAAGCCGTAGTGAATGTGTGTGAATGTGAGAGTGTATGGGTGTTTCCCAGTACTGGGTTGCGGCTGGAAGGGCATCCGCTGCGTAAAACATATACTGGATAAGTTGGCGGTTCATTCCGCTGTGGCGACCCCAGATTAATAAAGGGACTAAACCCAAGGAAAATGAATGAATGAATGATATTCACACTTTGGTGTTCTTCCAAATGTCGTATGCCATTTAGTTTTTTTCTTGGATCACAAAAAGAGATTTTTTAAAATACACAAAAAGCCAAATCCTGCTGTATGTACTGGGTTGTATACTGTAGCATTTTTTTGCTACAAAAAAATAAAAAATAAATTCAACGACCATCTTATTTTGTTCTATTTTAAATTATTTCAAGTTGGCACTGGCCACTATGATTAGATGATGATGTTAAAAATACATGATTAGTCTAGATACTGCATCTACATTCATGCTTTAGTCGTAGGCGGTAATCTTCAAGAGTCAGAAAACCCCTTCTTGTTATAATAATACATATTTTCTCTGGGTACAGGCAGTACTGAGCCTAAATGATAATAAAGCTTCTCTGATGAACGGGATCCAAATGTCCCTAAATGGCTCTAAGTTGTATTTCTTATCCTCCTTTTTTGTGTAGGTTTTGGCAGATGGACGTGTTTTGAACTGTCTGGCCACACTTCGCAAGGACAACACGGGTTATGACCTCAAGCAGCTCTTCATTGGCTCAGAAGGGACATTAGGAGTCATTACTGCTGTTTCCATCCTGTGCCCCCGCAAGCCTAAAGCTGTCATTGTAGCCTTTTTAGGTAAAATAACACATCAGATCTAAAGCACAGTTCAAACTAAGAAGGGCAATTCACACCAAAGATGATAACTGTAATGATAACTATTAAGTTTTGATAAGCATTCTTATTCTGTGATGATTAAAGTAAAGTGCACACTTGTATAACAGTTATGATGCAGAAGAATAACATTTTTGCAATCAGTTTAAAATGTCGAACAACAAAATCATTGATAGTCATCATTCAGAATCGACTAGATTTTAAAGACTTTGTGGCAGATTTATAAACAAAATGGTATCATTGTTATCGGTGCTAATAATAATTATTGTTGTAGTTATTTTTAATGTGTGGCTACATCAGCTCACCACAGTTCCTTGTGTGTCCTGCAGGGTGCTCCAGCTTCCAGCAACTACTGGAAACATTTCAGTGTTGTAGAGGGATGCTGGGAGAGATCCTGTCTGCTTTTGAGTTTTTAGATGCCTCCTGTATGAACCTTCTGGAGAAGCATCTGAAACTCACCAACCCCATCACAGGTAAGCATACTACTCATTCATTCATTCATTTTCTTTTCGGCTTAGTCCCTTTATTAATCTGGGATCGCCACAGCGGGATGAACCGCCAACTTATCCAGCATACGTTTTACGCAGCGGATGCCCTTCCAGCTGCAACCCATCACTGGGAAACATTCATACACACTCATTCACACACATACACTACGGACAATTTTAGCTTACCCAATTCACCTATACCGCATGTCTTTGGACTTGTGGGGGAAACCGGAGCACCCGGAGGAAACCCACGCGAACACGGGGAGAACATGCAAACTCCACACAGAAATGCCAACTGACCCAGCCGAGGCTCGAACCAGCGACCTTCTTGCTGTGAGGCGAACGTGCTACCCACTGCGCCACCGCGTCGCCCAAGCATACTACTACCACTGATAATTAGATTTTTGGGATGAAGTTGTGATGTTATGGAAATAGCAGTAGATTTTTTTCCCCATATTGTGATGTTGTTTAAGATAATACATGCCATTTTGGTGTCTGCATCAAGTTAGATTTGCAACGGTGGATTTTATAAACAAACAACAACAAAATAAACTGTCTACTTTAATGTTAAAAATAAAATATCACAATGTGTGTAAAATATTCCATCATCATTTACCATAACAAAAATGTTTGTGTAAAAATTAAACAACATACTTATTACGATCTGTACTTAATAATATAATAAAAAGAAAGTGATCATACTAAATGTTACTGTTTTGATCAATCTAAATGTTAAATGGTTTTTACTTCTTTATAAAACATTGTGCTGACAAATGTCTGGTAAAAACGAGTTCTTTAAAGAATAGTGGCAAAGAAAAAAAGAAATAAAACATTTAAATGTGCTTGACAATATATTTTGGTAAGTAAACTATTTTACACTGAATAATCTTTTAGTAATAATATTCAAATGTATGATAGTTAGTGTTTTTTTTTCTTACCTAATTAAATACTATAATAGCTAATTATTACAACTAATTTAGCATATTTGGCATATTTATATTTGAGAGTAATAAATTATCAAAACAGCCAAATAGTCAAGTTATGATATATATATATATATATATATATATATATATTTTTTTTTTTTAATTAAGAGAGTTAGTACCAGTAGTCTCATGGGCTGTGCACAAATATACAGTATAGCTCCATATAGCTTACATATACAATGGGGAAGATAAGTATTGAACACGTCATAATTTTCATCTCAGAAAACATATTTATAAAGGTGCCATTGACTTGAAATTTTCCTCGGATGTTGGTAATAACCAAAGAACATATATGATACATATATGCAAAAAACACAAATTCAATTATTTTACAAATTAAGTTATGCATAATAAAATGAAATGACGCAGGGAAAAAGTATTGAATACATGAAGAAAGAGAGGTGTAGAAAGGCAGTGAAAGCCCAGACAGCAGCTGAAATCTCTCAGTAGTTCTTCAGCAACCCTCTGCCCTCCCTCAGTGTAAATGAATATTAGCTGCTTCAGTCCAACATCTACATTACCAGATGATGAAGATGAAACCAGGGTGGACAATTCAGCAAGACAATGATCCAAAATACAGCCGAGGAAACTCTCAAATGCTTTCAGAGAAGGAAAATCAAGCTGTAGAATGGCCCAGCCAATCACCTGACTTGAATCCAATATAAAAAAACAAAATAAAGATAAGATTTGATAGATGAGACCCACAGAACCATCAAGATTTTTGCACTCTTTTGTTGAAGTCTGTGAAAAACACACACCTGAGCAAAGCATGCGACTTCATTCTCCATATAAGAGGTGTCTTTAACCTGCTATCACCAAAAAAAGCCTTTTATATAAAGTATTAAATACATTTCAGTAGTTCAGTACATTCTCCTTGTCATTCCATTGTTATTACACAGAACTCATTTTTCAGATTTGTTTTGTTTTGTTTTATTTTTATGTTTGTATTATTTGGGTTTTTACCTAAATCTGGTTCAATTCCATGTCAGTAGCTCTTTTAGAAATAATATTCCCAGGAAAAAACATGACGTGTTCAATACTTATTTTCCCCGCTGTAGCTCCATTGTGCTTTGGGGCATCCCGTGTTCAAGTTCCAGCTTACAGGCCTTCCTCAATCCCGCACCCTTCTCTGTCTGTCTCTCTTTCTCTCGAACTTCGCTTCTAGCCTAAATATTGAGCTATCCTAATAAAGAAAAATGCTAAAAAAATCGTTTAGCGCAGACAGCTAAAGCGTGATGCTTGCAACACCAAGTCCTTATGTTTAAAACAGAGAGATCATCAAGTCCATGTACTTTGACTTGGACAAAAGCATCTGCCAAATGTGTAAATGTAAATATTTCTCATTTGTGTTCAAAGCACAATAACTTGTGTTGCAGAATGTCCCTTTTACATCGTCATTGAGACTGCTGGATCCAATGCCACCCATGATGAAGAAAAACTACACCACTTTCTTGAAGAAGTCATGACCTCATCTCTGGTCACTGACGGGACAGTGGCGACAGAGGCAACAAAAATCAAGGCACTCCACTCCCTTTTGTTGATGATCTAAATTCAACACAGCATTTGTTCTGTGTGGCGCTGAAGTTCTCATCTCACACACAGGCATTATGGTCTTTGAGGGAGAGAGTGACAGAAGCTCTGACGCATGAAGGATACACCTACAAATATGACATCTCCCTTCCTGTGGAGAAGATTTATGATTTAGTCCAAGACATGAGGAGGCACCTTGGAGACATGGCCAAGAATGTCGTCGGCTATGGACACGTTGGTATGCTTGACTTTTTGGCTTTTTTTTCTGGGCTATTTTAAGTTGATGATGAACTTGTTTGCCATCAGACCCAAATAAAAGAAACTTTCTTTCACCACTAAAGTAAACTTTGGAGCAGATCCTTGTTCACGCAACTTGCAAAAGTTAGTCTAGTCTTTTAATGAGAGGTTTGGGCACTGCAGGGCTTTCATTCCAAATTTTCTTAAACATTTAGACAGTGTATTCAGAGATATGTTTCATTACACTAGCTGGGTTTCCATCATCCTGAATTAATGCGCATTTCGAAGTATTACATAAAAAAGAGAGGGTATGAAAGACAAATATTAAATAAAAGTCCCTTCATTCAGAAAAAAGGTTTTTATGGAAAAGGGTGAAAAAAGTTGAATGCCTATAATAGAAGATAGAAAAGCATTTGTCAAATATACTCTGATGTAGGGAACGTTACACTCGCGTGTCCAATCAGCTGTCTACATTATTTTTATTTACTTTCATTAATTTAATTATCTTTATTTTTCAAATGTTTCTGAAAATACAATTATTTTATAAATCTATAACAACTACAAGGGTAAGCATGAACTGGTCAAACCCTAAAACAGCTCCAAACCCCACCCATCCCTAAGAGGAGAATAAAACATAAAAGTAGTGCATTAAGTAAGTTAGTAAGTAAATAAATAAATATGCCTAATAGCATAATGAAATAAAACTAAACAAAGAAACCATAGGTTAAAAAAAAAAAAAAT
>CAIGQV010014432.1:15607493-15620462 GCA_903798115.1 Danio jaintianensis | reverse complement strand
TTTTTTTTTTTTTTTTTTTTTATTATTATTATTATTTTTTTTTTTTTGTGCAAACTTTAAAAAGATGTGCTCAAGGTTATGATGAAAACCCAGCTACTGTTCAGCGCTAAACTGGTAAGCAGTTACAGCTGCAGTGTTGAACTGATTGGCCATTGAGATTCTCCACATTATCCTGTCCTTTCCTGGAATGACCAGCTTCTCTAGCAATGGCAACCTGTTGTTAAGAGAGTTTCAGTCAGAAAATTAGGCCAACAGTTAGTTCATCCAAAAATGAAAATTATGTTTTTAATACTCATGTCTTTCCAATTCCCTGATACCTTCGTTCATCTTCAGAACATAAATGAAGATATTTTAGATGAAATCCGAGAGCTCTCTGACCCTCCATATACAGTAATGGTCACTAGAAGTCCAGAAAAGGAACCAAAAACATGTTCACAACATTCCATGTGACTTCAGTGGTTCAACTGTAATTAAAGCTCCGAGGACACTTTTGTGTGCCAAAAACAGTAAAAATAACTCTGTTTGCCAAAGTCTTCTCTTCTGCGTCAGATAAGGGTGTGTGTTTACTGTTGACACTAGTTATCCAAAGTCAGATTGTGGGCAGTTGAATTGATGTTGAATATTGTATTTCAGTCCATCCAGTTATCAAATGTGACTTTCTTGTTTTGTTTCAGGGGATGGAAATCTTCATCTAAACATCACTTCCCCCTCTAAAGACCCTGCTCTGCTGGCTGCCATTGAGCCATACGTGTATGATTGGACGTCTCAGTGCAAAGGCAGCATCAGTGCAGAGCATGGGCTCGGTCTGAAGAAGAGAAACTACATCTACTACAGTAAACCCTCAGAGGCAGTTGCTCTCATGGGCAGCATTAAAGCCATGCTGGACCCTAAAGGTATCCTCAACCCTTACAAAACACTGCCAGACAACATAAACTAACGGTTTCATAGTGATCAGGATTTCTATGAAAAATCAGGCTGTCATTTTACCACAGTATTATTGATGTAATACTGTTAATGTATTAAATGGATTATAATAAATTTCCAAGTACTTATTTTGTTCAGTATTGTGTTTTAAAGCGACACTATGTAACCGTTGGTTAATTACTTTATATATAGTTTGTTTATGATCATCTAATCATCATAAATGTGATTATTGATACAAAACTAGCTTCAAATCAATATTAGCTAATGTTAAAACAACACTAAAATGTTTATACATAACATACATAATGATTGCTATTTATATCTGGTTAAGTACAATGGTGAAACCAAAACTTTGCAATACTATTTGTGGGCAACTAAAGCTAAGTACTAGAGACTGTATTCAAAATCGCCCCCTATACCCTTAAATAATGCACTAAAGGGAGCAGCCGTTTATCGTTGTCCAAAACCATAGCACACGTTATGAAGTGCACTCAATCAATCCCACAATGCACCGCAATAATGAGTGTACAACCAATATACACTGTGCCGCATTCACTGCCCTATAGCCTACAACTTGAAGGGTTTACCCTCTGGAGTGACAGCTTTGAAGGGATGGATGGTGCAGGGGTCAAAAAAAGGTTATTTTTTGGAACACTTCTGCATCATCTTAACAAGAAGGTCAAGGTGTGCCTTTGTCTCACTTTTTGTCTGCTGGTTGACTCCCAAAAATGCACTCTGAACGATTGTGCATGCACTTTAAATGTTTTTCTATGTATGTTTACATGTATATTATTTAAATTTATTTTATAATTTGTCATTTTTATTTATAACTCGTGTAAATATTACAGTAGTAGTCTTTAAAAAAAAATACAAAACATGTTGGCCTACAGGTAAAGTCGAACTCTGAGCCTCGTTCTGTGACACCAAACAACTTTCCTGCACAAAGGATCATGGAGGGCTGAAGTGTTCATTACTCGCAAGTGGTCTGTTTTGAGCACTTCGGAACGACACTTTATTATGACGGCCATGATTGTTTTGTTTTCACACCGAAGTGCCCTTCGGAGGGCAATGTTTCCCGTTTGAAACACTCCATGGCTACTATTGGCTAGAGCTCAGGCGTCGAATTAATTTCCGGTTTTCCGCGTTTGAACTCAAGATGGCATCCGCAGCGGAATCTTATCGTAAGTTTCTCAAAATATATGTTTAATTGTTAAATTAACGTTTGAATACATGGCATACATGAGAATATTTAAGTACTCGCTAAGCGTTAACCGTCTCAGGGTCTGAACGAGAAGTTGAAATTCTAATCCGCCTGAGAGATTTATCAACAGGCAAACAAAACCATCCCTTCACGTTTTCACTCACACACAAGTGGACTAACGTTATATTAACGGCATAATGTAATGACTATAAATAGGGAATGAGTGCAGAAGGCGATTTCGGATACTGCCTGGGATAGTTTGGCTGCTGACAAACATCGTTTTATGAATCTAGCGTAACCAGTACAAAAAAATAAATGTGATGGTACCCTAACTGAATGTTGACTGGTGATTCGATTCAGGTGCGACGCTGTCGAGGTGTCGCTTCAAGGGAACTTATGATCTGTCCAAAACACAGTCTGAGAGATTGACATTCTCTCATGATTTCAATTAATTGTGTTACATAGTGTATCTTTCATGGTAAATTGTGTAATTTCTGTACCAAGTTGAATTGTAAGCTTTTTATGTGCTTATACATATAAAAGAAGCGACCGTAGGATAAATTGAAATGATTCATCAGATGAAAACCATCTATAAAAAACATCTGGAGACAAGAATAAAATCTGAGTTCTTCAGATAAAATCTCAGCATGAGATTTTATTAATTTTCATATCATGTAAATACACCAAATTGTGTCTAATATTCATCAACAACAAAAAAAGTTGTTAAATCCATTTAGATAATAAAAGCATATTTTGGTTAACAATGGCTGATGCCTTTTTACTAGCATAGTTATATCCCCCCCTTCCCCTATGACATACAAATAAATGATCTGTCCATCGTGCAAAATGGAAAACAAATTGAATTCTTTTCCAATACAAAGCATCTGCAAAACTGGAAGAAAGCAATGGAACTACCAAGCCGATTTTTTTAAAAGACAATTACAAAATGGGTCTACAATTGATCTTGCATCTGTAGCAGAGTTGGCATTTACGTTCTCATTAGCTTGAGCTGGTGAACTTCCAGCTATAAAAGCACTGGATATCGGAGAGAGGCTGCAGACCTCCTGTAAACATCAGCACAGATAAGAAGGTCATTTTCCAGCAGAGTCAGACAATGTGGAACCTTTACTAAGGCTTGATTTAGCTCATCTCCCCTGTACAGGAAAACTTAAGACAGATGCATGACAATCCGCAACAATTCTTGAAATTTTACGGTTAAAAAGAAAGCATCACAGTATGAACTACCTTAAAGCACAAGGACATGACAGAAAGAAAAAAAACATTCCACTGATGTAACCGATGAAAAGAGCAGAGATTTCCATTTAATTCTTAATCGTTCATTCAATATTCCAGTAACATCACACATAAGGTTTCTTCATTATAACATTCACAGTTCATAATGCAATAGTTGCTGTAGTCTTAATTCCTAACATCGCTCCCCAGTTCAACACAAACATGGAAACGTTTGGTTTTTGGAAGAGCAAAAGCGATCAGAATTGAAAGTTGTAGTGAGTCATGACCAATTTTTCAAAATAAAAAAAATACAATTCAAACAATTTCACTTAACCCAAACCATAAGCAACATACACAAGCCATTAGGTATATAACAATAGCATTTTCCTTTGTAAACCTCATACATCCTATATTAGAGTTTCACTTTTAAATAGTCAAAAACGTTTAAAGTTTTAAAAGCGTCCAAATTCTCTCAGCTATTGGTGCATGTTGAAAACCGTGATACAAAAGTGTGAAAAAAGCATGAGGGTAAACAAATACGCAAATTCACAAAACCAGAGTCTATTTATGAATCTGACTATGACTAGCTCTGTTAGTGTGCTGACACATCACCTTAAAAGCTCATAAGTAGGGTTTTGTACATGACATTAGCAAATAGTTCAGGCCCTACTGGACAGCGGCTGATTGTCATTGAACAAACATCAAGTACGCATGCCTGTGAGGGCAAAGATAAAGACAACAGCTACGAATAAAAATCAAAAAGCATTACGGTGTGCTACAATGGCTTTTAGTCAGGCAGGCATAGAGGCAACAGGTCAGAAAGGCCTTGTGTCAAAGGGAAGCCCTCATGGGGTGCTATGAGACTGACCAGACTGGGAGTTCACCCAAACAAAAATGTTTAAAAAATTAATTCTCTCATTATTTACTCATCATTCATGTCATTCCAAAAACATATGAATGGTTTTCGTTCATTTTTAGAGCATGCCACAATATGTGCTCACTGTATGGAAAAAGCGTGAACATGTCGTCAAAGCAGCATGAACATTCTTCAAAACATCTTTTTTGTGTTCTAAAGTTCTACCAAAACCAGAAAAGTTCTTTCTTTAGGTTTGGAATTACATGATGACAGATTGTTTTATTTTTAGGTGAACTCTTTTTACCACTACTTCAAAACAGGTCTGGTCACTAAACAGGCCTGATTAAAGAAAGAAGCCTGTAGATTCCTACTGTATGTAGTGGCATTAAGCAACCAAATGCTTTATGACATAAGTCCACTATAGCAAAACTGTGACTTACTTTGCCTAACGTATCTACAAGAACTATTAGGACCTTTAAAAAGCTCAAAACCGACCAGATTTATAAAAGCAGGTGATGTTACCGCTATGAAGTTTTTCTGGTTGTAACAAGAATCATGTGCACACACACCCTATGAGACTGATTGCATCTGTCCGTTTCATTTTCCTGAAAAGTAGACATCTTTAAAGTCTGCCAATGGTTAAATAGACAACGTGCTGTTTTAAAAAAAATCCATGACAGAGGGTTTCTTCAAGGCCTGTCAGAGTGTGTCCATATATTTTGATGGCGTCTCTGTCCAGAGGGTAAATGTGAGTTCCACCGGGTTCAGTGGGGGGAAAAATAAAATTCATAAAAGAGAGCGTTATTCTCTATAAAAAAGTTTTTAGGCCAATGAACAAGAAGAACAAAGCAAATAAACAGCATGTTAGAGTTGGGACAGATGCCAGCGCTGGAATCCAATGGTTTGGTTACACACAGTGTCTGTATAATGAACGGGTGAGCGGTCAGTAGTTCTGCAGCTCTCTCTCCTCAGCAGTCGGTTTTGCCCTTCTCCAGTGAACTGTGGATTTTATCCAGAGTCTTTTTGATGCGCAGGGCAGTGAGACGAGCCGAGGGGTTCTGGTACCAGCACTCTTTCATCAGCTTCACCAGAGCAGACAAGGTCTGTGAACACACAAACACACATCGTGATCTTCAGATTGAGAATCTTTGGCCCATTGCAAATGATTAGATTAGATGTCGGTGTGGTGTTTTTAATATTCCTGAAGACAAACTGGGCAGATTCATCAGTCAACAGAATTAAAACTGCAGTGTACAAATACAGTGTTAAAGATGTGCTTTGAAACATGTTACAATTGTCAACTTGCAGGCTGGGGCTCATTATTATTCACTTCAGAGGTGTAGGTAGCCGTCTAAAATGGCCAATGTGAAAATGTGTAACATTACACAGGGTTCCCACTTTTTCATGGACACTAGATTCAAGCACTTTCAAGGACTTTTCAAAGCACCATTCATTTTTAAAATCAAGCACCTCTGTTATTCATACCCCAGCATAAGCAGCACCATTAAAGTCCTTGCTGTACTTAACATTTCACTTACACTTAATATTTACATTAAAAATTAGTAATTTTATAAAAATTTACAATTTTAAGGTTTCTGAAATACTGATCAATGTGCATTATTTGTCATTGTACAATATTTAAATGTAAGATTTTTAAATTGAGATTTTTTTTCAACAGTACAATTTAATTTAAGCAATTTTAAAGACCCATGTCTATTTTAAAGATTTCCAGGCCTTGAATCCATATGTCTAAGATTCAAATACTTTCAAGTACTTTCAAGAAGTGTGGTACCCTAATTACAATAATATTAGCTGTTTGATATTGTAGTCAAGCCAAAGGCTAATAATATCAATTACGGTTCAGGGGTGATAGTTATACACATATAGACTAAAGCAAGGGCACCCTAAGTCTAAGCTGTAATAGAAGAATATTGGCAAAAAGTTAAAGCTGTAAAAACAAAATTTTTGTCAATCTGTAATAAGCCAGATTTGGTTTGCATTTCTGTAGGGGAACAGAAGTTAGCATACCCCTGGCTCCCTAGAAAAACAACAGCATTTTTCCATTGGTTAGATTATTACAGGAAAAACGTAGAAAGGTTTTTTAAATAATATTTTGTTTACAATTCTTGATGCTGATAAACAAATAGCACTTTATAGATCTTATGGAATTTAAAGCCCAAACACGTTTAAGTGGACGTTAAAAGCCAGCTATTATCAATCTACACGGTGCTCACATGATGTCAACATCCCAGAAAACAAGTAATTTTTCAGCAGTACTTACAGGATCTGAAAACCAACGGTTGGGAATGAATGGCCTTTGCTGCTCCACACAAACCACTTTCCTCATGTCGTCAAAGCTGGGGTCATTAGGCACCAGGTCATAGAAAGGCGGCTTGTATTCCTCTACAATTCCTACAGGATCCAGATTGGGGAAAAAAAGTCAGTAAACAAAGATGGACAACTCTGATCTACATTATAATTAGATGCTGACACAACACTTCAAACAAAACAAAACATTTCTAAACGTAGTCTAGCAAACTGACCATTGCTGATGGTTCTGCGTGCGATCTCCCACAGCACCAACCCAAAGGCCCAGATATCCACCCTCTTATAGGCATCAAAACAGTCTGTCTGAATGGTCTCATCCAGAACCTCCGGTGCCATGTAGCGCTTGGTTCCCACTTTAGGATTATTTCCCACATCAAGCTGATTATCAGACTGCGTGTGTGTTACTGCCAGACCTACAGAGAGATACAAGGTGGGGGGAAAAGTACATTTATGAAATCACCAAACTGTTTTGGATGTAAAACTACACCCACTGGTCAGTTTATTTGGTCACAATTTACGTGTCCTTTCCTAATTAAAGGTCCAGTGAAGTGCTTTGAAATGTGCATTTTTATTCAATGTTTGATGTCATCTCAACTGAAAAATGAAGAGAGGGTGGGACAGAGTAGCTCCTCCCTTTAAAAACAAAAAACAGCCAATAGCGTTTTGTTTTTATCACAGCTCTGTCAGTGGGAGTGGTTGAGCTCAAGTGCAACAAATGAAAAGTGCCTTGAAGGGGGCGGAGCATGTCAGATACTAGAGAGCATTTGATGATGTGAAGAAAAAAAAAATCATTGATCCCTTTAGGCTGAAGTAACAAACTGGAAATTTTAGATGTTTATATTTTCTAAAGATGAATTTTGTCACTGTTTTGGAGCATGCTAGATCATAGATTATATCTTGTGGCCTTAAGACTAACATAATTTTTTTATTTTTTATTTCACATAATTGCAAGTTTAATTTAACAAAGGCATCAGCCAATCATATGGCAGCAACTGGCATGGTGATTTGTGCAAGATAGGCTGTCAACGTATTTCAGAAACTGCTGATCTACTGGGATTTTCACACATGATCAGAAAAAAACAGGAATTCTGTGGGTAAAAGCAGCAAATCCGAGGGTAAAAATGCACTGTTGAAGCTAGGGTAAGAGGAAAATGACCAGTTCAGTTCAAATTGATAGAAAGGCAAGTTTAACTTGAATACAGAAGAGCATCTCTGAATGTAAAACACACCAAACCTTGAAGTGGAAGAGCTACAGCAGCAGAAGACCACACTGGTGCCACTTTTCTAAGCAAAGAACAGGAAATTAAGACTATAGTTTGTTCTGGATCACTAAATATCAATTTAGTGTCTCAATTTCTTCTGCAACATACAGATGGTACTGTCCAAATTTGGTGTAAAAATATATAAAAGCATTTTTATCCATCTTAAATACAAATGACACCTAAAAGCCCATCTCTTCCAAGATCACCTGAACCCCTGTGAACAAAACCAGGTCCCCTCTTCTCACCCCCACCACAACAACCTCAAAACATTATGCAATTCTGAGTGTGCCTCACACAGGTAAGTGGGCTTGACAAACCACCTGTAGAAAACACACTCTTTCATCTCTGACACTTTAACAGACACTTGCACCAGTTTTTGCCCCAGACTCCATTTCTCTAAAAAAACAAAACATTGTGCATTTATGAAGTTTCACACAGGTGAGTGGGATCGACAAACCACCTGTAGAAACACGCTTCTCTCTATAAATAAAAACACTAACACTGAACAGTTCCTTTGTATAATTAGCACTTCTTGTATGTATTGCCTCTTCTTGTTGAATCGCTGAATGCCTTTAATTCGCTTTGGACAAAAGCGTCTGCTAAATGACTAAATATAAATGTAAATATAACAAAAATGCAGATCAGGACTGACCCGTTTGTGAAATTGTATATTACTGGATTTAATGATTTTGACCTGTTTAAACAGCCTCTTAAATAAAGACAAAACAGCAGAAATTACCCAGATCAGCAATGCAGCACTGCAGATCTTTCTTTACAAGGATGTTCTTGCTCTTCAGGTCTCTGTGAGCAATGGCTGGTTTGCCCTCCGTGCCAAAGATCTCCGTGTGCAGGTGCACCAGCCCGCTGGCAACCGACGCTGCCATGTGCAGTCCATCTGCCATCTCCACAGCCACGCGCTGCAGGTAGTCATACAGAGAGCCATTCTCGTGATAGTGTGTGATGAGCCACAGCTGAGTGCTAGAGTTTCGGGAGGTCATGTCAGAAGCCATGAAGCCTGAAAAGAAAAAGAGTTGAAAATAACATTAGCCACAATGCTTTGGAGTGGCAATTTATTTGGCTTAAATGATTAGTTCACTCAAAAATATGATAAAATGATAATTCTGTTATTAATTACCCACCATAATGTCATTCCAAGCATCTGGGACCTTCATTCATTTTCAGAACACAAATCAAGACATTTTACATGAAATCTGAGAGCTCTCTGACCCTCCATAGAGAGGAAGAGTCATGAGAAGTCCAGAAAAGGAACCAAAAATTTCCATGTGACTTCAACTGTAGTCATATTAAGCTCCATGAACACTTTGTGCACCAAAAAAAAAAAATTGGAAAAGCTAGATTGGCCGCCAATGTTTTTGTTTATTGTCAGGTTGTGCATGTTTAATACAGCAATACAATGGTATTGCGTGTTGCACTGTTTACCCCAATGGCGATACATCGTACTGCCCATAGTAAAATAAATGATCACTGCAAAACAGCAACTATATTTTTGGTTCCTTTTCTGGACTTTGATTGTCTAATAATCCTTGCTGTCCATGGAGGGTCAGAGAGCTCTAGGATTTCATCTAAAAGGGCTGCACGATAGATATTTGTAATATATGCAATGTTGTTGAGTGTTACTATAACGATATAAGTAACTTTAAAAAATGCTATTTTATTAGCAATTAAAAAAATATGATCAAACTAAAACAGGCAAATAGATATTTTTCTGAGCTAATTAAACACCATGAATGACTTAAAACCTTGGAGGAAATTCAGATACTTATTAGCTGTTGTCATTTTCCTCTCTTGTCTCCCAGCATTAGTATTTATTTTCAGCTCTAGGTTCACCTAACAGAAGAGGTGGGGATAAAGATAGTAATCTCATTGGTCAGATTTGGATAAACAACCTATGCATACAGCATACAAATGCTTGGCACATAAAATGTATTTAATTTATTGCACTTCTCTGCGATATGTATACTGCATATACTATTATCGCGATAATGTTTTCTCAATATATTGTGCAGCCTTAATCTAAAATATCTTGTGTTCTGAAGATAAATGAAGGTCTCAGGGGGTTGGAAACGACGTGAGGGTGAGTAATTACTAACAAAATTTTTATTTTGGTGTGAAATAATCCTTTAAAGATGTCATTTTATTGTTATAATGTTTAAACAAATAAGATGCTAATTCACCTAATATATTTTCATGTCGTAGCAGAACCGTGTTGTATATTTCTGTTTCTCTAAACCATGACTTCTCATCTCTAGAGGAAAAGATCTTCACGGCTACATTTTCTCCTTGCCATTGACCTCTCCATACTTCACCGTACCGTCCCTTACCTGAGAACACACACACAAATAAGACACATTTAAGCCACATTTTTATAGACATCTATTACATAAAGTCTGTTTATCCACTTGTCAAGTCCGACGTACTTTCAATGGTGCTCAGGAGGATGCTGTGAACATGAAGAATGAAGTGTACACCACTAGTTTTTAAAAGTTTAGCTTAAATGTGTAATATGAACAAATAGTGCCCATAAATGTTTTAAACGGAAACAAGGCAGTATTCCATGAGGCCCTAAAACATCTCTAGTGACATGTTGTTTTGTGTAGTCTTCCATGTAAATCCTACGGTTTGTCTTACCAACACACTCCACCAGGCTGATCTGCCGCGCAACCGTTCTCTGAACCAGGAAGGGCAGTCCTGAACCACTGCCTGAAGTGCAGGAGTGATCCATCAGATCCTAGGAAACCATACATATTAGTTATGTAACGTCAATAAATAAATAACTTCAGCTAAAACATTATAATTAAAAAATGACAACTTCATATAATAATAATCAGGATACATTGCTGTTGTAAGTTTTGGGGTTAATACGATTTTTTATTTTAAAAGAAATTAAAAATAATAGTTTAAAATCACAAATTAAAAAGTTATCACTATTTCATGCAAATATCTGTGACATTTTTGATTAAGAAACTATTATGCAGCACAACTGTTTTCAGCATCAATAATATTAATAAGAAATGTTTCTTCAGCAGCAATTCATCATGGCCTAGATGATTTCTGAAAGATCATGTGACACTGAAGACTGGAGTAAATACGCTGAAAAAGCAGCTTTGCCATTAAATGAAAAATATGACATTAAAACGTACAAAAGCACAAATGTATTGTAATGATATTTCACAATATTACTATTTTGAATCTATATTTTATCATATAACTGTATATATGGGTGACATTGGAGAACATTTTTGAAAGTGTGTTATTTATAAAACATAAAAAGTTATCAAACATCCATAAAAACTATTAATGTAATCTCAAAACAAATCTAACATCAATGAATGAATAGCTTCAGCTATTTTTTTTATATCACTTTTATATAATTATTATATGAAGTTATAAAACATCCATAAAAGATCTGATATTTATATTATAAAAAATGTATGTAATTTATTGAAATCTAGCATCAATGAATGAATAACTTCAGCTAAAAAAATATTAGTAAAAAATAGAACTTTTATATGATAATTATTAAATAAAGTTTTAAAACATCCGCAAAAGACCTGATATTTGTATTATAAAAACCCAAAACAATTAATGTAGTCTATAGAAATACAATACCGCAAGTGTGCTGTCTCCGACATTAGACGCGATAAGCCCATCGATGGCCCCCTGCTCAGTGTCAAACTCATGCAGTCTCTCCAGACGCCCATGATGGAGTCGACGGCACACCAGCAAAGCCAGAAAAGACAGCAGACCCAGAACCACAAATGGCCCCAACACAAACAGAACCAACATCTCCACGCGGTAATGAACAGTCTTCTCTTCTTCTGGACCTTTTCATAAACAGTACAATCAAAAAACATTCACAAATGATAGCAATAGAAAAAAAAAAGGGCCCAAAATTTTTTATTTTTGAATTGAAAATGTAATCAAACAAAAAACTAAAAAATTTATTATTTATAAATATAATGGTAGTACATCAATTTACAGCCACATTTCACATGTACAGTATGTACTTATTGTTTTATTCATTGCATAAACAGGGTAATAACAAAGACTGTGGAATACACAAGACATCTCACTTGTATATTTTTGAATGAGGAAAAGTGTAACGGTCAATATAGCGAATGAAGCCCCGCCTACTAGTACAGGAACCAATCATCGATCACTATAGACTGACGTTTCTTTAGGGGAGAAGCCTGGACCAGATGTGTGCTTTACGAAAGTTTTTTGTGGTAAACAAACACACTGGAATCTCAGTGAATACTTGCTTCACAGACATACGAAATATGTCTACGTAAAGCTTGAAATCTGTACCTTTTAATGAACCAACTATACTTGAAAACAAAAGTTTTCTGGTTTTGTAATCTGTATGAAACTAATGCACATCACATGACAGCAACTACTCAAACGCCCACAAACTTGTAAACAAAGAGTCACTGTCATTTCTGGAGGAGATTCACCATCAAGACCAAGCTGGGAATTACTTCAGAAGACCAGCACGATCTGACGAAGCATTATTCAGAGGATGATAATGTGTAACATCCATAAATGAGGTTGGTGTCGTGATCTCGTTCTTTTCAAGTGCACATGCGCATTAGCTCGGGCAACCTGAAAAAATTTCGATTTTGTTTGATTCGAAAGTTTAGAAACGAAACTTATGAAACAGTTGTTGTTTAATTTTATTGGTGATTCCAAATATGTAATCTAATCGTAGACTTTGGTAATAATAAGGTACTCTCTCTAAACCTAGTCCTGAACCTAAAGGTTATTACCTAATATAGCCCAGAAATTTAAATCAAGTACAATATAAGCTCTAAATACGCACTGTAAAATATAATGCAATATAAAATAAAATGCAACCAATATAAATAAAAAGATAGAATGATTTGAAATGATCATTTTAAGTTTAAGTATTGTTTTAACTTTACAAAAATTTTACCATACAAAAATACAAGTTACTATTAAAAAATTTTTTTTACTTATAAATATATACACACAGTCAAGCTCAAAATTATTCATTCCCCTGGCAAATTCTGACCTAAAGTTACTTTTACTTTTAAGTTTTTTTTTTAATGACAAATTAATAAAACAATATTATAAATTAAAAAAAACAACATTAAAGCAGAAATGAAAAAAACACACATATATAT
>CAIGQV010014432.1:15582918-15607393 GCA_903798115.1 Danio jaintianensis | reverse complement strand
TATATATATATATATATATATATATATATAAACTACTTTTTAAAAATTAATTAAATCTTGTAAATGTTAGTAAATCAAATTTACAATTAATTATAATATTTTAAATTAATATCAATTTTATTTCTCATTTCATTTGTAAAGCTGGAAAGACTTTTTTCGGAAAGACGTTTTGTCTGGATATCCTTAATCTTGATCCCTGTTTACACAACAGTACTTTTGGAAAGCTCCAGAAGTCAAATCTCCTGCCAGTTACAGATTAAAAATCTTACTTGTGAGCAGCAGTCGAAGAAGGGTCTCTTTGGAGACGTTGGCATTGCACATATGTTGAGAACAGCATTCTACCACGTGACTAGCAGAAGCTGTTGCGGAGCAGGTCATGCGCTTGCTCTCCGGCCCGATCAAGCAGCCCCGCTTGAACGTAGTCACATCGTTGCTAATGATAACGGAAGTGTAACACTGGTCTCCAGTACACTGCTGCTCATTACAGTCACTGCCGACACACATGCAGTCAATGGAGACATCTAGAGAGAGACAGAAAGCGAGCAAGTTAAATCATGAATTAAAGAAAAAAGAAATCGGTCTGTAGTTATTTGTCGGTTGTCACCAGCTTGAAAATCTCAACAATGAAATTAATTAAGGAAGACCAGCGTGACGCCAGTCCTTGCAGATGAGACTCTTTCTCCGCCTGATAACCCAGGCTGTTTTCTTCCCTTCTCTCTGCCTTCATTTCCTGTGACACTGAACTCTGTCAGCTTTACAAATTGACTACACAGGATAAAGGCCAGGGAGCATCAGTGACACAGATCAATTAACCCGGCATTCATGTTTTATACCCTCTGTGAGACACGCTAACAGAGCCTGAGAGGAGAGAGGACACTGACACCTAATGAAAGCACAACCAAAACTAGCTATGCCAATACTACTGCACTGGAAGTTACATTTTTTTTTAGCTGCATCTCATTGCCTGGCTTCCATGGAATAGCATTCCATGGAATAGGCATTTACATTGGTGCCAATGTGCACAATCAATTAAAAGTTCAGCATTAAAGGGATAGTTTGTGCAACAATGTTTGTGTGACGTTTGTGAAGGATGCAGTGTTTAAATGTTACAGATGTACGGGGTACATGTATTGTATTTTTTTTTATTCTAATTTTAACAACTCTCCTTAACAGTTTTTTTAATCCATTCAGCCCATCTCCCAGTTTGGCAGGACCACTTTTAGCTTAGCTTAGATCATTGAATCGGATTAGACCATTAGCATCTCGCTCAAAAAGTGATTCGATAGTTTTCCTATTTAAGGCTTGACTCCTCTGTAGTTACATTATGTACTAAGACCGACTGAAAATGAAAAGTTGCCATTTTTTAGGCCGATGTGGCTAGGAACTATACTCTCATTTCCTGCGTAATAATCAAGGAACTTTGCTGTCGTACTATGGCTTCAGCAAGCACAATGCTATTACAAAGAAAATCTGCTAAATTCCGTCAATATAACCAACGTGACCACCTGCTTGCCAGTTACCTAGCTTGGGACAATTTTCAGGCGCTGCATAATATCACTGGTATTTTTTGAGTGAGATGCAAATGGTCTAATCCGATTCAATGAACAATGCTAAGCTATACTAAAAATGCTCCCGCCAAACAAAGAGATCAGCTGAATGGATTGAAAAATGTTCAAACTCAACTGTTTAATTCTAAGGAAGAGTTGTAAAATAAGTCTATTTTCAAATTCTGCCATAATTCCAGTTCAAAAACATGTTCAACTTAAAGGATAACACACACAAGACGTAACTTCAATCCAAATCACATGATTACAGTTAAATAACCTTTCACATGTTCTTTAATAATTGAAGATGCTGCAAAACAGTAGCGCAAATATATTTATTAAATTAAGTAAACTTCAAGTATACCCTTGTTTCCCCTGTGCACGGGATAGAGAGCAGTGAACACTATTTAGGGAACAAGTCGATTGGAACACATTTCCTTCTTGGAGCTGTATATATAAATTCAATTCAAGGTTATTTGTATAGCACTTTTCACGATAATTATAGCTTCAAAGCAGTTGTGTTAAACGGTGTTAAATCAGGTGTGTTGAACATGAAAGATACAAAATAAGAAGGGGGGGGGGGGGGGGGGGCATGTGGAACATGATTAAGAACTGCTGACAAAACAATGAGATTGTGACGTTATCATGAAACAAGATCTTTTATGAGCCACAATTATTTGATAAACGTCCTGTTCAAAACAAAATAACTATTAAAATGATTTGTCCCCTCGTTCTTTAAATCTGAATTTTAAGCAGCCATTACTCCAGTCTTCAGAGTCATGACAGTTAAAGAGTTGTGCTGATTCTTCTAAATGTGGTAACTTGTAGATTTTATTTTCAGGATTCTTTGATAAGTTCGAAATATCAGAATTCATTGGAAATAAAAGTGCATAACATTACAAATGTAATATGAAATAAAAACAAATAGCCTTAATTAATAAAAAAAAAAACATTCTTTACCTTTAGCTGATGTCTGTAAGAACTGAAGCAGGAACAGGATGATGATTTGAGTGCTGCAATGCCCCATTTGGTTCACTGCACTGAAAAGAAAGTGAGATGTTACAAACTCAAATTTAAACCAAGATTCAGGCATCACCTGCCTAGATTACATAAAAGTTGCGCAAAACAGTAGGACAGAATCAATCCCCAGAAAAAAAAAAAAAACAGGACAGCAAAGATGACGACTTAATTACATTTTTAGAGAGTGCAGCTGTGCTCTGCCTCTTTCTTTCTCTCTCCTGCCACAAATACTTCCGCACACACAGCATGAGTGTGTGTGTGTGTGTCGGAGAGGGGGCCGTTTCTGTGGCAACCGAGGAGAGAGAGAGAGATGCCCATTATGGAGCAACATCAAAGACAAGCAGAGGAGCACTTTCGGAGAGGCAGAAAGAAACACATTTTGGGAGTGTAGAACTCACCATTGTGGTGTAAAATTCAAGAACACAACTCAGGAGGACACTATAACTAATTATAGATTGAATTCTGGAAAATGCGTGGCATTATTTTATCCAAAAAACAACAAAGATAACGGTCTTACTTGTACAACTCCTCAGGTGACTCTCAGCACTGCCTTTCAGTATTCGCACAGCCAGACTGTGTCTTCCCATTGGATCCTAAAAAGACCAAAAGCAAAGATGCACGTTGAGCTTTTTCCACAGCAGTGCTTCTCTCGTGGTCATTTCTTCAGGATGGCAAGTGACAGGATAAGAATGGTGCCTGGAAGTCTCTAAACACTGATAGGCTGAGAGCTGGATGGACTTAACGCCTTGATTCCATTCAGCTGTTCTTTATATTAAAGTTAGGGTTATAGAAACACGAAAAGACTCACAAATTATGCTTCTTATTTATATTTTCAGAAATTCAGATGAACTAACTCGCTTGTCTTTGCTTTAATAAGAGCAGAATCTTGTGCTTGTGGAATTAAGAACTTCGGGCTGTCTGTACAAAATAGTTCACATGAGAAATGTAAACAAATTAAATAAATACATTTTTTAAAAAAAATCTTGAATAAATGACATTTGAAAAAGAAAACAAATAAAATCAAACATTATATAGTGACATTTATTTTCAAATTTTCCCATTGTTCACATTGTCAGGTTTTAATTAGATTTTAATTATACTAAATAAGAATTTGATACAAATTTAGTCTGGATGCGATTACAATCAGCAGTGGATTTCAATCCCCAGTAGGCCAAATGTTTGTAGAAAAAGCATTAAAAAAAAAACAAATAAATGCATTGAATAAAAGCATTTTACAAATAAAAATAAGCTTAAAATAAGCAAACCTTTTAAAGTAGATAAACGGTATGAAAGCAGCAAAAAATAAATAAATAAATGGAATTGTCATTTAATAACTATAATACGTTTTTTTCCCAAGTAATACAAATACATGAAAGTGTAAACAAACACTTTAAGCATAATAATTTTATTACTTATATAAATTAACACAATTAGCACTAGTAAAAAAAAGTGTTTGTTGTAAAACATTTTAATAATGAAACTTATTAGAAACTAAACATTTTTCAGAAGTATTAGACCCATTCGTAAGATACATATACAAGATGCGATTTAGCCAGTGAAAAGGCTTTGAACTGCATACCAATAGCAATATACAAGGGTAATTAAATAGGATTTAATTAAATACGCTTTCGTGACTTTTCCAGAACTGCCAATCGAAATTAATTTCCAGTTTTGCTGTGACTGTGGGCACAGATAAAAGGAAGCTCTTATCGTCACGATCTAAAAAGAGTCTCACAGTCAAGAAAACGATCAAGATATCTGAGATGTAGTGAAATTAAATGAATGAATTGTAAATGCAAACATTTTAAAGCTGCAGATTATTTACACGGGGCTTTTGTATTCAAGAAGGTGGACGACAATAACACTACAGATGATCAGCTTTAACAAACACAAGCCAATATTACATAGCAGATCTCTTAGCAAGCTCGATCCAGGCGCAAACAGCACTAAATAACGTCAGAAACACAAAATAACACGCAAAAATCGACGCAGTGGAAATACCAGGGTAAAGTTTGCAACGTTACTATCTAATAATCGGCCTGTTTGCAGCAGCTGTGCTAACAGTGCTAACAACGACCATAATTTACTCGCCGCATACATTTCCAGCAAATAAAGTAAAAATGGAGATCGCGTTTACCTTTAGCTGCAATGCAGATTCATGGTTGTGTCAATATTCCGTATTATCACTGTTTTATTCGAAGTCGTGTTTTCAGCGCTGACAGACTGTCTGCCGCCACCCAGAGAGACTGAAAAGACTGCGCCGTGACGTCACCATAAACAAGTGACGCGCAAGAGCATTGTGGGATACCACGGTCCGCCGAAAGTGAGTACCTGCTGGATTATTTTACGGAACATTTCTTTTTTTGTCAACCTATAAACAAAGACAAAATCTGCTACTTCAGACTCACTAGCAACTAGCTGCCACAGTTTGTGATTAACGAGTGAAAGATAATCAGTGAATTTAGAGTAATTATAAACAGTTCCTGTACATACACTTGTCAATTTGTATATTTGCATTCACTATTTACTTTTATTTTTTAAATATATTTATTATCTGTTTTTTGTCCTGTCTCTGTAATTCTGTTGCTCTGTAGAAGCTCTGTCACGAAAACAAATTCCTCGTATGTGTGAACATACCTGGCAATAAAGCTCTTTCTGATTCTGAAACAAATGAGTTTAGAATTGTGTTAGGATTTAACATAAACACGATAATAAGATCCAGTACTATCATACTTAATGTTCAAAGCGGCAAATCATTTTAATAAATAAATACATTTTTAAAAATGCAGTTTATTACTGGATTACTATTGATTTGACTGTGAGCTACTGCGTCTTATTTATGGACTTTTATTACAATATTTACATATACATATTGCATTTACATGTTTACAGCAAATCTGCTTTAAAAAAAAAACTGTTTCTGAAGTATTGCGATGGTAAATGTAATTTAAAAAGTAAATGTAATATCACAATATAATTCATTGAATAAATCATTCTTGCCTCCAAAATTTGTTTTCCATAACCATACCCTTATGATTTTCAGATAGGTTAGCAATAAAAAAGATGGTCGACACATCTCCATTTCATTGCTCTGTTAAAAAAAATGAAGCCAAACCATCCCAGATATGGTCACTGTCATCTTTTATCTGTAGTTTGTGCAGTTGTGACCACTTAAAATCACCCACAAAAAAGCTTTTTTTTCCAGCATTCTTTAGTGTGTGTGTTCAACAGAAGAAAAAACCTTAAAGAGGTTTTGGAACAAGTGGAGGATGAGTAAATGATGGCAGGATTTCAAACTATACATTTAACAGAAACTTATAAACCAGACAGATCTCTTCTGATGTTTTTGATCGCATATGCTCTTATTAAACATCTGCTCGCAATTATTCAAATTTATAAAACAGCCACGTTTAATAGTGGAATCAATTCAGAAAAACTGCATTATCCATGATGTTTACAGAATTTCGACTTGAGGCAGTGCTGCAGAGACAGAGATCGGTGTATGACATCAAAAATAAAATGATTAGAGAGTCATACACGATCAGTGTGTACAAATAATAGGACGTCATTTCTTTCTCTTTGTTGGTTTTATTCATTGATTTTCCTTCGGCTTAGTCCCTTATTTATCAGGGGTCGCCACAGCGGAATGAACTGCCAACTATTCCGGCATATGTTTTACGCAGCGAATGCCCTTCCAGCTGCAACCCAGTACTGGGAAATTTGTTGGTTTTCGAAAAAAGAAATTGCTAAAAGTTTAGAAGCACTTGAATGTTAGTAAATAATTGTTTTGTGTGAACTAACCCTTTAACTTCATCGCTTCAAATAAAAGTTTGTAATGTTGTGATTCTCCCTGTGTAATGTTGTGATTTTTCAAAATCCCTTTAGGCAGTTTTACATCTGAATGTAGTTCTTTTACCATTAGGTAAAAAAATGCAGTTTGACCTAAATGTATGTGGTCATTTACTTCCCCATTTACACGGACGTATAGGTGCTTAAAGAAAGCAAAATGTCCTTGCCATGATAGGAGTCAAGGAGCCAGTGGCCTGACAGTTTTTTTTTTGTTCTAAAATAGCTTGTTGATTAATGGCCATGTCATTTTCTATATGGGGAAAAAAGGATAGGGAGTCAGGGGCACTAAAGGGCAGAGAGATAAGTCGTCTGATGGCCCTCAAGTGACTAGCCACAATTCTGCTCCACTCAATATCATAGATTTTTCATGTATAATCAATGCAGTGCAATATTTGTGTGCGTTTATGGCACTGAGGTCAGTGTTGTGTGAAAGCAATTGCAACTCGGGGGAAATCCATGCTTTGCTTTTTTTCTTCTTTTGTTTGCAACCACATGCAAAAACAAATGGAGGAAATTCATTGGTTACTGCATTCTTACCAAGTTAGGAAACATTTATTATTAAATATTAAACCAGTTGCCTTTTTTTAGCCACTTATTCCTGAGAAAAAAAAGTAAGAATTTTCATTTGTTTTTGTTATTTTCTTTTGTTTTAGTTAGCTTAGTTTTTTATTACATTTTTAATATTTAATTTCACGGGCGGCATGGTTAGCACTCACAGCCTCACAGCTAGAAGGTTGCTGTTCGAGTCCCGGCTGGGTCAGTTGGCATTTCTGTGTGGAGTTTGCATGTTCTCCTTGTGTTGGCGTAGGTTTCCTCCGGGTGCTCCAGTTTCACCCACAGTCCAAAGACATGTGCTATAGGTGAATTAAATAAACTAAATTATCCGTAGTGTATGAGTGTGTGTGTGAATGTGAGATTGTGTATGGGTGTTTTGTTTCCCAATACAGGGTTGCGGCTAGAAGGGCATCCACTGCGTAAAACATATGCTGGAATAGTTGGTGGTTAATTCCGCTGTGGCGACCTCTGATATAGAGACTAAGCTGAAGGAAAATGAATGAATGAATATTTAATTTTATATTATTATTATTCTTGCATTTATTAACCCTTATGTGCTGTTGGGGATGGTTTCATCCACTCTGGGGTGATTTAGAGTCTTAATTTGGACACAACTTTCTCTGTGTTTCAGCAAATGGAATGATTTTTGGTGACAAATCTTGTTTTGACACATATTTTGGGAAAATACTTTGAAAGTTTTCAAAAACTAAACAATACACTTTGGCAAATTTACTACCCTTTCATGTTCGTGGCTGTTTTTGTTCCGTTGACATTAAGGCAAGGCAAGGCAAGGCAAGTTTATTTATATAGCACATTTCATGCACAGTGGCAATTCAAAGTGCTTTAAATAAAAGGAATAAAAGAGACAAGTATAAATAAAATAAAAACAAACAATATAAAAACAGGGCGACGCGGTGGCGCAGTGGGTAGCACGTTCGCCTCACAGCAAGAAGGTCGCTGGTTCGAGCCTCGGCTGGGTCAGTTGGCATTTCTGTGTGGAGTTTGCATGTTCTCCCCGTGTTCGCGTGGGTTTCCTCCGGGTGCTCCGGTTTCCCCCACAAGTCCAAAGACATGCGCTATAGGTGAATTGGGTAAGCTAAAATTGTCCGTAGTGTATGTGTGTGAATGAGTGCGTATGAATGTTTCCCAGTGATGGGTTGCAGCTGGAAGGGCATCCGCTGCGTAAAACATATGCTGGATAAGTTGGCGGTTCATCCCGCTGTGGCAACCCCAGATTAATAAAGGGACTAAGCCGAAAAGAAAATGAATGAATGAATATAAAAACAGATGAAAACAGCGTAGAGACAGTTTTTCCATATTCCAAAACACCGGTGTATCATATTTCTTATTTTACTCTGGGACTTCCCCCATTCTGGTGATCACCCCCCCTCTGTGGACATTTTTCGGTACCTATTTATTTATCTATTGGACGTCTCCAACAGATTAGATTTTTCACCTAAAATCGAAAAGTTAAGCTTTACAGCTCTAATTTCGTGACCCCCAATTTCAACTTCCTTCTGGAAGTAAATCGCACGGCCCCTGATTTCTTAAAATAAAAATTTTTTGATTGCAAAGCCATATAATCATTCTTGATTGTTGGTGGTTTTTCTTGTTGGGAAGAGGTAAAATTAGCAATTTTTATTTTTAACAACAGTTGCAGTGCAAAACATTTCTGACTTTTATATGGAGTATATATAATGTGTCTTTTTTAGGCCTATCTAAAGGGTTAATAGTGCCAACTGATGATCAACAGTAAAAAGGACCTCTTCCCAACAGGAAAAACCACCAACAAGAATCAAGAATGCATGATTGTATGGTGTCATGGCTTTGCAATAAAAAAATGTAATTATAATGGAAGTCAATGTGGCAAAAACAGAATTATGTAATGTTTTGGCCACATTTGGACATCAGTGTATGTGTACCCTTATAGGCTTGTTTTTGGCTCTGAAATGCTGTGTCGTATCTCATAGATGACTCTTGTCTCTTTTAATAAAGCATTGATTATGGGGATATTGACATGAGAATTAGGATGCAGAGAAGGTATCAAGTGGCCTATATGTTTCCTCGACTGCATAGGGGCACAAAAGAACCTCCTGTTGCCCCTCTGTCCAGATCTCCAATCAAACTTGGCTTTATTTGGACCTTCGGTTTAATCTCGGGGAGCTTTAGAAGCTGTCCACAAAAAGCTATTGTATCTTACTTAATTATAACCTCAGAAATGATCTGACCTGGCCGGTGCCAGGTGCAGTGAAGTGTGCAAAAGCTTGCATGCCATGAGGTCCCATTGGATAAGGAAAGAAACACTAGATGGCCATCGTGATCAGATAAGTGGAAAATAACCTAACAATGTTAGATCTGAAAAAAAAGAGCAAACTTCGGTAAAGAACTAATGGAAAGTCGTTCCCTCCCCTTTTAGTTTCTGAGACTGGTGGGTACCCTAAAAAGGGGGCAATATGAGCCCCAAGCCTCTTTTTTTTCATCATTACTTCCCACACCTCCTCTGTGAGTTTGAGCCCATTTGAAAGGTTACTGTTCAAAGTCAGCATGGAACTTCCAGGAGGACATCTTGCTGTGGTGCTGTTCCTGTTTGTTCTGGTTTCCATGTCCACTGAAAACAATATTAGTAAGTATTGTGTTTACATGTTCTCAGTTTTATATATGTGACATAAAATATTTTTCTTTTGCTTTTTGTACTTGGGTCATCTGGGATCTGAATGAATGCTGGATGCACATTGCTTGGGTTGCTTCATGTAGTGATTAATTTCTGAAAATATAAAAAAGAAAAAATGTGTTTTTTTTTCAGGTAAATATAAAATGACTTTAAATGTTAATTATTAGTTTGGGAGCGTTCATGCTTTAAAAAAAGTCTCAGTCTTCATTAAAAACAGTCATATTCTGAAATATTATTTTAAATAAAAAGCAGTTTATTAAATCTATGTGAATATATATTTTTTAAAACATTTACTCGTAATTTGATTTTGATCTGTTTTTTCAGCATCATTATTGCAGTTTTGGTTAGCACATAATTTTTCAGAAATCATACTAATATGCTTATTTGGTGCTCAAGAAACGTTTCTGATTAGTATTAATGGGAATTATTAAAAGCATATTAGAACACTGAAAAGTAATTTTGAAAACAGTTTCTTTTGAATATTAATTGTTATTCTACTCAATTGATTTTATTTAATTTTATTATGAATATTTAATTTTATTTCTACGATACATTAGTAACATATGCTTTAAAGATGCTTATATATATATATATATATATATATATATATATATATATATATATATATATATATATATATATATATATATATATATATAATTATTATTATTATTATTATTTATTTATTATTATTTTTTAAATGTGTGCAGTTTTGTGGTCCTTACTTTCCCATACTTTTTCAAATAGCTTTACCTTTTACTTCAGTGTGTAAAATATTAGTGTGAGCTACCTTTGGCTGTTAGCTTTCCAGCAAACAAGCATGTCTTGAAATACAGTTGATGTTTCTCACTCTTTGTAAAAGTGTACAATCAGGTTTTTCCTTTTTGCAGTCAGATGGTGCACAGTGTCTGATGCCGAGGATCAGAAGTGTTTGGATTTAGCTGGAAATGCCACAGCCAGGAACCTTCGTGGACAACTAGTGTGTGTGAGGGGCCAAAGTCCCACCGACTGCATGAAGCAAATCAAGGTTGTAAAAAAATGTACTTACCAAGAAGCATATTTAAAGGTGTAGTTCACTCAATTCTGAAAATTCTGTAATTTACTCATCATTCACTTATCACAAACTTGTTTGAGTTTTTTCTTCTGTTGTACACAAAAGAAGATATTACTGAAAAACTGTAACCATTGACTTCCATAGTATTTGTTTTTCCTACTATGGAAGTCAATGGTTACAGGTTAACATAACATGCATTTTTTTTAACATTAACATTTTTGAAAAACAGTAAAAAAACACTTAATATTGAGTACATTTTCATTTTTGGGTGATCCCAAAACTATCCTTTTAATCAGTGCATGAATAATTTTACAAGGCTCACTAGTTTAAAATTATACTATTGTGCTAATTTTTGCTATTCCTTTTTGATTTTCTTGCACTCAATCATCTGATTAAATGGCAACAGAATGGCACTGCAGATGCCTCTACTATGTATGCGGATGAAATCTACACAGCTGGATTTTGCTATGGCTTAGACGTGGCTGTGGGAGAGTCTTATAACGGTGTGGGTGAGTATGTTCAAACATTTAAAACAATGACTAAAGATGTTTTAGATTGGAATTATAGAGCCTGACGTCAGCATGTGTGTTTTGTGTCTGGCGCAGATGGCATTAATTATTATGTAGTTGCTCTGGCACGGACGTCATCCAGTGATCTGTCACTGCTGGAGATGCACGAGCGCAGCTCTTGTCACCCAGGGATGAGGACTACAGTGGGCTGGACCGTCCCCATCGGCTTCCTGGTCAACACATCACAGATCAGTGTGGATGTGCAATGCAACTTTCCCCACGGTGAGATGCTGTTTTTCTTTTGAATTTTTATTTAATTTAATTTGAGCCTTTTTCCTGTTAAATGTTTCTTTTTTATGTGACTTTTACATTTTCTTTGTTTCATTTTTCCGTTTTATTTTCCATTTGAAGTATTCTGAGCTCTATTTTAATGCTCCATTTTAATGTTTTGTTTTTTTATTTGTAAACATGTTACAATTTAACATTTTGTATACATATAAAACATTTATATACATAACGTTGAGTATACATTTATACAACTTATAGAATTGCAATTTTAAGAACTTTATAATTTATTTTCATGTTTTATATCTGGTTTAAATTCTGGTGAGCTGCACATGCACACAAATGAATTCTCTCAAATATTTACAGTGCTTTCACCTGGTTAAAATGCAAATCAAGAATGAATCATATATGCTTATTTGGTGCTTAAGAAATGTTTCTGATTATTAATAATGTAAATTATTGGAAATACATTTTGAAGTATGCTCACACAGAAAACATTTACTTTCATTCTAATCATTCATTTTCTTTTCGGCTTAGTCCCTTTATTAATCTGGGGTCGCCACAGCGGAATGAACCGCCAACTTATCCAGCAATGTTTTATGCAGCAGATGCCTTTCCTGCTGCAACCCATCACTGGGAAACATCCATACACACTCATATATACTACGGACAATTTAGCCTACCCAATTCACCTATACCACATGTCTTTGTACTTGTGGGGGAAACCGGAGCACCCGGGGAAACCCACGCGAACACGGGGAAAACATGCAAACTCCACACAGAAACGCCAACTGACCCAGCTGAGGCTCGAACCTGAGCTGAGCGACCTTCTTGCTGTGAGGCGAACGTGCTACCCACTGCGCCACCGTGCTGTGGTCCTTTCCCATACTTTTCAATTAGCTTTACTTTTATAATAAGTGTGTAAAGTATTAGTGTGTGCTACCTTTGTCTGGTAGCTTTGTAGTAAATGTACATATCTTGAAATACAGTTGTTTACAAAAACAAAACTTTTGTCTGATTAAATTTAAAGCATGAAAGTTTTTACAATTTAACTTATACAATTGCAGTTTTTTTAGGAACTCTATATATTTTTTAAATTCCATTTTACTCCTGTTAAAATTAAAACAAAGGGGACAAATTTATTATTCCTCTAAGGTTTACTATATATTATATTACCATGATTTATTTGCACTCATTTTTTGGCTTGTATCTTCTAGTCATGGCATTATTTTATAGAACAACAGCTGCTGTTTTACAAAAGCACTTAACATCTGGTTTAACTGGTGAGCTGCACATGCACATAAAGTAATGCTCTCAGATATAATATTTGCAGTGCTTACACCTGGTTGAAATGCAAATCAAGATTGTAATTGCAACTTTTGGAAGCCACTTAAATAGTCATCTGCTTCTCCTTGTGGTTTATAGCGGTTGGAGATTTCTTTGGCTACAGTTGCGTCCCAGGTGTGAAGGACCCAGAACACGATCCCAAAGGAAACAACCCAAGGAACCTGTGTGAGGCCTGCATCGGGGACGAGAACGACCGCCACATTTGTGCCAACAACCCTCGGGAACGGCACTTTGGAGAGGCTGGAGCTCTGAGGTGCAGTAGAGATGTGAAATAATGCATGTTTCCTAGTGGAATCATTATTTAAAATATGATTTTTGTGTGTGTAGCCAAGAGTATTGAAATGCTTAATGGTCTTGTTAAACAAAATGTTGATGTGTATATGGGTTTTGAAAAAATTAAAAAAGAAATTCTCTGCATTTGCTATACTAATATATTCATGCTTGATTAAAATGCTCAGTTGTGGCTTATTTTATGAACTATTGACTTACAAAATAAGAATATTATCATTTAGGGCATTTATAGTTCATTATATGAAATGAAGTAAATCAAATATTCCATGTTTTTCTTAAATATTGAGGAAATATGTTTTACAATATTTAAGGTCATGGAATATTTTATATTGATCTATGTCATTTTCTGCAAATAAATGCTCTAAACGATAAAATTCTTGTGTGAGATTTTGAAGACATAAACACAAATATACATTTTACTCAAAACATAGCTATTAATGGAAAATCCAGAGCACTGATAATAACTTTAAAGTGATCTATGATTTTTTTCACAGCTGTTTATAAGTAATAATACACTGCTAATCACATTTTTGTGGTCAGTTTGTAAAAAATTGTATATATTAAAAATATGAATTTTAAATTCATTAAGGATTCCTTTAGTTGATCAGTATAATAAAATAAAATTTTAAACAATTGTTTTCTTTTTAATATAAAAAATAGATCATAAATAAGAATTATTTTAATATTAATATTACATTTTAAAGATCACATAATCCTTCAGAAAGCATTGTAATATTTCACAGTAGTTTGACTCCATAATTAAAAATATTTTGTAACATTATAAATGTCATTACTGTATTTTATGGTCCATTTCTTATATCTTTAATGAGCAAAATATCTAAAAAAAAGTACATATATTTTATAAGTATAATTTATATGCGTTATTATTTTTTAACATGCAGGTGTGTGGCAGAGAATCTTGGCGATGTTGCTTTTGTTAAGCACACTACAGTCTTTGACAACATGCAGGGTAAGTAGTACAGGCTGTAAGAACAACAGGAGAAAAAAAAAGTCCCGATGCAGTAAGATTTTTCAAGTCGGTTTCTTATTAAATGGAATTTTTAAGAGACTGAAGGAGGACAATCGTAGCCTTCACTTGATGATCTGGATCATGTTTCACTGGCTGACAGACACAGGAGGGCAGTATTTCACAACAGTGCGTCTCTTTGTGTGCCTGCTGGGATCTGTGAAACCCTTGTTTTTAGTATCAGTAAACCCCGATAGCCAAGTTCAGGGATTATAGATTCTAGTTTTATAGACATATAGATTTGTTTACCAAAGCCTGCACAACTTTCAAACTTTTTTTAAAATGCAAATGCTACATATCATGCCAAAATTTTCACTGCATGCAAACAAACTTTTTTTTATTGATGTAAGGTAAGAACCAGGAGTCTTGGGCGCTGGACTTGGAGCTGGAAGACTTGAAGCTCTTGTGTCCTGACGGGAGTGAAGCGAATCTGTTCCAGCATGAGAGCTGCCACCTGGCTGTAGTGCCAACCAATGCCGTGGTAGTGCGTTTGGAGGACAAATGCCGCGTTTACAAGTTCTTGGAACGTGTGCAGGTCAGGAGAGACAGCCACACAGTCACACGTTACAGTCCAAAAAATCTGAGAACACTTTGAAAATCCAGGACTCTTTTACACTTACACCTACTGTAGAAAACAAGTAGAGCAAAGAAAAAGTAGGCCTGTTTTGCGAAGTGGTGAAGCTTTATTTTGATGGTCTTCTTTAAAAAAATTTTGTTGACTATAAGTAACTTTTAAACTACTGTACTGTAATGTAATGTAATGTAATGTCATTTTAGAATTAGTAGATTGTCTGCTTAAAGGGATAGTTCACCCAAAAATGAAATTTCTACTAATCCTTCACTTGTTTAAAGCTTTTAAAAGTTTCTTTCTTCTGCTGAACACAAGAGAAGATATTTTTGAAAAATGCTGGTGACTTCCATAGTCATTTTTTTCCTGCTGTGGAAGTCGATGGGTCCAAGCAACCAGCATTTTAAAAATATATATTTTTTGTGTTAAACTCTTAAAGGTTTAAAACCACATAAGGGAGAATAAATGATGAGGTCATTTTCATTTTTCGGTGAACTAACCATTTAATATGGAGTGTTTTCACGATGCATCATCGGTCAGCCCTATTGGAGAGCAAAACATAAACAATGCAACTCAACCAAACGAAATTCACATTATTTTGCAGATTAATGCTGTTGACTTATTATCATGTATTGGAATATACTAATTGTTCGGACTAGTAAAAGACATTTTCAGTATTAAAGACTGCCCAAAAGTTATAACCAATCAAGCAGAAGAGAGCCTATTACATTTATTTGGTCAAAATATAACAGCTTTTCCTGCTTACCTAGTCCTTCGCTATATGATTTAGCAGCTTACACACGTTTTTTTTGTGGTTTAGACAGCATAAATAAGTAGAAAAACTTAATCGGTTGTAGATACCATGCAATCCATGCTGTTTTTTACATCCAAGTACCTCCATAATGGCAGTGCAACTGACTAAATTGCCTTGTTTAAAAACAATTCATTATGCTACTTTATTTCAATGTGTCATATACAAAGTACTGTTGTGCTGTTGTGAGAGTTAGAGAAAGTAATTTTTATTTGGATTAGTTAACAAAGTGGCAAAGTAAATAATAGAGTTAGGTGAGAGTTGCAGTGTTAGTAGTACGCTTTGGATAGTAGTACTCTTTAATGTGAATTGACGTTGTTGCAAAGTTACTTATAATCAAATGAGAGTTCATTGACATAGTTGCAAAGTTACCAACACTGTAATGACATCTAGCATGCTGGTTAGTGTGATTTCACCAAGTAGGACATGTTCTTGGATCAACATCTATGTTGATCCTGGAACAACATTCCAGTCAGCCAATCAGAATTAAGAGATTAGGCTTACGGTTAGGGTTATGTACTTCTACTTGATTGTTCTCCAACTATTATTCCCCTCTGATTTTGGGAATAATTTACAGTTATGGTTGGGTTTAGGGGTAGGGAATAGATATAGATTACATTTTCAGAGCAAAAATGACGTTCCAGGATCAACATAGATGTTAATCCAGGATGGCATCGTACTTGGCAAAATCACACCTAGATAGCACGCTAGAGTTGGTTGGCAAGTGTTAGTTGGCATAAATGCAAAGATACTAATGCTTTAGTATAGGGCTGCACGATATTGGAAAAATCTGATATTGCGTTGTTTTATTTTTCTGTGATAAATATTGCGATATGAATACAGTTTAACAAGATGAATAACTCTGTTTAGCAGTTTTCTGGGGAGTCTAACATTATTCAGGTACAGTAATAACAATGCAAAAAATGCTTTTCTTACTTTGCATTGTCTCGTTTGTAGTCCAAATATCGAAAAATTCTCAGATCAAGTAAAAATATAGTTTTTTTTTTTTTTCATCTTCAGAAGAAATGACTCAAAATTAAGAGTTTTTCCTTAAAACAAACAAAATGATCTGCCATTATGGTAAGTAAAATAATCTTGTTTTCGCTTTGAAATGTAGATATTTGGACTAGACAAAGACAAAAATTGTAAGAAAAACATGTTTTTTTTTGTTGCATAAATTGTATAAATTCTGTATAAATAATTAAATACAATTCATCTTTGTTACACCTCCAAACATCATAATTTTTTATGCCCAAATGTTTTAAACTCTCTTGAAATGCTCAGTCACAGGCCTTAAAAACACATGCATATGCTAAACCCTCACTCTATTATGGTAAAACTCTACAAATCACGTGTTCTGTAGCTCCTTGTCAACTATAATTCAACATTGCAGATCTTGCGATGTGACTATTACAGATGCGCCCATTGCGATATTGATGCTGAAACGATATATTGTGCAGTCCTACTTTAGTAAGAGTTAGTTGGCAGTCAGAAGTTACTATCACTGAGACGGTTGATGTATTTGAAAAGTTTCAAATTCTATAATTTAATATGTTATGATATAAAAACAGCTAGTTAATGTTGCAACGTTACAGTAGAAATTATTTTATGTAACTGACAAATTACTAATGCTATAAGTTAGTTGACATAGTAGCAAAGTTGGTAACACTGATGAGAATTAGATGGCATGCAATTGCTAACTTATACTAGTCAAGTATTCTAATTATATTTGACAAAGTGTTTAAAGGGGACCAACAAAACAAGTATAGCCTGTGAAGTTTTTGAGATTTGTGCTGTTGTAGACACTATTTCTAGGTTAATGTATATTTTTGAAATTCAGATTTTGATTAAAATTGTATGCATTTTGGGGCCAGTAAGCACGCATTAAATTTCTGCATTAAAAGTTATAAATACATACATTGTTACAAAACTATTTCCATTCCAAATAAATAATGCTGTGCCATTGAACTTAATCTAAATTCATTCAAAATCAGTCTTCTTAGACTTTTCGACTGCATTGCACTACACACACACACACACACACACACACACACACACAGAAATGCCACGGATTACATTGAATGACATTTTTTGTGCCAGGCGGTTACACTGTCTCTGGATATCAGGTTTGATTCATTTTTTTATTGCATTATCTGTGAAATAATATAAAAGAAGTAAAAGGTTAGAAAAGACAAATCCCTTTTGTAGAATGCAGAGCATGAAATCCTCATTGGAAGTGTCGTTCCTGCACATTAGCGGCCAACGCTATGATTAAACGAACCCTGGCTAAACCTATATTAACAATGGTATCTCTGAACATCTCGTGTATTACACAGATTACATCGGGCTGACTTATGCGTTCAATACATCCAGCCTGAGCCCTGTGGTGATCATTGATTTTCACAAGACACTGTCTTACATTACAGTACGTCATTAAGGGAGGATGACACTACAGAGAAGAACTAGCACACATACTGAACAAAGCACAGTGCAAGATGTGAGCAAAGATTGTAGAGAAGCTCCAGTATTTGCAAATGAAACAAAATATGCATATTTATATGTCAAACTTACACCCACTCTCTCTTTTGTTTTGTTTTTTTACAAGGATTTGAAAAATTCTGCTTGATTGCATTTTCTCTTTTTCTTATTTCGCTTGTTCTCGTTTCACTGTTGTTTCTAGAACGCATTTGGTAACGCCACTGAAGGATTTTCTCTGTTCAGCTCGGTGAATTACGGGCAGCCTGATGTGCTGTTCAGCGATTCCACCAAAAAGTTGCTCCGCGTTATGGGGACCTACACTTCCTGGCTGGGACCCAGTTACACCACCATACTGAGGGCTTTTGAGTGTGAAGGTAAAGTGGAGGGAGCATGGCTGTAATTACATTTATTATATTTATGATTCAATTGCGGGATCAGGGGATAGTTCACCCAAAAATGAAGATTTGCTGTTAATTTATTCATCGTCCAAGATGGGGGCGAATTTTTCCCCTTCAGTAGTTATTAGATTTTTAGCTGAAACTGTGGTCCTTAGTTGCAAGTTAATGGCTACCAGCATTTTCAGGGGCCATTTACACAATGTTTTAACCCATTTTTTGGTGTGTTTTGCCTGTTCGTTTACATGACAGTGATATTTTAAGGAATTGCACAAATTTTTTTACACTCCCCGTTAGGCCATGTTCACACTAATACATTTTCGTTTTAAAATGCATATTTTTCTCTCTGTTTCGGTCTTCCATCCACACTTATACAGTGTTTTTATGAAACGAAAACGTATATTTTTGAAAACGCTGTGCAAAGTGAATAAATTTGAAAACGTTGTTCTCGCTTTGCAGTGTGGACTGTGAAAACGGAGGCTTTCGAAAACAATGACACATTTTAGTCATGTGACCAATTCAGCTAACATGATGTTTTGGATGCAGTCCATTTTGACAGCTTTATTTAAGGTTAATTTCAGTTTGTACATGCTTCATATTGCCTCTCTTCAAAGGACACAAAATGTTTATATATAGATATGTTTAGCTTTGTAAGCTCGTCCATACTGTGGGGGTAAGCGATGTCGTCAGCAGGGTACTGATCTTTGAAGCGGCCCAATGTTTCGGCGTATTTGTTTTGGCACATTTCCCAATTGACATTCTTACTTGCTTTTGCAACTTTATATTCTTGGGTTACCCTCAACAACAACAACTTCACTTCACTGTCAGTTTATTTAAAGAAATTTGTGATTTTCTACAACATTTTGCTGCCACGCTTAAAAGAAATGGAAAGTAAGTAAACGGCAGGCGGATATGACATAAAGTGTCTTATGCGCAGTACTTGAATGAAAGATTCAGTCGTTTTAGAGTGGATGCCCATTTTTTGGAAACAATTAAAAACATTAGTGTTCACATGGAGCATTTTTAGACGAAAAAAAAAAGACATTTTCCATTTTATCTGGATTAGTGTATACATAGCGTCAGTCTTTGAGAATGCCTCTCTTGTCTTGTCCATGTAAACAGTGCACGTTTATAGTATGTGTTAGGGATGTGTCGATTTGTTGTTTTTGCTCAAGGGTTCGCTAACACTTCATCAGCAAAGTGTGGATTTACTTCACATTACAACCAACATCAGACACGCATCATACACACACAGCAAATTATAAATAAACATCAGCGGCGTCATGCTGCCACAGACATGTCATCACCTGCTTACAGGTTCTGTAACCTGTAAGCAGGTGATGACATACCGTTCTGTAACCTGACAGCATCAAATCCTGACCTGGCAGCACCAAATCCTGACCTGGGCCCTGTACCATGAAGCTGGATTAGCTGGTTAGCCAGTTAAGTTTCAGTTTAGTTTGCATCAATGTTGGGTTTTAGGTAACATGATGGCAGCTCAACTTTAATCACTATTTGTTGCCATGGTATTATGGAGCAGTTTAGCTGAGCTACCTTCATGGTACCTTCAAGCTACCTACCTAAAACCCAGAATTTGTGCAAAAAACGAAACTGAAACTTAACTGGCTAGCCAGCTATTCTGGCTTTATGGTACAGCCCCCTGGACTACGTAATTCATATTATTTGGCCATTTTAATGATATGTGTAAACACGGATCGTTTTGAAAACATTGACGTGTAAACATTGACGTTGCTCAAGGGACCCACCCTCAATACCACGACTGAGGTGAGTCCCTTGAGCAAGGCACCGTTCCCCCCAACTGCTCCCCGGGCGCCGCAGCATGGCTGCCCACTGCTCCGGGTGTGTGTTCACGGTATGTGTGTGTTCACTAACTGTGTGTGTGCACTTGGATGGGTTAAATGCAGAGCACAAATTCCAAGTATGGGACACCATACTTGGCCACACTACACTTCACTTCACTTCACTTCACTTCACTTCACTAAACATGAAAATTCAAAGCAAAAATGCAAGGGAAAAACTAGTTATTTGTTCTGTTTTTGGCTCCATCATTCTCATGTAAACAGATTCAGAAAAAAAACGTATAGTGGCAAAACAAAATTATTGTCTGTGGCTACTAATGATATATTGAAGTCTTGTGAAGTGAAAGAATTATACTTTGCTAGACACAGAACATTTTTACATCATTATTACCATTATTTCCCCACCCACTATGTTAGAACATGTTGAAGTTCATATTTGAAGTATAAGAACAGATGTATTTACAATAAATACATCCATTAATTCATTACTAAAAGTTATTGCAAGCAAGTTATCATTATATATATTTTCTTTCTCTAATATTTCCAGCCAACATCATTATAAAAATGTCCTCTCTCTGTCTCTTATTCACTACAGGTTTGTGTTGATCTGATGAGGAAAGGGGAAACTATAGACCTGGCCTCCATCGCTCTCACACAGACCCTAAAGCACTCTGTGTGAAGTGTGTTACTCTCGTATATGGGCTGAACACCACCTCTCGCCTGTGCTTTATAGTACTGCTATTACTCTTCTGTTTTCACAGTCTTTGTATGGCTTCATATATCTCATTTACTTAACTTCTCTGGTCTCTGCCGCTAAAGCCAAGTTCCTGTCATCTGAAAAACAAAATACAAAAATAAATGCAAAAAGATGTAAACTTCTATGCAGAAAAGCACTGCAGGGGAACACACCACACACCATGAAAGGATTCTGCCTTGACTTTGTTGACAATTCATTACAGTTCATTCAAGGGATGTAAATGTTTCTGGCCACAAAACACAGTTCTTGTTTTGGTCTGCTTTATGGCCCAAAGCATACTTTATGCAAGTACATGAACAAAAATGCTTTTTACAGTTAGAGTAGATTTATTTCGTGTTATATTTGTAGATTATTATTAGCATGTCAGACTAAAATTGTGTTGCTTTTTCAACACATAACTGAAAATAGCATACTCTACAGCAGATTTGTTCTTTTAGATCATTCATTATTGCACATAATAATTCATCTCTGCCACATGATTAAAAATAAAAAAGTACTACTGACTGAGTGTATTTCTCACAATTCAGATAATTTTTTTTAGCAAAATAAAAACAAAAGTCTAAATTGCAAGATGTGAACTCAGAATTGAAAACTAAGAAAAGAGGTCAGGATTTCACAACTTCTTTGAATTAATTTCGATTTCATATGTACAAATTCTGAGTTTAAATCGGGCTTTTTATCTCAGGATTCTGAATTTATATTTCATAATTTTCATACTTGCTGTTGTAAGCTTTCTTGCAGTTTTGTCTTTATTTCCATTTAATATATTCCATTTAACAATAAAAACTTGGGATTGGCTCAAGTTTTTTACAGTAATGTATTAGGTAATGATTCTTAAAAATGGATCAGAAATGTGAAACAGAATTTAGACTTTTAATGCGAAATAAAATGCAGATTTTATGTCAAAATTCTGACTTAACCCTTGTGCACTGTTCAAATGTGCTACTCTTTCGTTATATTCGGGATGAAAACATCCACTAAGTTAAACTGCTGTAAAAATGCATCAGATATATATATATATTTTTTTTTCTGCATAAATCTGTTAATTAACCTCAGTCCTGATCAAAACTACTAAATGTTTTTAAAAATTACAGGATTTTAACTTGCCAAGTTCACAAATGTTGTCACTGATTTGGTGAAAAAACACACAAAATGACTTATTTTTCATATAAAAAGTAATTGTGGACTGGATTTTTTTTCCCCACAGTCATGGACATGTGAATGATTAGTAACATTGCCTTTGATGCATTGTTGGTTTTTGTGCAGCATAAGATTTTCATTTTTTCTCCCTAATTTACTGCTGGTGGCTGTTTTTGCCTCGTTGACTTCCATTATAACCACATTTTTTGATTGCAAAACCATGACACCATATAATCATGCATTTTTTGATTGTTGGTGGTTTTCCCTGTTGGGAAGAGGTGTCTGTAAGTGTGTGAGAGTGTGATAGTGACCTTTGCACACTTACCTTGATGCGTCTGAGAAAATCTAAATATCCACCTCAGCTCTTAGAACTGCATGGAGTAAACAAAAACAAAGACTGTGTATTTATGCACAATTAACATAATTTTGCAAAAAAAAAGAAAAACAAATATTTATCTGATGCATTTTTACAGAAGCTTAATTTAGTGGATGTTTTCATCCCGACATAACGAAAGGGTAGTAAATTTGCCCAGAGTGTATTGTTGAGTTTTTAAAAAATTTCAAAACATTTTCCCAAAATATGTGTCAAAATACGATTGGTCACCAAAAATCATTTTGATAGGTGAAACACAAAAAATGTGGCTAAATTAAGACTCAAAATCACCCCAGAGTGGATGAAAACATCCCCAACAGTACATAAGGGTTAAAATATTGCAATTCTGTATTTTCTTTTCTCAGAATTACAACTTCATTTTTCTCAGTTGCAAGCATAACCATTTTTCTCAAAACATAAATCACAATTCTGAGGAAAAAAACGTTTTGAGCTTCTATCTTGTAATTATACACTTAAGTCTCAAAGTTTTCTGTTGCAACATTAGAAAAAAAATGTCAATGTATTTATTCATTCACATCTTTTGAGTTTGCGTACTTGTGCATAGCATGTTTTTGACTAAAGCTTGATAAACATTTGAACGGGAGGATACAATTTAGTTCATAACATAAGAATAATCAAAGCAACAAAGAACATGACATTAAAACCATTAAAGGCAGACAGACTTATGATTGTTACATAACAGGTGCTTTAAAGGTGCTGTTTCCTGACCGTTCAGGATAACAAAAACCAACTTGAACTATTGTGTAAATAGTGACATCCCTCTTAGATTTATAGAACCTTCTCTTACTAATAAAAATCAATGTTGACAAACAATTGCAATCCTCTTTTATTTGATTCAGCTAGATGCGTATACACTAGCGTGCGAGTGCTAATGTAATATTAATGACAATAACGTCTCGTATGAATTCATAATGAGCCATCTATGGCATCCTGACATCACTAATGAACATAAATAATTTTAATTGCTGGTTAATTGAGGATTTTGTGCCAGTGTCCTTGAAAGTGTTCATTAGAAAAAAAAATTCTCACGTTATTGCCAGTGTTTTCAGTGGGTGTCTTATCATTTATTTATGCTAAATCCAAGTTTAATTATCCTGGCTCTCTCTTCATTTTCTCCAGCAATACAGAGCCTTCGATTTAGTCATTAGTACATCCGTAAAAACGTCCAGGTGGAAAACTGTGTCCTTTCGTCACACAGAAGAAAACAATCATAGACCAATGAAACTATTCAGAAGGAAAGTGTTTTTATGTTTCAGAAAAAGAAGTTGGTACCAGATGGCTCCAACACTGACTGTCTGTTTATGAACACAGGCTTCATTAATCTGGATGTAGACGGCGAGATGAACCAGTCTGCACTGCTGGGACTGCGTGTGTCATTAACACAGACACAAGTTAATGAAGTCTGAAGCCCTTTAATCCGTTTCTGTGCTGCTTTCTGCAAGTGTACGTCCTCTATAAATCACTACAGACTTTTAATACTTGTGTCAGAACTTTGCTTACTGTCAATGACTCGGTGAAGCCTAAAGCAGTGTTTCCCAATCGTGTTCCTGAAGGCACACCAACACATTTTCATACTCTCTAATCAAACACACCTGAATCAACTCATCAGAACATTAGAAGAGACTCCTAAACCTGAAATGAATGGGTCAGATAAGGGAGACATTTAAAATATGTACTGTTGATGTGCCTCCAGGAACAGAGTTGGGAAACACTGGCCTAAAGGGGCATTTACACTGACATAACTCTTCTTTTTAAAGGGAGTTGCTTATTTTGCTGATTTAAGTCATGCAAATGAGTTGTGATACAATGCTGCAACTACCAATGTGAGCACAGGGAGAAATATGCTGCATAATAATTAATAGACACCCAGCTTTGCTTAATTGTTCTTACAGGTCATGAATCAGCAGATCAAAGACTATATACATATTACTTTTATGCATATATATATATATATATATAT
>CAIGQV010014432.1:15535709-15552918 GCA_903798115.1 Danio jaintianensis | reverse complement strand
TGTGTGCACTTGGATGGGTTAAATGCAGAGCACAAATTCCAAGTATGAAAATTCCTTTCATATTCTATATGAATTGTCCATTAATACTTGCTTAATTATACTTGGGGCACCAAAGACAAACACAATTTGAAGTTTAAGACTTTAAAGATCTTTCTACAAAACTTTTCTACAGGTTATGTGTAAACTTAAGTGTGAGTAGATGTGTCAGGGTAATAACAGAATCAGAGTGTCGTCAGTCCAGATCTGTATCCTGATGAGCGTGCTTTAGCGGCAGCATTGTGCCTATGGAGGTTTGAGCTCGGGCAGATCTAAACATTCCCTATGTGAATAAACCGGCATCAACATTTACATATCTGCTCAAAATATTATTCAGAAAATTAAAAAAATAATAATTGGCAAGGAAGTCTATTCACCAGGTCATCTAATTATTTAGCAGTGTGGTGTCTGCATGTATGAGCATGTTAGCATGTAGCATATTAAAACAAATTAAAACAAGAACAAACACTTTTGTGGACAATATTGAAACATTTTTTTCTTAAAATATTGAAATATTTATTTTAATAAAAAAATATATTTTAAAGGATTTTTATATATTTGTACTCCATTCTGAGATTTTAATATCAAGACTCCCCTTTGTTTCATAAACAGATATCCTCATTATTTTAATATAGAAAATATCACGTGCTTAGACACAAAAGCGGTTTTTGATTCGTGAACAAACCGAGTCTTTTCAATCATCTGCTGTATCGGTTCTTTAATGAGAGATTCATGAGTGAATGTGATGTTGTGGGGTCAGGCCGAGTCATTGATTCTAGTGAATCGCTCAAACCGAGTCACCGACTGTAATGAAGCGGTCAAGCCGAGTCATTGATTCTAGTGAAGCGCTTCAATCGAGTCATTGACTCCAACGAAGAGCCAGGACCGAGCCATTGACTCGATTGAAGCGCTCAGACCGAGTTATTGACTCTGATGAAGCGCTCAGAACGAGTCACCGCGCCCGAGAATCGGATCGGCTGAACTACGCTCGCGACGGACGGCCTGCAGCCTACTGTAAGTTACTAAGATTTAATTTTAGTATGTTGTACATGAGTGTTGCCTTTAGCTCATAACGCTGGACTGTCAGTTGTTGGTGATCTGTATGTACAGTAAAAGAGCGAATCTTTAAGGCCGCTGTATGGGACTTCAGCGTGAGGGGCGGGGCTTGAGTCCGTGCGCGCGCTCACTGTATGCAGCCAAAAGCAAAACAATTTCAAATGCTACAAAACTAGTATTTTACATAGCGTTCATTAGTTTATTTAGCCCCGTGTAACGTTTTTATACTTTAGGTTTCTAAATGTCACCTGTGTGGTTGATTTGTGTGGTTTCAGTAGTGACATCGTGATGTGCGCATGCGCGATAGTCACATCACAGGTGCGATGCACAGAGCATATTTAAAAGTTCATAATTTCACGTTTGTTACACAATCTGAAGGAAAATGAACGAGGAAAGTTAGGAAAACTGTGTCCAGAAACGTGACAGAATAGGTCCAGAAAACACCATTCTGATAAGAATAGGCTCATAATTGCTGAATAAAATGTTAAAATAACTAATGCAATCACTCATGTTCCCTAATGTGATTGTGTCCTCTTTAGTCTATGTATTCCAGAACTATTAATATGATAACATGATAGTGAATGATGTGACTGATAGTGACTGATAGACACAATTGATAGTGAATAATGTGAGTTAAATAGTTTATACAATAAGAAAAAAGTCTGGAGCGTTTTAAGCTAAACACTGTCTGTGCCAGACCTCAACATCATATTCTTCTGTACACTCAGGAAAAATCAGGAAACAATGCATTAGTTTTAACATTAAAATGACTAATACTTCATCTGCATATCTGTACTTTTATGAAAAGTAAATGCATATGGAATTGTTCATGACAAATATAGATGTGAAATTTATTATATAAGCCTTTGTGATATACTAATTAAGTTTTGTTAAAAGTTGTTAAACATTGATCTGTAATATGTGGTATTTAATTATAAATTTATGGAAAAAATACAATTAATTAAAAAATACACTTTTACTTGTCATATTTGTAATTAGCAAATCAATTCTTAATTTGTTGTCCAAATAGTATTTTTGTTCCATCAGATTAATGCCGTCCAGATTAATGCCTTCCAGGTGACTGTGATCTTGTCTTTTGACCGCTAAAAATCTCAATGTATTTTTGTGTTTATGTGTGGCAAATGTAAACAAACTCCTTTAAGCCATTTCTGAGTTATCACATTGATAATGCATGGCGCAGTACATATGAAAAACAAAGGGGGCGCTAGAGAGCAGAAAAATCATGGTGCAGTACCTGAGACAAACTTTAGGGGCGATAGAGAGCAAAAACCGATCATGGTGCAGTACCTGAGAAAAACATTAGGGGCGATAGAGAGCAAACGGTGTGTGTATTCAGGGGGACATACACACACTTTTCTTTTCATTTTGGCATCAATCTGAGGACCTCTTTGAAACTTTGAGAGAAGCCTATTTACACCCTCTAGAGGCCATTAGAGTGAAAAAAAAGTGAGGACCGGGCAAAATGTCCTCACTTTGCAAAAATGTCCTCACTCCAAAGGTTAAAAACCCACGCTGGTCCTCACAAAGATAGCCGTACAAACACACACACACACACACACACACACACACACACACACACACACACACACGTTTTCTTTCTCTCTGTCCTTCATAATGAGGCTTTGAGGTAGGATGACACAGCAAGGGATGCAGGCGAGTGGATATTTGATTGATTAATGGAATAATCATTTGATTGTCGGCTGATTGATTGAGCGAAGGGTTGACTGATTTTCAATTAGAAGCAGATATTATGTCAGTGCTTTTAAGGCGTTATGAGAATGGTGTTAAAGTTTAATGTAAGCTTAGGTTTCAGGCTTTGGTGTGGGGTAAATGAAATGCCACATCAGAGCTACTTTGCCGTTCTTTACATTCAGCACAAGTCTTGTTTTTATTCGGCTGCCCACAAGAACTGGCTAGGGCTCGGTGAATCGATCTGGACATATTGATAGTTGTGATGAATAATGATATTGAATGTTGCAGCGATTTTTGAAATGTATTATACTACTGAGCTCGTGAATACTTGATTGTGATTGGTTGGCCGAGTGTGGCGTGCAGTTATTTTCAGGGAAACACACAGCTAAATTAGAAAAAAATGAAATTTATGTCATCATTTACTCAACCTTTATACTTGTTCAAAACTTATTTGAGTTTTTTTTTCATCTGTTGAACACAAAAGAAGATATTTTGAAAAATGCTGGTTGCTGGAACAATTGATCTCCAATGTAATTTTATTTCTCTACTATGAAAGTCAATGTGTCCCAGCAACCAGCATTCTTTAAAATATCTTCTATTGTTTTCAACACAAGAAAGAAACTCATAAATGTTTAAATTCACATGAGTACATGATGAGTTAATTTTAATTTTTTGGGTGAACTATCCCTTAAATGAGGACCTATTATGCAAAAATCACTTTTATAGGGGTTTAAACACAGTCGTGTGACAACAGTGTGTGAATATAACCAGCCTCTAATGGTAAAAATAAAAAAAAATAAAAAAAATTATAATCATACTTGATAAAAACAGTCTGCAGAAACACTTTGATTGACATTTTCCCTTTGTACGTGTCATCAGAGGGGGAAAGTCCTGCCCATTAGTGATGATCTCTCCCTCATTAGCATAGACAGCCCTGAGTGAGAAGCAGCCATTCGCCATTAGAGTTTTCACACTGTACATGCTGAAGACAATGTCAGCAACTAAGAGACATTATAAATGTGGAGTTTTAAGATCCACAAATAAACACCGGAGTCTCCATGGACTTCCTTTTTTCTGAGACACTGCTTTTGACATTTTCAGCTTTTCAGAGATAACATTTGTCCTGTTTTGAATCTGCTGCCATGCTGACACATAGGCGTTTGTAGCTACGTCCTCTTTTGAAAAGAGCACAATTCTTTTGAATTTAAAGTGACAGTCACCAAAACGGCACAACTTGGATCAAATCATAAAAGGGGCAGTTTCCAAGTTCAGAGTTATACAAATTATTTATGGGGTATTTTGAGCTGAAACTTCACATACTCTGGGAACATCAGAGACTTATTTTACACCTTGTAAAAAGGGGCATAATAGGTCCCCTTTAAGGCTCGCTACAAATATTTGTACACTCACATTGGTTTTTATCAAATCGAATGCCTCTGTTTACTGCTGGAGTTGCAGAGTGAGCACAAATACAGCTGACTGATGCCTTTTTATAATACAAGCATGAAATTAGCATGTTCACCAGTTGTGATATAAATATGCTCACATTTGTTGTAATGAAGATAATAAGCTTTAAAAAGGTTTAACACTATAAACAATATAAATCTATACAACCATGGAAATGTGTTATTTATGTATACATTTATCAAATTACATGGTGCTTCACCATGCTTTTGTTATTTCAATTGCTTACTTTTAATAATTTACTCAATCCTTCACGAGTTCAAAAGCTATTTCAGTTTCTTTCTTCCGTTGAACACAAAATAAGATATTTGGAAAAATGCTGGTTGATGGGACCCATTGAGTTCTATAATGTGCTTTTTGTACTATGGAAGTCAATGGGTCCCAGCAACCAGCATTTTTCCAAATATCTTATTTTGTGTTCAACAGAAGAAAGAAACTCATTGGAGGGAAAGTAAATGATAAGGTAATTTTCATTTTTTGTGTGAACTATCCCTTTAAAGTGTATTATGAATGATGCAGGATCCTGGTGGATATAAGTGAGTACAAACCTCCCTCCAGGTATACTGCTGGATGAAAATTGACACATGACAACATAATGTATAGGAGTCATCCATCAAATGTTACACTGTAATACATGTCCAAGGTGTGTGATTGTCACCTTTAAGACATGTACACACACACACATGCACACACACACACAGGATCACGCACATCTTCAGACACTTCTGGAATTTGCAATATTTTCCACCTGCCTGAACTCATCATTAGCGCTATAGTAATTGCTTGGATCTTAGATAGCCCACTCATTACAGGACTCAAACGATCCTGAATCAAATTAGAGACAAATCTGCCTCTTGTAAAAATGTAACGCTCCCCTTAAATTTATAATTCTCCTCTATTTAAATCATGAATCCGCAGGTAAGATTGGTGCAGATGCCGTATCACTCATTTATTGAACTGATAAAAGCTAAATTAGTGGCTCATGATCAAAGAAATATATTAAATTGAAATTTGTCTGTGCATCAGAAAGCATATAGTCTAGACGGAAAAGTAAACACGTATATAAAGAAGTGTTGTTTTAATTTGTTTTATTCAGCGGGGGTATTTTAGTTTGATCAGATGTGACATTTTGTGGTATGATTTTGTTATGAAGGGCGGCACGGTGGCTCAGTGGTTAGCACTGTCACTTCACAGCAACAGGGTTGCTGGTTCGAGTCCCAGCTGGGCCAGTTGGCATTTCTGTGTGGAGTTTGCATGCTCTCTCAGTGTTTGCGTGGGTTTCCTCCGGGTGCTCCAGTTTCCCCCACAAGTCCAAAGACATGCAGTATAGGTGAATTGAGTAAACAACATTGGCCGTAATGTGAGTGTGTGTGTGAATGTGAGAGTGTGTGGGTTTTTCCCAGTAATGGGTTGTGGCTGGAAGGGCATCTGTTGCATAAAACATATGCTGGAATAGTTGGCGGTTCATTCCGTTGTGGCGACCCCTGATTAATAAGGGACTAAACTGAAGGAAAACTAATTTTGTTATGAAAATATTTTTCGACAGCATGGTGGCGCAGTGGGTAGCACAATCGCCTCACACCAAGAAGGTCGCTGGTTCGAGCCACGGCTGGGTCAGTATAGGTGAATTGGGTAAGCTAAATTGCCCGTAGTGTATGTGTGTGTATGGATGTTTCCCAGTGATGGGTTGCAGCTGGAAGGGCATCCGCTGCGTAAAACATATGCTGGATAAGTTGGCGGTTCATTCCGCTGTGGTGACCGCAGATTAATAAAGGGACTAGGCCGAAAAGAAAATGAATGAATGAATGAAAATATTTGTCGATCAAGACTACTGCAATAAAAGATGAAATAATAACTAAAAACAAATGTTTTTGAACACCACAAGCATTTTAATATGATTTCAGATGTATAATGTGACACATGAAGACTGGAGTAATGGAACTTTACCAGCACAGAATTAAATAAAACTCTAAAAATAGAAAACATCTATTTTAAATATTGTACAAAAAAAAAAAAAAAAATAATAATAATAAAAAAAAAAAAATTGTGTCATTTGTGTCACCTTTGGCAACTATACCAGTTCTTACCACATGAAAAAACATTGGGAATTGGAGAGATAGCTAAGACTTAAAGTCACATTACAGTATATTTATAAGCTTTATGCAGGTGCACTGCAACAAACACCAACCAAACTGCTATTATGCCAAGAGCTCCAGATGTTCATGTGCTTCCCCGCCGAGACTGCATGCTCATCTGATTTACATAATTATGTATGTCACAAATTAGACTCACATTTACATAAGATTACAACTCAATCAAGCTTCTGAGTTTTGCATACCAGGAATATTAGATGGTTAAATACAGGTTTTCCAGTGATCTAAAGATCCATGTTGGTTGGTGCTTTAGAAAATAGGAGTGGAAATAGAAATAACTTGAATCACTAGGTGGCGCTACATCACCGCTCAGCATCTCCCAGGTGATGGACATGCCTGGCTCAGCTCAGCAGCGCCATAATGATGTTACATGTCACGGGCATTTGTAGACGTATCGCTGTGTACAATTTATCAACACACACTGTCATTCTATCTGCCTCCGCCTGAGTACTGTCACAGAAGCCCAACCAAACAGCCACCAACCACATCCTTAAGGGAAATAAGACAAATGTCAAACAGACGTGTGTGTGTGTGTGGAAGCACAAACTGATATATCGCTGAAAATCACGGCCTGCCCACAGACTCCAGATTCGAGCCAAAGAAAAGATCCGGCCGGTGATGTGGGTCTGTAGGAGTGTTTAAGGATTTGGAGCTGTAATGCTGATGAGTGCGCGCGAACAGCAGGAAATGAGGGCGGCAGGGGAGAGAGGACTCAGTGGAGGGGAACACAATCTCCTACTGGCCGACAGATGACTTGCTGAGTCTCGCCTCCTCATTACCATCTCGCTCTCTAGTAGTGTGCGTGTGTTTACGCATGTAAGGCTGTGAACTAAGCCCCTGCTTCTTTTATGGGTCTTTTTTTAGGCAGACGTTTCTGGCAAGTTGTTGTTAATGTTTTCTCAGCATTCCCAACCGCTCACTTTTTTTAGAGGTCCTGGTTCCAATTTTGCTATTCTTTTTCCCCATAGGGATTTTTTAAAAAGTCTTCAATAAAGGCACAATTTGTAAAAAAAAAAAAAAAAAAAAAAAATCATTATAATATAAAAAAATCACTAGTAGGCCTACAGTGTTATACTGTACATTTAGCTGACTTTTGTACTTAAATGATCCCAAATGTTTCAAAGAATTTTGAAATCCAGAGAAATAAGCTATTTTATTAGTTGAATTTTTTTAAATCACACACCTTCGATTTCCGGCCTAATTAAAAGCTTTGCTACTTTCGTGACGTGCCATGCTCGTCTCTCATCAGCAATTTCTTCAGCAGTCTCATTTCACTTTGATGGCTTTCAAACCTAAAGGTTATCGAACACTTAATCCGAAATTTTCATCCATAATTTTCGCACATTAAAAAATAAATTCAACCTCACATTGTTTCTATGTTTGTTTATATAACTCCTATTTTCATTTATAGGACTTCATTTTTTCATCGACATGTATTATCTCTTATTCAAATACATTATGAACAGCAGCTAAGCTAATTATTATTTTCATTGTTCTTTATTTCCACCTGGGGATGCCCATCCTGAGGCCAATAGAGATTGTGCAGCGCCACTTGATGAGATCCAAGACCTGTTAAAAGATGATGCCAACCATCTGAGGACTTTGAGGACAACACAAACACTGAATACACAAATAAACTTCATTGAACATAGACATCACCTAGGCTATATACTATATAACTGCAGGTTATCTATGTTTATTTATAATAACTTTAATTGTTAAAAGCTATTAGTTCCTAGGTAATTAGTTAAGGTTATTAGTAACTAATAAAGTTATGGTAACTAATAGCCTTAACTTTTCAGATTTTGATTGTAATCCAATAATGTACACCTTTTGTGAAGCTGCTTTAAATCAATAATTATTGTGAATAACGCTATACAAATAAACTTGAATTGAATGAATTGAACATTGTGTCAATCGTATTGACACACTGCCTCCAAAACTTTAATCATAAAAAAATTCGATTCTGGTTCGATTTTTTTTTCTTTTAATTGCACCCAAAAAGGTGTTTTGAGAGGTGTTTAGACAATTCAGGCTCGCCATGCAAGCAAAAGGCAAAATCCAAAATAACATTGGTTTAGGATCTATTGGTTCACAGAAATTGTTAGTCTTTTTAGTATGTGGTTCCAGTATCGCTAGCAAAGTATCAAACTGAGCCACGGACATCCTGAAGTAAACTTTGAATCGGTCGGGATAATCCCACAGCTCTTTGATAAGGAGCTGGAACTCTCCTTCCTCTCTCCGCAATCTAAGGATTGGATGGACCCAATATTTCCTCTTTCTTTTTCTTTTGTTAAGCAGGGAGAAGACAACAAAATCATCTTCACTGCTCGAAGACTCAGTTTTGTATTGTTTCCGAATTGTTTTGAAAAAGATTAATTAAGAAGCATCGGACTCAATGTGCAAGGTTTGTGCGTATAATGGATTTTTCGGATTTGAATATGAAAAAAAAAACGCAAAGGAAAATTTCGGACTTCATTGGACTTTAAAGATTGTACAAACCGGGACGCTTTTCGCTAACGTTTTTGTATTTGCAAGTCATGAAAGCAAAGTGAAATAAACCCACCTTCAAATCCTATTTGCTACTCTCCATAATAACTCCCATACTGACATTATTCTAGTTGTTGTTGCATTTATCATAGAGCTCTTTGTGTTCAGACACCAATGAAAAAGCAGCTCCACGTTCGCTGGATCATCTTCACTGAGTAAAAGTGAAACTGTTTTCCTAAACCGTTTTGTGTTTGAGCACCTCCAAGTTGTGTTTACTATAACTTCAGCAGCTCCAGGCACGTGAACAAAAGTGCCAATCTCAATGGTTGACACAGTTTTTGATGTGGCGCATCAAAACCAAAAAAAAAAACCCCCCCAAAAAACTATTGGTATAGCTCAGATATTTAGCTCTAGGACAAATTGAATGAGAATTAGCTCATGATTAAATTTAATAGCAGACTTTAATATCTTAAGAAATCTGAAGAAAAGACACATTAAAGTAATTATTTTTCATTCTCAAATCTAGCAATTTCTTTTTTTTTTAAATTATGCTTTTACACCTGCTGTTTTGCGGATTGGTGTGCACAATCACATTAGTGCCCTTTGTTTAGTTACGAGTCATTAAAACGTTATTGAAAAGCACAAGTGAAAAGCGTTGCAGTGTGCTTGAGCCTACTTCATACTATCATGAAAATAAGTGTTGAATACTTTAGCTCATCTCATTTCTGCAGGAATCCTGTAGGGTGTAATGAAGACAACAACTCTCATGATTCCACTCTCAGTCATGGCATCATCAAATTACGTCTTTGTTTGTTGTGAATATGAGCCCTCTAGTGGCGAAAATTACATACTGTACATTTAACCATGAACCAACTCAAGCAGCAATGAGGTTAATCACATAATTTAAAAAAATTATAATTGTATGGAAATCAGACAGCATTTAATAAAGAACTACAATCCCATAAAGATTTGGAAATTATACTGTGATAAATGGAGAGAGAGAAATGTAAAACTTTATTAGAGTTTGTTTGTTGTATCTACACAAATTATATTGATTGCAAATCTTGTGTATAAAGAAATATTTATATAAATCTTGAAAGCATTGGGAGACCAATCAAATCATTTGTTTCATGGGAATAGGTGGAGCTAAAGGTCAATTGGTGTGGTTTGCTTGCTGAATTTTTTTTAAAAAGTGACAAGATGACTTTACATAAAAAGTGATTAAACCCAACTGTTAAGTTGACTTAACTAGATTTTTATAATAATGCACATAGTTCATTTACTTAATAATTTTAAGGCAATGAGTTTACTTTAAGTCTTTTAAAGTCAATCAATTGCTTTTACTCTCTGATTGGTGGGATTTATTGCATCATGTATAATGTAATGCATTCTAAATAATGTATTTTTATACACAAATTTTGAATTAATCTGAACAAATGGATTCAGTAAAGGATCGATACAGAATCGATTAACAACTTCTGAACATCAGAGCTATCAGTTGGTAAAGATCTATTTCCTTATGGAGAAATTGAGTTCATTATTACTCCCAGAACTCCGTGTTGTGCTCTATAGAACGTTTGTTTAGAGATTGATCTGCTTATATTGCTTACAAAATGTTAGCACAAAAAGGTATCAATACATTGTTAATTAATATTTTGTTTTCTAACACATTTTACACATTTGTTTTGCAGATTGCAGTATGTCACCTCTAAAACATTTCCATGACACCACAGTTAAACATGTTCTGTCTTTAAAATCAGGCTCTAAGCAATGGAAACAGGCGCTAACAAGGGAAATGAATTGATCTGACAAGACCAGACAATGTGTTTGTTGCTGTTGGTCAGTGTTTATTGATGCATTGACCATTCAGAGTTAAAATACTGATTCAGAATATATAAAATAAAAAAAATATACATTCAGAAAACATTCAAATGTAACATTCCAATGTTTGGTTAAGACAAAATCAATTATTAACATTTGCACAACATTTAAAAACATCTAGTTCAGAAATATATATAAAAAAAATGTTTTTGGAATTGACCATATTTTTGAATTCACCAATGTTTTCATAGGGCAATATAAATGTAATGTGTTTGATTGTGTGAGATTTACAATTCACTATACTATAGATAAATTACTACAATAATACAAGTAATAACACAAGTAATTAACAATGCATGTAAAATAAACAATATAAGCATTGTGCTTATGGCTATAATAATATAAAATGGCATGATAAACACCAGTTATAACAATGTTTAAATAACCAGTGTTTTTGTAAATAATAATGCAAATAACGTAATAATAACACAAGTAAGTAATAATACAAGTAAAATAAACAATATAACCACTGTGCTTATGGCTATGATAATAATATAAAATGGCATGATAAATACTAGTTATAACAATATAAGCAGTGTTTTTGTAAATAATAATGCAAGTAATAACAACACAAATAAGTAATAATACAAGTAAAATAAATAATATAAGCATTGTGCTTATGGCTATGATAATAATATAATAAATACCAGTTATAACATTATAAGCAGTGTTTTTGTAAATAATAATGCAAGTCAAGTAATAATAACACAAATAAGTATAATAATACATGTACAATAAACAATATAAGCATTGTGCTTATGGCTATGACAACAATATAAAATGGCATGATAAATACTAGTAATAAAAATATAATCAGTGTTTTTGTACAGGTATAATAACTAGAAGTGAATGGCAGGTACAGAAAAAAATCACATAAAAGCTGACATGTGCAACCATTTGTGAAAATTACGTGTGAAAAACACATGAAAAGCACATTGCAAAAAAAATATCCGTAAATTAACAGTTTAAAAAAAAATATATATATATATATAAAATAAATATATATATATAAGACCTTGATCTTTCTTACAATAATTTTTAACCTTGAAAAGTTCAAAAAAGTTATTTTTCTAAAAGTAATTTAATAAAAAGGTAATATATTGTCTGATTTGGGGTTGTATATTACGGTACAAAAACCTTGTAATAAACTGCCAGTATGTTTTCTGTTATTTTACAGACTTATTTATGGTTCACAATCGTAAATAAATGGAAAACACTTCACAAAGTAGTGAGACTCTAAAATAACACATCTTTTTTTACACAGCACGAAATGTGAAAAATGTTCCAAAACCATGTTTCGCAAGCGTTTCATGCGATTTGACAAGTGAAGCTCATTTGGCTTTTCTGTGATGGACCAGAAGCCCTGACACATTAAAATTGGCCACACTTATTTTTGTGTTAAAAATAAGGTGTATATATTTTTGTGAGTTGGGTAGACTGGCAGGGCAGGTAGGCAGGCAAACACAACACCCACAATTCATTGCATCCCATTATGTCAAGCACATATTTCAATATTGGCTGATCACATTGCGCTTTGCTTGGTTACATCATGAATTTTTGTACATTATAGTGGAATGAAGTATAAGAGAGTGTACAAATGTGGTCAGTTAGATGGAATGATTAATCCGCAATTTTGTGGGATGATTTGCATAATCAATACTCCACCCATTCGCTCAAATGAGGGAATCAATATCACTTTGGGAGCTGAAGCGTGCTGTTTAAACATGATTATTACACATTACGGATCAAACAAAGCACGATCATATAGAGGGAGAAAATGGGAAAAGCCTGTGGATGTTTCACAAGCTGAAGCACAATTCCTCATAAAAACCATTGTCATAATGGATTTCTTCCTTTTATGCTGGAGTCTAATTCACCCCCGTTGAGATCTGCACTTTCTCTTTTTTTTTTGTCCACGACGACTGTCTAATTCAATTAGAATTGTGCATAGTGGCTGTGCAGTATTTCAGTCTGCTGATTTACTTTGCTATTCATGGGCAGTTTGATTCCGAGAGCTCAAACTCCGAGAACGAGACGATTCCAGAGGACAATGTTATTGCTCGGAGGTTGCTTTCGCAGAGCTCAGGAGACCTAATGGACTTCTCAGATATGTTTAATATCAACTTTGAGTCAGATATTTCTAAAATTTGAAACCAGTGTAGGCATACAGTAGGAGTGTAGAACAGTTAAACTGATGCGGATTTCATAGCTCAGATATTTTGCTCTAGGACAAACTGAATGAGAATTATTAGCTCGTAATGAAATTTTAATAGCAGACTTAAATATCTTAGGAAATCTGAAGAAAAGACACATTAAAGTCCCATTATTTTTCATTCTCAAATCTAGCGATTGTATCCTTTTCAAACTGTAAGTATGAATCTTTATTAATTTGATGGTGAATTGGAATTTAAATTGACGTAGCAGTAAAAGAAATATGCTTTTATACTTAACTGCCATTAACATCAGTCATAGGAATATAATTCTGTATTTATGTTTGCTATTCATTTAGACTAATTTGGTCTTTTTTTTTTGCCCTCGAGAATCAGAATAAGCTTCTTAACATATTTCAGAAATGCTGTGAAAACAGACTTAAATTTGACACTGTAACACATCCGTAAAAATTTTTTTTGCACATGATTTTATAAAAACAATAAAAATTAAATCTGTTGATTACATACAGTAACAATTGTGCAAATTGTAGATTCATTCATTCATTCATTTTCCTTCGGCTTAGTCCCTTATTTATCAGGGGTCGCCACAGCAGAATGAACCGCCAATTATTTCAGCTTATGTTTTACGCAGCGGATGCCCTTCCAGCCGCAACCCAGTACTGGAAAACATCCAGTCACACTCATTCACACACATACACTATGGCCAATTTAGTTTATTAAATTCACCTATACCGCATGTCTTTGGACTGTGGGGGAAACCGGAGCACTCGAAGGAAACCCACATGAACACGGGGAGAACTTTTTAAGAAATTTTAATTCTATAAAAATATTTTCCAAGTGCATTTAAGTAGGGCGGCGCGGTGGCACAGTGGATAGCGCTGTTGCCTCACAGCAAGAAGGTCGCTGGTTCGAGCCTCGGCTGGGTCAGTTGGCATTTCTGTGTTTAGTTTGCATGTTCTCCCCGTGTTTGCGTGGGTACTCCGGTTTCCCCCACAAGTCCAAAGACATGCGCTATAGGTGAATTGGGTAAGCTAAATTGTCCGTAGTGTATGTGTGTGAATTGGAGTGTGTGGGTGTTAACCAGTGATGGGTTGCGGCTGGAAGGGCATCCGCTGCGTAAAACGTGCTGGATGAGTTGGCGGTTCGTTCCGCTGTGGCAACCCCAGATTAATGGGGGACTAAGCCGAAAAGAAAATTAATGAATGAATGCAAAAAAGTAGAGAGATTTCTTTTCAACACATTTTTAGCATAATAGATTTAATTACGAAATTCTAATAACTAACTTCTTTTGTCTTGATGACAGTACTTAATATTTTCCTAATTATATTACAAGATATTAAAGTGCAAGCTTAAAGTGCAATTTAAAGGCTTAACTAGATTAATTAGGTTAACTAGGCAAGCTAGGTTAGTTAGGCAAGTCATTAGACAACAATAGTTTGTCCTGTAGCCAATTGGAAAAAAAAGCGATCTTAAAAAAAGACTATTATCCCACCCAAACTAAAATAAGTAACACTTTCTTCAGAAGAAAACAATAAAATATACACTTAATAAAACATTGAACATCACTTGAGCAATATTTGAAAAATATTGACATTTCAGAGGAGGGGCTAATAACTTCAACTGTAGGTCAAATTTATGGTAATTAATTTGTATGATGAAGTTTGTAAAAAATTGTAAAAAAAATGCTGGGTTCCACACAATTCCTTCATGTTGTCCTTCAAGTTTTTATTAAGTTTACAAATTTAAGTGGATTGAACATAAAACAATTAAGTTGATGTAAGAAAAACATAAATAATTGTGTTGTTTCAGCTCATTTTACACAAGTATTTTGAACAAGCTACAAAAACATTTTTTGAGTGTAGGTGATGAAACACAAATTCAATTCAAGCTTCAAATTAATAATACACATTTTTCCAACCCAGGCTCATTCTGAAAACGTACCGTAGAGCGCCAAATACGTCCCAGGACTTACATTTTTTTTGCAGTCCATCAGAGGCTGCTGTGTATGCTTTTTCAGATCTCAAATTTCTCTCGCTAGTGCCATTCCCGCCTGCTGTTCTCACGTAAATCCACCAGAGGCCGCTGTCAACTGACTGAATGACTGACTGGCTGACCGATCGACTGACCCACCCTCCTCCTTCCCTAAACCCAACCAATAGTGTTTTCAAAAACACAGCATGACCTGCGCACCCACTTCCCTAAACCCAACAAAAAGCAATCCAGAAAAAGAAAAGCCCTCGCCTGATTTTTACCACGTTTTTCAGAATTTACCACATTCTCACCCTGTTATTTACTTGTTTATTTTATTTTTTGTCTTCTGTTTTTGTCTTACCTGCTTTCTGGAACCGTTCTTCGCCAGACTCGAACCCCGTAGTCGTGGTCAACTCCTCTCTGCATCTCAAGTCCGCTGATGTACATGGCGAGCTAACTGGACAAACTGTTAACAGCGGGAAATCAGTTCTTGTAAGCGCGAAATGGGACGGCGTCATACCGCCTGGCTGCATAATCCGCGATCTCCAGAAATGTATATAGGGTTATGTTTCAGAATGAGCCTATGTTGCATTTTCCTACCCTCAATACAGTTCTCTTAGAGTAGACTTTGGAAATAATGAGTAAATAAAGAGTTAATATTTTTCCAGATGAGAGATGCCTTAATTGACGCAGAATGAGAATGCGGTATCAAAGAAGGCTGGGATCACCAAAAAAAATAAAAATCACAATGGCATTCTGGGTGGACCAAGAGCAAGAAAGCCTTTTTTAATGGCAAATCAATTACTCATTTGCCCGGCGCCTCTGATTAATTACCCAGCACTTAATGTTTTTAACGACTTTGTGGACTAACTGGACTATTTAATCACCCGCAGCTCAATCCACAGGCAAACGCTGACTTTTCCCATTCCATCACGCAGGAGAGGAGAGAGAGACGCCATTGGCCGGCATCCATCACTCTTTCCCTCCCTCTACCTGAGCAATCATTAATGGAGAGAGTGGGGCAGACTGCGGATCACCGTCTTTCTTCTGGTTTTGTTGGAAGAATTGTAAACATCCCCACAGCCATTTGTTGGTATGTGTTCCCTCTCCCTAATAAATAGTGGGCGGCTCTAGTCTGAAGGGCAAAGCTGCCGTTGTTTGTTGAAAATCCTGCAGCAAGAACTGTAGATGTAGTGACACTCCGACTGCCGGCACGCGAAATCATATTTCATTAAATTACAGTTTTTTTTCCCCCATCAAGCTCTTTGTGGTGTTAGCAGCGTTTTATATCCTGAAAAATGTAGCTCAAGTGCTCCAGAGCATATCAGCACAGACTGGCTGAAATATGAACCTGCACGCACAACAGATCCATGGCGCATCATTAATTTCACAGAACTGCTTACCCCGTACTTGGCACCGGGAATTTTCATATTTCCATTCGTATGCCGCGGTATAAATATATTTCTCTTTGTATATCAAAACAGAATGGCAGCTGTAGTTGTTATCTCTCACGAGCAGGGTATACAATAAAAGCCACCGGGGCAGGCAAAGACAATAATGGTTATACCCTCCCCAAAAACAGAGCGGGATTTGGCTAATCCAGATCTCCATATTTCATTTCACTGGGGCAGGATTACCGTGAATTATTGATATCAGGAAACCCTTTGTTTTGTTTTTGGAATTCTATCACGAAAGTCTGAGTAGGCCTGGGTAACAGTGGGAGGTTTATACCAGATATTGACTGCGAGCAAACAAAGCTGTCTATGCTGAAAGGATGTTTATAGATTTGTTGATTTTTAATGGGAAGAGTTGTCACTCGAAGCCAAATTTTTTTTTACTACTAAACTATAATGCTCAAAGTGTACTTCAGTTTTTTATGTGTACAATAGGACATGCCAGCCTGATCTCACAAGGTAACTTAAGTATTTCACCTTTTGTCAGTTTAGTGGATAATTCATATGAAATACGTCATAAGATGGCGCCGCGGATGGCCGCCTCGGTGTGGAGCTCTCCAATTTTTGCACTGTTTTTGTTCGTTTGTCCTGTTTTATGTTCATCGTACGAGATCAGTTATTCCAGGGACGAGCTGCTGAACATTCGGCAGTACACTACAATTAATCACCAACCGGTTTTTGATTTCTCTGGCGTTTTGCTGAACATTGTTGTCGGCGGAGTAGCTGCACTAGGGAAACGCTACAGGACGCGCAGGCGTGGGAAGCGAGCCGGAGCGCTCGTCAGGCTCAGACAGCGCGGCTTCAGAACGGCGCTGCCGAG
>CAIGQV010014432.1:15512176-15523268 GCA_903798115.1 Danio jaintianensis | reverse complement strand
ACACACACACACACACACACACACACACACACACACACACACACACAGACACACACACGCGCGCACACACACACACCAATTCAGTCATCTTTTTTCAAAGAATTGTTATTCGCTTTATTCTGCAATGTAGAAGTAAGCTCTTTTCTGGAATTGTTTTAGAACATTTGCCTGTGGGGGAAATGACTAAGAAATGACAGAAAATGGTCAAACTACTTGCTCTACAAACAAGTGCGTTTATGACAAAACATAAAAATAATATGATAAGAAAATACCAGCAACATCAAGCAGTTTGCTGTCTCCTGTTGCTGCAACAAGCTGTTTTTAATACCTAAAATCAATGGAAGTTAATGAGAGGGAAAGTCTCGAGACAATTACGTTGCAGTAACACTGCACGTTTTTTTTTTTTTTCAAAGTAGAACTAAAGGAAGTTTCTTGTGAGGATGATAGCCCATGTAAACCAGAAGTTGCTGAGACTTTTATGGTAGTATGTTGATGAACTTCCAACTGAAACAAAATATTGAGTAGAGGGCGGGGCTTATTTTTTGCACATCATTCCCTCATAGAAAAGTAATGGTAAGAGGGGTGTTGTTAAGATTAATGTGGCTTAGTATTCATCAAACTGAAATATTGACAAACTTAAAAAATTAAAAACTGTTTTATTCCAGCCAAACTAAAAATAATAAGTATTTCCCCAGAAGAAAAAGAAAAATATAGGAAATGCTGTGAAAATGTATGTGGTCTATTAAACAGCACTTTTGGAAATATTTGAAAAAGAATACAAATTTCATAGGAGGGCTAATCATTTTGACTTCAACTGTATATATATATTAATTCATTCATTTTCTTTTCGGCTTAGTCCCTTTATTAATCAGAGGCAGCCACAGCGTTTGAATTCTGAATATATACTTATATTTTGAATATATACAAATCTGGTTGTCTGATTAATCATGTTCTAAATATATTAAGATATTTTACAAATAAACAGCAGGCTTACAAAAAGTGATTAAGAGAAGGGTGTTTTGCACTTTTCACAAGCAGGGAACTGTTTTCCCGTTTAAGCATTTTCATCTTGCTGTGCTAAAATTAAAATAGATATGTTTACTTATTAGCACTTACTTATTAATATACTGCGGAGCAGCAAAAGAGATAATTGCTTTGTCAGTCACTGCTGATAGTGTTTAATGTGCCTCAGTAATGACAACACTGCACCGTTCACAACAAACCTGTGCAGGCGGAAAGACAAATGACAGTATCTCACACTGGGTCTCATTAGAGGCTAGTTGGTGTATTTCCCCTTACAAATACCAAAAACAATCATTGACAGGGGCTGCATGCTTTTTAGAGTGAGGGCATCATATTGTCAGGTTCTGTTCTCAATCTACAGCAGCCCACTCTTCATGCTTCATCATACATCACACACTAGGAGCTGAGGCTGAACCTGGAAGCAGCCGGAGACCTCATCTGCTCCACAGACGTGGGCTGTGTGACAATCGCCAAACCGCTCTGATTGTGAACCGAGAGAGATAAGAGGGTGAGGAAAAAGAGCCAATGAGCAGGATGTATGTAGAGATAGAGTAATGGATCAAGGTTTGATGAAAGGCTAAATAGTGTTGAGGGAATGTAAAGAGAAAATGTTGCAATATTGAAATGAATGCTGAACAAATATCCTCTCAAAAGACTTCTCATCACCTTTAAAAAAGATTCTTTTCAGAAATTACTTTTCATAAAGTGTGTAATTTAGCTGTTTGCGAATGTAAAAGATTTGGTTGGGTCACAATAAATGTGTACAATAAATGAAGCTATTCCCAAAAAAGAAGAATGAATTCCAAACTGCCTGAAATGAGTTGTCCGTAATTCTCCAGCAAGCATTTTTTGTGTGTTTCAAAGACATTTAATAGATGTCCAAACAAAGACATCCAGGCTAAAACAAGGTTAAATTTGGGCTGTCAGTGAAAATCCATTAGACTAACAATAGAATAGACTACTATAGAATAGACAGGAATGAATGATTACACGTGTTTATTTGATGACTAGTATATTTTTGGACTATGATTAGACGTCTATTCGATTATCAATAGCAGCCTAAATTTAGCCTTGTTTTAGCCAAGACGTCTATGATTGGACATCTGTTAGATTTCTTTTAAACGTAAAATTGCTTGGGTGATCCAGTCTTATTTCTTGCATAAACCTGCAAACAGCAGAACAGTAAAATCGATGCCATCATTACTGTTCATTTCAAATCATTATCATATCACTTTGTTTACAACATGCTGTATGTGGTAGACTATAGTCATTACATTAGGCTATCTGACCAATCAGAGCAGAGTAGATCAATAAAAAAAAATGGTCTTAATTGGCATTTTTTCTTGATGTCTGAGGAATGAATTAGCAATGGCAAAAATATATACTTTTAAAAGTGTTAAACTTTGTCTTCAAGCTATTACTTAATTACATCAAATACATGAATGAGAAATTTGATATTTTTAAAGGCAGTGGGTTTTGACCAGCACTGTGTGTGTGTGAGTGTGAGAGAGAGAGAGAGCAGGCAGAGGGAGACTAAAGGCTGTGCTGCTGAAGTCTGGATGATGGAGCACAATACAGCTGATTCTGGGGCCCTCAGGAAAGGGCTTATAAAACTGATGTATAGCATTGTGTGCAAACCCTGTGCCTGCAATAAGGAGGATTCTGGGAGCACATATTATGCATTCTTCAAAAACTCATAATTATTTCTCCAGCTTTTGCATAGAGGAAACTTCATCAATGCTACTGAAGCACATACATATACATATATACATACACACTTTTACATAATTATACATTATGACCAGGGACCACAAAAGACAGCAATAGCCAAAAATATATGGTATGTGTCAAAATAATAGATTTTTATTTATTTTTTCACAAATCATTAAGTAAATATTAAGTAAAGACTTTCTATGAATATATTTTGTTAATTTCTTACTGAAAATGTATTAAAGCTAAATGTTTGGTTTGTAATCTGAATTTTTGTACATTTTTTGAAAACTTTAGATTCCAGATTTTCAAATATCTCGGCCAAATATTGTCCCATCCTAACAGACCATACATAAATGGAAAACTTATTTATTTAAACTTAACTTACTGTTAATCAGCAAGAATACTGTATTTACATTTACAGCACATTTATCTTGCTGTATATGTATTTACAGTATTGTATATCTTTACTGTATAATATACAGTAATTTTCACAATGCAACTTTAAAATACAGTACTGCGTAATTGTCCTACAGTAAAACACAGTTCATATTTCAGTTAAATACTGTGTAATTGACAAAAATCGTTAGCAGTGCAGCTTATAAGGTTAATGTTTAAAAAGTACACTTATGACTAGTTTTGTGGTCTAGGGACAAATTTATCTATTTTTTTTATCAGAGCAACAGCTTAATATTAATGACAAATGCATCACAGTCTATGAGTGCATACACTGGAAAAAGTGATTAGTTACTTTACATAAAAAAACGGAATAAACCTGTTGCCTTAAAAGTGACAAATTGACTTTACTTAAAAAAGTGAGTAAACCTGTTAGAACTTATTGACTTAACTTGTAATGATTTTAAGGCAGCTTGTTTATTCACTTTAAAAAAATATATATATTTTTTAAATTAAAAATCATCTAATTGCTTAAAGCTGTAAAAATATTTCACAAACATTTCTATTCATCTCAAGCTGTAATATTTTTAAGGTAAAATTTGTATAACTTGAAAAAAATTGCAAAAACCCTATTAACAAGTTGAAGTAGCATAAAAACATTTGTTGTTAAGACTTTTTTTTTACAGTGAAGGAGTTTACTCACTTTTTTAACATAAAATCATAAATCACTAATCATTTTTTACAGTGTACTATATAAGCCTTTGAATCTAAAGTTCAAATAACAAAAAGTTCAAGATTGGTACAACAGACACTTGTATGAAACTTTTAAAAAGCAGTGCTGCCGCAATGATTGCCGCTGGGAGCAAGGGTTGGTGTTTTTTTTTAATGTTGTTGATGATGTGTTGACAGAATTCTATCTAAGCCCATTAGGAGAAAGCAGGAGCCCCAGAGCTTGTAGAAGTGCAAGGTTTAGGGTCACTCTGTGTGTCATTGAAATCAATCATCTTTGAATGCTCTGTGCATCAGCAACAGGCATTTTCATAAACCCTCCACCCCCCGGGGCACCAGCAAACCAATGAAAAACAATGTCCTGCCCACACTGTGGACATCATTACCCTTTAAAAGCTCCTATCCGCCAGAATGCTGGACCGACACAGGGCCTCTGGTGACTTTGAAGGACAGGCTTGAGAAGATTACCGGTGTAAAGCACATCCTCGTCACGGAGAAAGAGATAGAGAGGGAATTCATAGACGTGCAACCCATTGAAAGGATAGCATATAGGAGGAGGAAGATAAGGCTTTGGCCAGGCAGCCGGACAAACTTTCCTTCAGGGCTGGTGTGGATGAAGACAGTGGTGTTCGATTTTGATGTAGAATGATACAACGGTGGGATTTGCAACCTTGTGGGCATGATTCTCAGCCTGAGCATGGCCCAGATCACTGCAAAACCTCATATTCCTTCACTGTCTCCATCGTTACTGGTGACCTTGTTTGGGCTCTGGTGGCCCTGGCCGTCAGGTGAGGAGATGAGCCCTGGACTGGTTTGATTTACAGCGCTGTCTTCTGAAGGCTCGACCTGCTCTCTCTTAATGGATAATTCCATTCTGCTGAAAGTTACTTAATCCCTCCATCATGGCAGGAACCTTGATTCACCGCTGAATGACCCTGCGCCGTTTCTCCGTGACAGCTTCCACGCTCCTGACCTCTCCTTGGCTTCTCACATCCGGCGAGGTGCCTGGTTTTAGTTTGGCCTCGAGCACAGGACAAACCCCATGGCTCCATTTGCAATTGAATGTTAAATTAAGCACAGTACTCTTTTATTTAATGAAATTCAGAGAGAAGGCATACTTCTAGGCAACTAAAGTAAAATCCTTGTAAAAATATTTTAAATGATTAAAGGGTTTCATTTAGATGTTCTGGGGCTGCACGGTGGCACAGTGGGTAGCACGTTCGCCTCACAGCAAGTAAGTCACTGGTTTGAGCCTTGGCTGGGTCAGTTGGCGTTTCTGTGTGGAGTTTGCATGTTCTCCCTGTGTTCGCGTGGGTTTCCTCCGGGTTCTCCGGTTTCCCCCACAAGTCCAAAGACATGTGGTATAGGTGAATTGGATAGGCTAAATTGTCCATAGTGTATGAGTGTGAATGAGTGTGTATGGATGTTTCCCAGTGATGGGTTGCAGCTGAAAGGGCATCCGCTGCGTAAAACATATGCTGGATAAGTTGGCGGTTCATTCCGCTGTAGCGACCCCAGATTAATAAAGGGACTAAGCCGAAAAGAAAATGAATGAATTTAGATGTTCTTTGTTATTTGGAAATATTATTATTTTATTGTTACATATTTTTAAAATTAAGCATTATAAAATATTACAAATGTAGTCAAATACACTGTTTAGCCTTATACAGTGCATCGGGAAAGTATTCACTTTTTCCACATTTTTATGTTACAGCCTTATTACAAAATGGATTAAATTCATTTATTTCCTCAAAATTCTACACACAATACCCCATAATGACAATGTGAAAAAGATTTTTTGAAATTGTTACAAATTTATTAAAAATAAAAATCCTGAAAAATCACATTTACATAAGTATTCACAACCTTTGCTCAATACTTTGTTAATGCACCTTTGGCAGCAATTACAGCCTCAAGTCTTTTTGATTATGATGCCACAAGCTTGGCACACCTGTCTTTGGGAATTTTTGCCCATTCCTCTTTGCAGTACCTCTCAAGCTCTATCAGGTTGGATGGGAAGCAACGGTATACAGCCATTTTCAGATCTCTCCAGAGATGTTCAATAGGATTTAGGTCTAGGCTCTGGCTGGGCCACTCAAGGACATTCACAGAGTTGTTTTGAAGCCACTCCATTGATTTTTTGGCAGTGTGCTTTGGGTCATTGTCCTGCTGGAAGATGAACCGTCGCCCCAGTCTGAGGTCAAGAGCACTCTGAAGCAGGTTTTCATTTAGGATGTCTCTGTACATTGCTGCATTCATCTTTCCCTCTATCCTGACTAGTCTTCCCGTTCCTGCTGTTGAAAAACATCCCCACAGCATGATGCTGCCACCACCGTGCCTCACTGTAGGGATGGTATTAGCCTGGGGATGAGCGGTGTCTGGTTTTCTCCAAACGTAGCGCCTGGGATTCACTCCAAAGAGTTCAATTTTAGTCTCATCAGACCAGAGAATTTTGTTTCAAATGCCTTTTGGCAAATTCCGGGCGGGCTGCTATGTGCCCTTTACTAAAGAGTGGCTTCCGTCTGGCCACTTTACCATACAGGCCTGATTGGTGGATTGCTGCACAGATGGTTGTCCTTCTGTAAGGTTCTCCTCTCTCCACAGAAGAACGCTGGAGCTCAGACAGAGTGACCATTGGGTTATTGATCACCTCCCTCACTAAGGCCTTTCTCCCCCGATTACTCAGCTTAGATGGCTGGCCAGCTCATGATGGAGGCCACTGTGCTCAAACCAGTCCTAATCTTGAAAAATTCTGTTGCTTAACATCTCCATCCCTTTTTGACCACAGTTAACCCATCTTGTGATTGATATGATGAAAGATAACATGCCGTGTCACAAAGCTCAAATCATGTCAAGCTGGTTTCAAGAACATGACAATGAGTTCACTTACTCAAATGGCTTCCACAGTCACCAGATCTCAAACCAATCAAGCTCCTTTGGGATATGGGGAAATGGGAAATCCACATCCCGGTTATGCAATCCAACAGATCTGAAGCTTCTGACTGATGCTATAATATCAACATTAACCAACATCTCTAATTATATCCTGTATTTAAATTATATACTAATATAACCAATGCATATCGAAAAATTATAAAGAAGAAAAAAGTAATGTATCACGCGTCACTTCCTTCATATCATTTTACCCACAAGCCATTTAAAAAAGCGCTCCCTCCCGTCCCCAATCCAGTCTCCAATCCCGTCTCCATTTACTGACACAAAATCATATCCGCAAATGTAATCATGTCAAAGTGAGAGTTTTGATGTGGCATGAACTGAAAAGGTTACATGTTAAATTGCAGAGTGGATGATGGATGTCAGAACTGCTCACTCTGTGCTTTAGGACTGTTGCCATGATAGACTTGCCAAGCTTCATTACACATTCATTTTTCATTAAAGTGCTGTTTTAATTCATTCCTCCAAAATTACCCTCTTATTGAGGTCAGTGTGTAATGGTCCCATTAACATAGAAAACTTGCAGCTTAATTTTAAATCACATGCTGCCTTTTATTAAGGCACATTAGCTTTGGATTTTACAGCATGTTATTGTGAAAATGCCAGAAGATATTGGGCCACTTTGTTTAAACATGGTCAGTTCCTCATTGTATGCTACCTATATTAACCTTTCAGAAGCAATAATCACTTAGGATGTACAAAAACTGTGAAAACACTCATCGTTGTGAAAATGAGGTGAATCAAAAACTGCCCCATTGTGTGCTAAAACATTAGTACAGAAAGGAGTTACTAAAATATAAAATATCACGAGCAATTAGACAACCAGGGGTTTGGCTAGTTAGCGGCTAGCCCATATTTAGAAGCTGTAACTATGTCATATCTTTAAAACAATCGAATATCAGTTGACATGAGATGTATTTTTTTTTATTCCCCTGCTTGCTGCCTTTGACACCACAGCCTAAAAAAGTCTGTCAAATTGTCACGCGGCTCTAGAGTCACACGGCATTTATGGCTCAGGTGATTGGTTGAAAAAGTGTGCACTTATGAACAAAGATGGCACATTTCAAATCACCAAGGCCTTGTGCCAGCTAAATAACAGCTTCCTTTAGATATTTTAGGCTTCTTTAAATACCACACAATGACATCTGTGAAATAAACAAAAGTTAACATCAGAAACCACAGTGCAACAGTGCCAAAACAAAGATCCTGCGTTTCTCATTGCTCTTACTCGGCAGTTACTCTGAGAAAATCAAAATGGGCAGTTCTGGTGAGTTTGCTTTATATATGTTTTTGCTTACAAAGTAATAATTTGGAATGTTGTACTTTAAATTGAACTGTAAACCTGAACGATGGAGGTGATTCTGATACTATGCTAAAGTAAATAGAATTTTTTCATCCTTGAGAAGAAGTTTTGAATGTTCGATTGATGCCTTTGTGTTGTTTTGAGTAATATTGAACTGTAAAACTGTAAAATTGAGGTGTTTTTGATACTATGCTAAAGCTAATAGAATTTTTTCATCTTTGAGAAGAAATTGTGAATGTTCTTTCGATGCCTTTGTGTTGTTTTGAGTAATGTTGTGATACTGATAAGTAATGTTGTGTTGACTGAAGTTGTTTTGTTGGCTGATACTGTTGGGATGTTGGTTTGTTGGTTAGTAACTTTCAGATTTCTGCTTATATTTGCTTATCGACCAGTTCAAAAAGTATATTGAACTGTAAAGCTGAAACATGGAGGCATTTTTGCTACTATGCTAAAGCTAATAGCATTTTTTTCATCTTCGAGAAGACATTTTGTATGTTCTTTTGATGCCTTTGTGTTGTTTTGAGTAATATTGAATTGTAAAGCTGAAAGATGGAGGTATTTTTGATACTATGCTAAAGCTAGCAGAAGTTTTGCATCCTCGAGAGGGCATTTTGAATGTTCTTTTGATGTCTTTGTGTTGTTTTGAGTAATGTGATGCTGAGTAATGTTGTTGACTGTAGTTGTGTTGTTGGCTGATACTATTACGATGTTGGCTAGTAACTTTCAGATTTTTGCTTATATTTGTTTATATTGACCAGTTCAAGAAGTATATGGAACTGTAAAGCTGAAAGATGGAGCTATTTTTGACACTATGCTAAAGCTAATAGAATTTTTTCATCCTTGAGAAGAAACTTTGACTATTCTTGTGATGCCTCTGTGTTGGCTGATACTGTTGTGATGTTGGTTAGTAACTTTAATATTTTTGTTTATATTGGTGTTATTGTGGCTAATACTGGGACTGTACATTGATCATGATTGTGGCTGAACAAACTCAGGATCACAGGATTGTTTTGAGTTGACAAAACTGAACCAATATTGGCTTTGCTGGCACCATGATGGTATTATCAACTTTCCAAGGCAACATACCTTGAAATATAAGCTATTGCAAATGACTTGTCACAAGTAAAGATATTAAAAGTTAAAAACATTTACAGTTAGTATTGTTTGGCTAATATTGTAGTCAGTTTGGCTAATATCGTTCTGATGCTAGTTTGTAGTTTTATGTTTTTAGCTGATATCTCTGTAATTTTGGCTAATGCTATTAGTATTGTTTGGCTAGTGTTGCATTTAGTTTGTCTATTACTGTTGTAGTGTTGATTAGTATTGTTGGCTAATATTGAAGTTAGTTTGGCTGTTACTGTTGAGATGCTAGTTTGCAGTTTCATGTCATTGGCTAACATCTCTGTTATTTTGGCTAATGTGATTGTAGTGTTGATTAGTATTGTTTGCCTAATATTTTAGTTAGTTTATCTAATAATGCTGTGATGTTGGTTAGCAGTTTCCTGTCATTGGATGACATTGATGTTGCTTTGGCTAATACTTTTGGACTGTGGTGTTTGTTAGCATTGTTGAATTGCCTCCTCAATTGTAAGTCACTTTGGACAAATGCGTCCGGTAAATTCCAAAATAATTGTCTAATATTGCATTATGTTTTGACTACTACTGTTTTGATGTTTATTAGTTTGATCTGTGCCTGAAATTGCTGTTTTGCTCTGTTGTGTTGTTGGCTGATATTGAAAATGGTCTGGCTAGTAATATTTCATTTTCATTATTCTGTTGCATCATCTGAGTTATACCATGACAACAGTGCACAACTCATACAGTATTCGACATCATAAATATGAAGTGTGCTGACCATTAGCCTATATATACAATATATCTGAGACTATACCATTTATTTTATTTAAAGCACTCCTGAGAGAACATTGCATTTACCTTACAGTCCAAAACGTTTCCATGTTTCATTATTTATTTAGACTCAATTTCCCGAGCCTCTGATCAATCAGAGGTGCATTTTCCTCTAGGCATGTGAAAATTTATATGATTTGTTGAGGTTGTGGTAATTCTAGCAGTAATTATCTGCGATGGACGTTTTTTCTTTTTTTTTTATATCAAATTGAGAAGTGCAGCCTGACTGAAACAAACTAATAAAGCTTCACATAGCTGAGACAGGAGTAAATGCAATAAAGGCAGGAGTGAATTGTCTTACAGGAGCTCAGTCCCCACTGGGGAAATTCATTTAACTCTCCTGTAGTGAGAGATTCGTGGTGTAAGGATGTCTGAGATTTCGTTTCAGCTACGCTAACAAAATAGAGAAACTATTTATGTTTCAGTTTAGCAATAAATATAACAAATATGTTCTGGACGCAGCTTTAATTTTTCTTGTAACCATATGGTTTTGAGTTTCTTTTGGGCCAGTTGTGTCTATACAATACAATGCAGTCAGTTTAACTTAGTTTGAAAATGCGTTGGGTGTTTTACAAATGGTGCTATAATGAAATGAAACTAAGAGCCACAGACTTGTACTGTGTATCAAACTATTTCTTATTTCAAGTGCATGCATGGGTACAGTACATTAAATAGAAACCAACTCTTTATTTCAAATGCATACAACGAAAGGTCAAAATACAAAATATATATAATTTTTTTGGAATATTTAAGATTTTTGTGCTGTAATGGAAACATGAACAATGCAACAAGCACTGCATTATTTGTTTGTAAGTTTAAAGTCTCTTTCTTGTTTTTTAAAGACATTTTGCAAAATAATATATTGTTAGGTCCATGTATTAGGAGCGACAGTTTGTTGAGTGAAAGCCCTACACTAGTTATGAAAGAATGAATGGATTTGAAAGCTGCATGACATATTTTAGTAGCTTTAGGGCATTTTGAATGTACTACTAATTGTTAGTAAAGGGTTCTGCAAATCACATGAATATTATGTGTGTATATATATATATATATATATATATATATATA
>CAIGQV010014432.1:15479741-15511776 GCA_903798115.1 Danio jaintianensis | reverse complement strand
TATATATATATATATATATACATACAATGTGTGTTGGGGAAAGTTACTTTGGAAAGTAATGCATTACAATATAGAGTTACTCTCCTAAAAAGTAACTAGTTGTGTTACTTTTTATAGTAAGTACTGCATTACGTTACTTTTGAGTTACTTTTGCGTTGCTTTTCTTACCAGGCTGAGGCTTGATCTCTTTTAGAACTTGCAGGGGTTTGGTTTTTCTTCTTTTTTTAATTAGAGGAGCTCTGCAATTAACAACACACTGTATAACCTACACCTTTATTTACCTTAAACACATCGAAAACTAATAATCTAAGATAATGTTATCTTCTGAGAACTTCCTGAGCCCAAAGCTCTACATGCCGTATATACTGTACAGATTAATGAAAGTTTAAAGCATTGTGTTTGATGCTTTTGTGCTTTTTGTCTTATTAGTGAAGTACAAACCATTTTCAAGTACATTTTCTTCCATGTGTTCAAAATAATGAATGCATACTCTCATCTCAATTTTAATTCATCAATTTACTTTTTAAGCTAATTAATTAAACAAAATTACTTGCATTACATTTTTTTAAAAGTAACTCAAATATTATTAGTTAATTGTTTTTAAGTAATGCGTTACTTTACTTGTTACTTAGAATATATATAGTGGTTCTAAAGTGTGTCTTACACCCCCATGGGAAGCATAAGTGTGCTATAAAGGAGGTGCAGTGTCTTTCCAATTTTTCCTGTTAAATTCCTCACATTTAAAAACTGCCATGCTGATTTAATTGAGACCCAATGTGTCTTCATTTTATTTTATGGCTTTTTGTGTGTTCACGTTTATGTAAAGTCCACGTTTTTCTAAATGCCTTTAGCTGTTGTCTTGGATTATTTGAATCACCTAAAAACCACTTTTTCATAAAAAAAAAAATACAAATAATAATGTTCTGAAGAAAGAAGTAACCATCGTAGATGACCTGATTGGGAGTAAACTTTCATTTTTTCAGTGTAAAGTACCCCTTTAATACGTTGCAGCATTTCCAATGAACCCCACAGTATGAATGAAATATTTCCTTTCTCTGCACACACAGTAGACTGTGACTGATGACAGTTTGAAAAAGTGTGGATTACAGTTCGGGGGAAATGCACTCATATCTTTCTCATTAAGGCTGTGGATCAGGTGGAGTGCGTAAAGATAGAATTGCGATGGGAGGCAGATGAGAATGGAGAAAGAACTGTAAATTTAATGCGCAGTGCGGTTTTTGTGCACATATGAAAGTGGAAAAAGAGTGAGGGAGAGAATGGAAACGGTAAAACAGAAAAGAGAGGGAAACCGAGAGATTACGGCAAAGCTTTAATGTTTGGGAGAATGTCTTCCTGGCAGAGAAGATGAATAGAGCAGTGCATGTGAGTTATCTCCTGCTCAAAAGCAGAAGCGGCCCTGCTGATCAGCCAGCTTCAGGTCTCATCATGTACTTACACTCTAAAAATATACACCAAGATTCCTCCTTCGCCACACCTTTGCCTCTTTTACTTTCTTATCTGCTGCTATTTTTCCTGTCTGATTTCGTTTGCGGTTCTTTCCTCTACAGTAATCCGAGGGCATTCTCTTAAATTGCTTTCAGTTATTGCCGTTGCATTTCTGAAATTTTGTTGAAATTTTTTTTTCCACACAGCGTTACTTTTCGAATAGCTGAAATATAGAAAATGAGGTATTTCTGGTGTGGAGAGACATCATCAAATATGGATGATGAGGTGATATCTAGACAAATTTATACAAAACGTCTGCCATTATAACATGCATAATGGATGTGTGAGGTTTAAACTCTATAGCTGTACAGTATTTTTATGAAGTCCACCCACAAGGTGGCATTACTTAAATCATTTAATGTGGAGGTTTGACCATTATCAGTCTGGTCTATTTGGCATGTTTTTTTCTGGTTCTGTTAAAAAACTTTCTTTTAGTCAGCATGGTAATGTGATTTACAGTACCACAGTTTTGTTTTGTTTTAACTTGAAGTTTATTGCAAGTTGATTATATAACTATTGTTATAATAATTATTATACATAATACTATTATAAATTTTAATTAAATATGTTAAAAACTAAATGAAAACATAGGAAATATAAACATGACCACACAAATGAAGAAATAAAAAAAAATTCTACTTTGAAATATGAACTGAAATATGAAATACTAAAATAAGTAATTAAATAAAACATAAATTATTTTATTGACATTTAATTTATTTTAATCCATTATTTAAAATTATTTTACATCCTATAAACAAATAGTGTACAGCATATAGGCTATTTGATTTATTTGATTACTGAATATTATAATAAATCTGATTAGTTGTTGCAGCCCTATACGGTTTAGGGATGGGTATATGTCAAAAAATTGATACCTCAGTAAGTCAGAAAAGGCAAATATTATTTAGAAATTTAATGCATACTTAGGCCTACTGATTAAAACTATTAGTTTATTGAAAACAAATCTACAATTATCATCAAATGCAGCATATACTTAAACCGCATGTGATTTTGGGCACAAACACTGACTCACCAAATAAGAGTTTCAACTTGTGCAAAAAATTAATCCTCAGCTTTCAAGTAGTTTTTTTTTAAAGCTAATTGGGCTCATATTTATAACTGAGAAAGTTCATTCAACCAGTACCATTAGCAATTAACTACAATTTGACATTATTATATTCCTAAGGATATTTTTTAATCAGTTCAAAACTTGAAAGGTGTTCGCCTGAAAAAAAACAACAACAACCTCAAAAGTCATACAATAACAAGTGCATCTTTTCTGTTCACATGTATTGCGCAAGAGTTTATTGACTGCAGTGCAGATGTACTGTATGTCGTCAGTGTTTGGCATTATGTAAGGAGGTCAGAGGTTTACTTTCACTGAGAGCTAATGGTCTGAGCCGTTTTGCAGATCACAAAGCAAAAGCCATTCCGTTCTGCCACTGTGACAGAGTGTATTTGTAAGCACGAGGATCAACTGCTGTGCCGTCAGTAGGAAAGTGCTGCTGACATCATTGCTATTGGCATCTAGGCAGGATGTATTGGTCAGTAAGGGCCTGGCGGTGAATGCTGGACTCTATAAGATCTAGCTGTGTGCAGTGACATATGCCCTTAATTACCCACGGCTCAAACTTCTACAGATACTGATGAGAACGAAGAGGAAAATGTGTTTTGAACACTGTGTTACTGATAAACAAACAAGTAATGACTTATTAGCATTGCCTCATTCTAATGACTGCCGCGTGCCGGTTTGACAGAGTGGAGTAATTAATTTCATAAATGTTAAATATGGTAAATTAATGTTGTTCGTGTCCTGCATAGCTTGAAGGGCGTTATTTGACGGGTTTGCCAGCCTCCCTCTAGCAACAGCTGAGTTTGAGTTATGACTTAATTTGGCTGGCGTTTAGATGTAAACATTAATATTTTTGTCATGTTTTGCTAGTCATTTGAATAGGGCATTTTATGTGTGTGTGTATCTATTTTTGTTGGGGCCCATTAGACTTTCTGAACCATTACTTGTATTCATACATGAACCAATGATCGATTGTTGTGCTGTTTAATTATTTTGAGGACTTTATTATATGTGCAACATTGATTATATTATTAATTATGTCATTCATCAAGAAAGTAAAGAAATAAGGAGAAAATTATAGTGATTAGAAGGGGAAATGGGATTGGTGAATGAAATGGGGAAATAATTTTAAACATTGATTGTAGTTGTTTTGTTTGACCTTTAGGGCTGTGTGATTATCGAAGTGAAACGCAAACTTGATTGAGCAAAGCTACAAATGTCATGAACATCTTTTCAGGGAAGTATGGTGTAAACAGCAGTAAATCACCTCCAAAGGATAGAGGGTGCTCTCACGGAAACTACAAACACCCAAAGAAGATGAAGAAACCCAGGAAATCCCCATAGCGGTTGCTAAATAAACAGAATATATATATATATATATCACAAACTGTATGCAAATACTGTACAATTACTGAATGTACCATAATGCAATTTGAAAGAATAAATAAATAAAAATTATGTAGGAAACTGTTAATTATATTTAGATATAAATGTAGAGTATCAGATTAATTTCAAAAATCTAAATTCAAACTTTAAGTAATAACTCTAATCATATAAGTAATAACTGTTCATTGAATTTTTGGCCTTGTCTCATTCATTATAACTGCATTTGATAAAGATTTTCAATATGGAGTTCTAGATAACACATAAAAAGTGAATATGGTCATGATTTTTGTTTAAATCTTCTTTTGTTGGACAAATTCAACATATCATTGTATAATGCCAATTTTTGCCAGTGAATTCTCTGACAATATGAATACTTACTGTATTACTTACTGTCAACGAGCCACACATATATAAGCAAGCAATATTTTGCATAGAACACAGAAAGACATAAAGCTCTCTGTCCAAATAATCCAGTCTGCGTCTCTACAGAGTACTAAGCCATTAAGCTGATTGGACTACCCAATCGCCCAGGCCATAGATCCAGTGATATCCATGGTCCTGTTTGGCTTTCCAGTGGCAGGAAATTGGACATTCTGATCCACTGTCTGTCCAAATCACATTGGACCTGGGAGTCCGAGCGCACAGGGAACACAAGCCTTATCAGAGGACAAACACACCACTCACACGGCTGTCCCTGTACACCGGCGCTACATAAACCTCCATAATAACCAACCCATTGCTTTTTCTCTCCTCCTTGCTGCTGTATTCCTGATCCGACCCTTCCTCTTGGCTTCTAGTTTTCTCTGGTGAGAGCAATAGATTTCTTTACAGGGCCAAACAATGCAGGATCCTGAAATTGCATTAAAGCATGCTAATGTAATCTCTCATGCCTGTAAGCTATCGGGTTTGCTGCTTGCCAGCACGCTTATTAGAGAAATATTGCGCGGCTGTGTGTGCGTTTTCTCCAAATTCATGGATGAGTTTGAGGCATTTGTTTTTGTAGCAAACCGTGGTGTGGAGGAAATCATTAAGTGTTGCCTAAACTTGACATATAGCTACTAATGACCACTGAACTTGTTCTATAAATCTGTAATGGCATTAATGTTTTCAATGACCAATAAATGTGCAGTTCGTCTCTCTTTAAAGTCTGATAGATGTAGGAATGATTTAGACTATTAGGCAGTAGAATTCACTCCCATTTGCACTGTTTCTTAAAGGAACATTCCACTTTTGTTTGGAAATAGGCTCATTCATTCATTTTCCTTCAGCTCAGTCCCTTTATTCATCAGGGGTTGCCACAGCGGAATGAACTGCCAACTTATCCAGCATATGTTTTACACAGCGGATGCCCTTCCATCTGCAGCCCAGTACTGGGAAACATCCATACACACACATTCACACATACACTACGGCCAAATTAGTTTATTCAGTTCACCTATACCGCATGTCTTTGGACTGTGTGGAAAACCAGAGCACCTGGAGTAGGGGAAAACATGCAAACTCCACACAGAAATGCCAACTGACCCAGCCGGGACTCAAACCAGCGGCCTTCTTGTTGTGAGGCGACAGTTCTAACCACTGAGCCACCATGTAGCTGAAATAGGCTCATTTTATAATTTTTTTTCATTCAGCTGATCTCTGGGTCTGGCAGGAGCACTTTTAGCTTAGCATAAATCATTCAATCGGATTAGACCATTAGCATTACGTTCAAAGAATTTGAAAGGAGTTTTGATCATTTTCCTATTTATAGCTTGACTGTTTACAGTTACATTGTGTAAGATCAACTGCAAATGAAAGTTGATATTTTCTAGGCCAATATGGCTTGGACCTATACTCTTATTCCAACATAATATCAAGGAATTTCGCTGCCTTATGCTCAAAAAATGACAGTTTGCATGCTCAAACTATTTATTTAAAACGTGTTGAAACAACACAGTTCTTAAGGTTTTTTAATCCCACCATGGGCGATTAAATTAGGGCAGTAGCATCATGATACAACAAACACATAAAGAGACAAATCACTTACAAACAATATTAAAAAACACAATCCAGCATGCTTCATAATAACTTCATAAATAAAAATAAATAAATAAAAAAAACAGCAATAAGGAAAGACCCATGCATTACAAATATAAAACTTGCTAAAATGTAAGGTTATAAAGCCTTATTGCCTCAGGAACAAAGGTTTTTAGGAACAAAGACTTTTATATCTATTAGAAGAGCATTTAATGCTTCTAAACCTTCTTCCAGAGGGCAACAGTACAAAAAATGCTTCAGAGGATGGGAATCATCTCCTATCACACTTTGAATTATCCTTATCATTTGCTGTTCATGTAACTCTGCTAGACTCCGCAGAGGCAAATCAATAATCTTGGAGCAAGTCTTAACTAAGCTTTGAAGGCGATTTTTGTCTCTAACGGAAAGTGAGGAGAGCCAGCATAAAAAAGAAAAGCTTAATATACTCTCAATATAAATGTTTTATGTCCAATCTACTTGAATTTGTAAAAATGATTAAGATAACTTCCCAGCATTTTTTTACAGTGTACCATGGCTGCAGCAGGTGCAATAATATTACACAGTGGCTGACAATAGTCTCCTGCTAGGTAACAGCGCTACACAGTAATACTATTGCGCGTGCTGCAGCCATGTTTTTTGGTTTTGTTTTTTTGAGCAAGATGCTAATGGTCTAAGCCAGTTCAATGGTTTATTCTAAGCTAAGCTAAAGTCTTCTTTCCAGACCTTGAGATGGGCTGAATGGATAAAAAAATGTTAAAACTCAACTGTTTAACTCTAGGTGAGTAGTAAAATCAGCTCATTTCCCCAAAAAAGTCAACCCAGGCATATTCTATGTTTTCAGATTTTACCACATTCTTACCCTGTTATTTACTTGTTTATTAAATTTTTTGGCTTCTGTTTTTTTCTTACCCGCTTTCTGGAACCGTTCTTCACCAGGCTTGAACCCTGTCGTCGTCGTCAACTCCTCTCTGCGTCTCAAGTCCGCCGACGTACATGGCAAGCTAACTGGTCAAACTGGTAACAGCGGGAAAGCCGTCCATATGGAGGTAAGCAGTCAGCTGGTAAGTGTGAAAAGGAATGGCGTCATACCGCCCCGTATCGTTCGTTTTAAAGACGAAATGCAGCCATACGTACTTCTGGCTACATAATTCGCGATCTCCAGAAATGTGTTTAGGGCTACGTTTTCAGAATGAGCCTATGTTGAAATAAGGTTGAGTGTTCCTTTAAAAAAAGAGGTCAGGCAGACCAGTAACCTTACATGCTTTCTGTCTGACACACACGCACACACGTACATGCGATAATAATCAGTTATGCTAGCCCTTTTCTTTGCACTTGTACAGTCTGACCTTACACTTCCATTCCCTGGTATAAAGGCAAAGCAAACTCGCCCTAGGCGAGCTATATTTCACAACTCTTCAGGGACTGGCATGATGGATCGGTCCTTCATATAGAAAACCCATAAAGCCTGATGTTTATGTGCAAGCAAATGAGTATTTGTGTTTCATGCATGTGTTTGCAGAGATGAGTGGAGGAGCGTTTGTCATATTTACATGTTTCCACAAATGATCAGTGAGTATGTTTGCTACTCTGGGCAGCGTACCAGGTCTATATCCACATTTTCCTGTAAGTAAAGTCTGGGATTTTAATAAATTGACAATGAAAATGTAAAACAATGTACATAAAGAAATGTTATTGCAAGTAAATATATATTTATTCATATTAATTTGAGTAAGAACTGAAAAGCGTAAGAAAAGAATAGAAACAGAAAAGAATTTACATAATGAATTTATAGCTGTTGGCTGATACAATACATTTTGCATGACTTGGATTGAAAACTCATAAGGTAACCTTTATATTTTATCTTGATATATTCAGGCAATTTCTGATAATGTGCTGAGTGCTAAAACTCATCTGTCACTTACAACATTATTCATTGTTTTCAAGAAATCAATAGTAAGGTACTGAAGCATTATATTAATTAAAAAAAATCTCTACAGAGACACTGTAATCTTTTTAGTTTAAAGTGAATGCTGTTCTTTTAAACTTTCATTTATCTTTAAACATTCTCCAAATGATTTATTAGCACAATGCTTACACTTTTAATCTTTTTTATAAAAAAATGTTTGTTTGTTTGCGTGTTACAATAGGCCTAATGGGAACACACAATAACAAGAAGTTAAATTGACACTATTACTTGTGTTATTTCAGGTTAGCCTAGGTCCATTAAATAGCATTAGAAAATACAACCTTTGATTTTAGTAAGATTATTAAATGATTTGTATATGCAGTTGTTAGTTTATGTTCACTAATGAGGTAAACTAATATTCACAAATTAGACAGTGTTATGAGAGTAATTTACAAGATTATATGACACTGGAGGCTGGGGAAAGGGGAATTATGGGGAAATAATTCCGCTTTGGCATTAGATTTATAAATGACACTTTAAATTTAATTCAAATTAGGATAATTATTATTATTATTATTTCTCCCTAAAGATTTTTTTTGTTAGGATTCTGCAACTGCTGAATACAACACAATCAACAGAATGTTAGATATTTGCAATCCTGCATGCTGTGTTATTTCACATCAAAATAATAATAATCTAAATTATATACACTGTAAAATATATCGGTAAATTAACAGTTTCCGTATATTGTGATTCACAAGTGTTTTCTGTTTATTTACGGTTGTGAATTGCATTATGGGACCTTGATCTCTGCTCTGTCGACTTTTGATGTTGAAAATTCAACTGTACAGTTTTACAAAGTGACTTTTATTGACATTTTAGTAGTTTGAAATAATTGAATGTATAAGAAATAATATACAGAGACATAAGTCTGTAAAATAACAGAAAATGTACTGGCAGATTTTTTGTATCGTAATATGCAACACCAACCCAGAAAATATGTCACTTTAAACTATTACAAATGTTTATAAATTTCACTTTTCAACTTTTCGAGGTTAAAAGTTGTTGGAAGAAAGATCAGGGCCCAAAAAAAGGCAATTCAAAAGCATAAATAAATGGGGAAAAATAAAAAATAAAAAAATGAATCACAAAAATACGGAAAGCTGATAATTTACGAATATTTTTTTTACAGTGTAAGCTTAATTTAATTAATTTAAATTGATTGTTTACACAAGAATTTAAATGTGTTTGAAAATGTGTTTTTATGAAACAACTGAAAAAAAATCAGTAATTTTTAACAGAAGAAAAGAAAAAAAGGGGAAACCCTGGATGTACTGAGTTGTTTTAAACTATCAAATTTGACCACATTTATGCAGTATTGATAAGCATAAAAATCGTCTTTCAAAAACATTGAAAAAAACCCCGACCTTAAGCATTTGAACGGTGAGTGTACAGCATAAAGCCAGTATTTTTGTTAACATTCAGTGAGCAATTTTCACACCTCTGTGAAAAAGCCAGACATGTCTTTTTACACTACAAAATGTTTTGCTGCTTCAAGCCTGTTGGAGGCAACATTGAACCTGGATGTAAACCACCTCCGACACAAACTCCCCACTGGAGACCAAAACCTGCTGTGATGCTGCGAAAAGTGCAGGCAGCTGCTCCAAGCTGCTGTGGTCATGTTTGACATTTCACGTCCAATACTCAGACTTTCAGGGTTGCTGTGCCTTGCAGGATTTTAAGAAAGAAACGTCCAAAAACAATCCGGTGATGCAATCAAAATGAGATTATTTTTCCAACCATCAAAGTTCAACCAGTTCAACTAAGCTCTTAGTCTATAAGGAGCATGAGGTAGTTCTGAGAGTTTAAATACTCTTTCCTGTCAAATCCAACTCTGGAAAGGTAACATGCTTGTTAAATCTCACAGTTTATGTGTCCAACCGCGATCAGATTCCATAAGCGAACAACAAATGGTGCTACAATATGCTTACAGTATACTATTAAAAATCACAATCATAATGTTTCTATTTTTTTCATGCCTAATCTCAGATGGTCAGACATTTCTTTTATACCTCATTAAAATATTGGTGAATATTGTAAGATTCACTTTAAAGGTGCACTACTGTGGTAACACTCTATAATAACTGCGCACATGAATCATTTATTAAGCATTATCAGATATTTAATTCATCATTCGTTAAGCATTCACTCATACATTAATATACATTAGTAAGCAGTTTATAAATACAGCTCTTGAATTATGTGCAGCATGATGTGCTTAAGATTATATTTTCATACTTTGTTAATGATACATTTTTCATTGCTAAATTATGTATTACATTATGTACTAACCAGTTATTTAAGAGTAGTTGTTTTTTTAAAGATCATTCTGAATGATAAAGTAAATGATTATTAAACAATTAAAAAAATGAACATTTATACATCTTATTTTTCAGGCACATAGTTATAGTTACTAGTAATAGTTTTTAGCTTTTAAAAGCTACTTGAAAGCATGAGGATTTTCTAGCACAAGTTAAAACTCTTATTTGGTGAGTCAGTGTTTGTGTATGTTAATAGATGCTTTATTAACACACATTTTATACTGTTTTGTGAGCTCATCTAAAGTGAGAACTATTTATGCTGTAAATCCCTTATATACGACAATAAAAGGCTCAGTTATGTTCTAAACAGAAAAAGGAAATGAACGACAGCGTGATTTAGAGAAAAATGATGCAAAAGATACAAAATTTGATACAAATTTCAGGATACAAAAATGAAACTACAACTGTATCAAATGAAAAATAAACGTTTTCAAGTCAAGTCGGCTTTTATTGTCATTTTAACAATATACAGTGCACACAGTAAAACGAAACAATGTTCCTCCAGGACCAAGGTGCTACATCAAACAACATAAATTGACAACATAATACAGGACTACATACTACTATAAAAATTTAGAAGAATGAAATAAAATAAGATAAGATAAACTAAAATAAAAATAGGAATAAGAGCGCAAATAAGACAGGACAGACAAGACATGACAAGAAACAGTAACGCCGACCATTACACTACGGATGTTGTGCAAATATTGGATCAGACATAAATACTGTACGTGTAAACATTTGTCATTGAGGTAGAAATGTTGTACAGAGCAGTCTAAAAATAGCAGTTGTGCAAATATTCCTGTCGTTGTCCGTTGCCCGAATGCTACTGTATCTCTTTTCAGACGACAGCAGAGTGAAGAGTTTGTGTGAGGGGTGTGTGTGGTCAGCCACAATGCTAGTGGCTTTTCGGATGCCGCATGTGGTATAAATGCTCATCACAGAGGGAAGAGCGACTCCTATGATCTTCTCAGCCATCCTCACTATCCGCTGTAGTGTCTTACGATCTGATACGGTGCAGTTCCCAAACCAGGCAGTGATGCAGCTGCTCAGGATGCTCTCGATGGTTCCTCTGTAGAAGGTTGTAAGGATGTGGGGTGGAAGCTGTGCCTTCCTCAGCTTCCTCAGAAAGGAGAGACGCTGCTGGGCCTTCTTTGTTGTGGAGCCAGGTGAGGTTCTCCGCCAGGTGAACACCAAGGAATTTGGTGCTCTCCACGATCTCCACTGAAGCGCCGTTGATGTTCAGCGGAGAGCGGTGATGTTGTTTCCTCCTGAAGTCAACAACCATCTCTTTTGTTTTGTCAACATTCAGAGACAGGTTGTTTGCTTTACACCAGTCCATCAACTTCTCCACCTCCTCTCTGTATGCTGTCTCATTGTTCCTGCTGATGAGACCCACCATGGTAGTGTCGTCGGCGAATTTGACAATGTAGTTCGAGCTGTGTGTTACTACAGTCATTGGTCAGCAGGGTGAACAGCAGGGGACTGAGCACACAGCCCTGAGGGGCCCCGGTGCTCAGTGTGATGGTGTTGGAGGTGCTGTTCGTGATTCGAACCTTCTGAAGTCTTCCAGTCAAAAAGTTCAGGATCCAGTTACAGAGGGAGATAACTAGAATCTAAAAAAAAAAGAAGTCTAAACAAAAACTTAAATCTAATCTAAAACTGGAATCTTCAACTTAAATCTAAAAATAAAGTTACTGTACTTTGCTTATTACATTGAAATGTTGTATTATATTGTTAAATTATTAAACTGTGGTTTTATCAAATTTTATGTTGTATTTTGACACTTCTGTTATTCAGCAATGATGAATTGGCTCTGCTTATTTACCACTACGCGAATTTGTGCTATGCTAATTTGTGCTGTGCTTATTGTATTGGTCAATATGTAAATGAGATATTATGTCTTTGTTCTTTAATTTGCGCATTGTCTATAAATCATATAAAGAAATTTCCACACCCATTGGTGCTGTTTTAGAGTTGAGCTATCATGCAAATTTGCCCTGTTTAGTAATTCAGGCCCTTGATAAGTAAAACGAAGAAACAGTGCTCACAAACAACTATTGAGTTTTCTTAGTTCAAATGAGTGCTTTCGGAAATGTAATTCCATACGTCACAACTTAACAAGCGGATAGGAGTTTTTCCTGTTTTCCCATCTGCAGGTGGTGGTTAGTAGACTTCAGGTGAACTCTATTAAATAATGTGTAATTGTCTGGCAAGGGTGTCTTTTGTTGTGTCCCTGTTGAAAAAGCTCTCCAAGGAATTGCCACAAATTGAAGGAATTGATTTTTCCTCCCATTCCGATTATTTTTCCGAGTGAATTCACCTCCAAACATCTCCTGCCCAGTCACTCTAGGGTCTTCACTGCTAGGTCCCTTTACCCCATCCATTTATCTATAGGCCGCAAAGAAGGACAGTTGACTCTTCAGTACATATATATTTATACACACCTCTGGAAAATATAGCACTGAAAAGTGTGTGTTGCTTTATGATTTAATGCAGTTAAATCCTCAGCTGAAACTAACCTCACTGCTCTTAAAAAACATTTATTCAGGTGGCTGAGGCTTTTATATGGAGTAAGCTTGAGATCATCAGAATCATCATAAATGCAAATGCATGCATCTTTGTATTTGTATTATTTTATTTGTTTTATTGATTTAGCTGTGGGTGTGTGTGCATGTGTGCGTGCGTGCATGCGTGTATGTGTGTGTGTGTATGTATATGTATATATATATATATTTTTTTTTTATTTTTTTTATTTTTTTATTTATTTATTTATTTAATTTGCATTTATTTATTGGTTATTCATTTTTTATTTAGTTTAGACAACTAAATAAATCATTTCACCTACACTTCCATTATATTATGTTATTAAATATTTATCTTAAAGTATTTATTTTCTTTTAAACTTTATATTCATCAATGAATCCTGAAAAAATATAATGTTGTGCACCTGTTTTCAACATTGACAATAATAGTAAATGTTTCTTGAGCATGAGAGTATTCAGATATTTATTCAATGTATTTGTTTTTTTAAATATTAATTTATGCACATTTAAATCTTAGAACTTCCATTATTTTTTTGAGTGCATGAAATAAATGTTTTACATAGTTTTGAGTACAGCAGATTTTTTTTTCTTTGCCTTTGATTTGAATAGATAAAAAAAAAAATATCAGGAAAAAATACCATATTACAGATGCATTTTGCTTTCATGTGTATAAACTCTCTTATGCAAGTGGCATTTTGGCTCCTACAGAACCAAACAGCATGCCTGCAGCCAGTAAGCAACTCCACTTTCTGTGTGAAGAATGACTTTCTCCTCTGTTATTTTGAGGAGGCATGTGTGTATGTGCAAGGCAAATAATGATACCTTTTCCCTGGACTCGTCTTTCTGTCATTCACAGCTGACAGACTGTTGTGTAGTTGAACTCAGGTGCCAATTAGAGTAGACTCTAAGCTGATACCAGACAAATGAACAACAGAGGGAGCAAAGTATGAATGTGTGTGTATGTGTGCTTTTGGTGCATGTTTTTGTGTGTTTGACAAGGTTAGGTATGTGTACGTGGGTGGGTATGTTCACTTTATCTTTAGACAAGACCAAAAAGTGCTGTGATACATGAAAATCCTGAATAATTCCTCATCTCTGCAGCATCCCAAAGGGAAGAGTAAAGGGATAAACCTGACCCTGAGGAAATACAGCTGCTCTGATGACAAATCACCAGTGTAATGGGAACAAAATGGGGTGTCCTGGGTAGAATCACAAAGAGAAGACAAAAATCTCCAAGGAGTTGATGCAATTAACAGGTTTAAGCTAAAGTCTTGTATTTATTTGTCAAAATTTTAGATAACACTTAGAGGTTTGCAAATCTTTGTAAATACGACCTTACGGGACTATACGTCAATTTTCAAAATTGTGACACAAGTGACCGATTGTAGACAAAATGAAAATAAAAATTTGCAGACATGTTTTGGTTAACGTGGTGATAACTAAAATCCAGATGCCATTCACAGTGCAGATGAATAGATAAATGTGCTTTCATCTCAGTAACAATATAATAATAGAATAATTTCAAATGCATCTCCGCCTAAAGCTTTAAAGCTACAACAACCAAACTCATGTCAGACCTTTAGACTGATCTGACTATTTCTGCTATTTCATTTTTAACTGATCCGACTTTAGGTTTTTCTAAAACGCACTTGAAAATCTCAGAAAAATCCCATAGACTTTCATTTATGGGGTGAAAACTTTCAAACAGTAAATGTCAGACCTTCAGACTAATCTGAACATTTCTGATTTTCTTAACTTTCAAACATTAAATCTCAAAGAAGATTTAACCTACATCCACCTAGTTTACAACTTTCAGAACTATCTCTATCTGTCTGTCTGTCTGTCTGTCTGTTTGTTTATCTATCTCAAATTGTAGAAACTAGAAACTAGCCTCGGACATGCAAGCAAACCTCTAAGTAATGCTAAACATGCTAGCAAGAAGCTCATTTATGTTAGACGAAAAAGTTAAGAGGGTTAAAAAACTAGAACGTATAGTAGTTTATAAAAGTACTGAACTTTCAAAAAGTTTTAGAAGGAAATTTACAAAAACATATTTTAATATTCGACAAATATTTTACACTAAGGCTCAACTTAAGATTTGTTAATGCATTAGTATCATATGAAATAACAACAAACAACACTTTTACATAATTTATGGGACTATAATTGTAATACAGTACATATAATTATTTAATTCAAGTATTAGTATACAGGATGCATTTGAAAACCAACTTATTAACAGTGAACAATAGTACAAGTACATATAAATAAAATACTGCTAAGATCAATATTATTAATCCCCTAAGATTTTTTTTTGATTGGCTACAGAAAAAAAAACATTGTTGTCCAATCACTTGGCTAATTAACCTAAACTTAATTAACCTAGATAAGCCTATAAATTGCACTTTAAACTGAATACCAGTATCTTGTAAAATAACTAATAAAATAGTACTGTCATCATGGCAAAGAAACTAGTTATTAAAACTATTATTTAGCTTAAAAATGTGTTGAAAAATCTCTCCCCTAAACATCACTTGGAAAATATTTGAAAAAGAATTAAATAGGAGGGCTAAACATTTCTTTAACTGTAATAGTGGCTAATAATAGGCTGATAGTGTCTTCAACTGTATATATTGTATACACACATTGTCCTTGATGCTTCAGTTTTTTTTGCTGGAGCATATTGTTTGATGAAGTGACAGAAAGCTGCAGTATTCCTGGGCCAGCAGAGCCATAATGAAAAGTAATTAGAATCATTTGGACTCTGGGTTTAGTGAGAATCCTGATTAATGACATGCAGCAACCAGAGCCGAGAAACTGCTCTCCCAGGCACTGAAGATCACCGCTGGAAAACAAGCCATTGGCCAGACCAGCAGATCAACAACTCTGGCTTTCACCTGCCGCTGCCCCACTTTGAAAATGAAGGACAACATGAGAGAGACGGTGGAAAAAGGGAATACGATTTCCAAAGGAAGGAAGAGCTTTTGCTGATTGTGATACTGGTGAGCTTGAGACAGTGTTTCTGCCTCACTGCTATAAATCTAATAAGAGTGAAATCTTCAAAAATGCTTGAAAATCCTATTCAAGTTGTAAAAAGAAGAGAAGAGAAGTGAAGGACACTCCTGCATGTGTTGCAGTAATATTGAGCTGTGTCTCAGAAATCAGCTACTGCTGTGATCATATTCAGGTTTCTGTCTACACCATATTTTCTTAATCCTCAATACTGTCTTGTTGAATGTTTATTTTATTCTGTTCTATTTTTTGTATATATTATCTTTACAAAAATGCAACCATATGCCACTTTTATTGATGCTTTGGCAATATGTATAACAATAAAGCAATGAAGTAAAGCCGCTAAGAAGAGGACACACTTTAAAAAAAAATATCTGTAAATTAGAACTTTTCTGTATTTTGTGATTCACATTTTTTTTTAACTTATTTTGATGTAGAAAAGTTTGAAAAGTGGAGTTAGCCATGGTCTGGTGGTTAGAGAGTTGGACTTGTAAGCAGAAGGTTGTGGGTTTGAATCTCAGTGCCAGCAGACAATGACTAAAAAGTGTCCTTGAGCAAGACACCTTACCCCCGTTTGCTCTGCAGTGATAATTGGCCTCTGCATAATACTTGTAAGTCGCTTTGGATAAAAGCGTCAGGTAAATGTAAAAGTGACTTTTGTTGACACTTTTAATAGTTTGAAGTGAAATATTGTCTGTGTTTGTGCCTTAAATTACAGTACAAAAACCTGGTAATAAGCTGCCAGTACTTTTTCTGTTATTTTACAGACCTATTTCTCTCTATATTATTTCTTAAACAATATCTTGTCTCAAACTACTAAAATGGCAATAAAAGTCACTTTGTTAATCTGCAATGTTGAATTTTCAACATCAAAAGTCGACAGAGCAGAGATAAATGCAATAAAACTCCCATAATGCAATTCACAACCGTAAATGAACAGAAAACACAATGTGAACCACAAAATACAAAACCTTGTAATTAACGAATATTTATTACAGTGTACTACAAGATGTGTTTCTAGCCCAATCTCATGAGGAAACATAACTATTTTGCATATTTTCAGAAAAGTGACTAATTCACATAATTTAAGATTGCATTCGTATGAAACATAAGATTTTTTTAAACAAGACATGCCCCCAATAACCACCCCTAAACCTACCCTCCATTGTGGGATGATCAAATCGTATCAAAATGTATGAAAGAGGCAAATTAATACGAATTAGCCACTGAATCAAAAAGTTCTTGAGATTGTGCTGGCATTTATGTATCAGAAAACTAACCAGCTTTGGGAAAGCTAATATATCTATAAAGGTGAAATGTGGGGCTTTTATTTATTTTGATGCAAAAATAACACTTCAACGTTTTAGCTGGCATTTTCAGCAGCACAGTAAACTGTTCACCTTCAAATGATGTTTGCTATGTCTGTTTGCTTTCCGTGCTCACACATGCTCAATACATATACAATCTTTGTTAGTCTCTCTTTCTCTGTGTGTGTGTGTGCGCGTGAGAGAGAGGCTGATATGCAGATAGAGATGGAAGCTTAATACTGCTGTCCTCCAACTGGCAGCTAAATGAGTGTTTCTAAAATAGTGCGCTCTGTGTGTTCGGTGGTCTTATCTGATTCTACGGGGAGACTTTAATATTTACTGGAAAAACAAAACACAATGTGACACTGGATATGAAATTAATCTCCCTGGAGGAGATGAGGGGAACGCAGCTCCTACTTCAGTAAATTACATGGTGAGATTTGCCAAAAAACCTTGAGTAAATTCGGTGAACTTCTCTGACAGGTGCTCTGTGACATAATCTGTTATTGGAGCATGTTGAATACCTCAACCTGACACACTCTTTCCAAAAAATCAGAGCGGCTAAATATTTAAATATGGGGTCCGGTAATTGAAGGTTGAGTTGTCTTTTTTTTTTTTGAGGTGAATGAGACAACAGACTGCAGCACCTTACAGATAGCAAAGCAGAAAGACACACAGACAGATGCATTTGTCAGACTGTCAGTCACTTTGTGTCTCAGTTTCTCTGTTTGTAGCTTTGTTACTCTGTCTGTCTATTTGTTAGTTTTCCTGTGTGTGTGTATATATATATATATATATATATGTATATATATATGTATGTGTATGCTTTTGTCCTTTTGTCAATCTTCCTTCATTTTGTTAGCAACACCCATCTTTCAACAATCTAATTGTTTCCCAAAGGATGACATCATGCACCGCCCTTTATTTATTTCTCATTTCAGGACTGTTTCAATTGGATGTACGTTACAATATAGGAAAAAAAGGACAACCCAAACTTTCGTTTAAAGCCAACTTTAAATTTAGATCCAGTGAAATTCAAGTGGAGTTCAAGAAGCAACAGCAGCCACATTACGGTCACTGCTGTGTGATTCACAAACAGGTTTTAATAAGACACTACTGTAATTATCATGCATTGCATTTGCACACAAATATCTCTGCTCTTAATTACTTGTGTGACTGTCAGCATCTGCTTCTCTGTGCTAGTCTGAAGCCTGCTTGTATGTACCTTTGCTTATAGCTAATCTATCTTTCTATCACCCTGTCTGTCTGCTGCACTTTGACTTTATCTTTGTTTATTTGTTGTGGACAGACAAATCAGCTGACTAGTGACTAAACAACAGAGTGGCAGACAGGGTCTGTTACACTGTCTATCTGTCTCATTGTGTGTTTTTAATAGCCTGTAAACTAGTCAAAATTAGACATACTGTATGAATTTAATTGCACATTTAATTAAACCAGTGGGGTTGCATTCAGACTCAAATTGCAAATCTGTGTTTTGTTTGCAGTCTCATTTCAAAGGCAATTTAAACTCAGGACTGGGGTTTACAGTTTCTTTTCTTGGTTGCTTTGTCTGTATATTTCTCAGACCAGAAATGAAATTCTCTGAACTTAATTTCCAACCTTCACATCATCTACTCACTTGTGAACATTTCTTATTGTGAATGTTTTGGTTAGTTCGTGCAGTTGGTTATGTACAAATGTCTGCAGTTTCCTAGTATGTCAACTGTTTTGTTCATCAAAATATATTATATGGTTCTCTGTTGACTTGGCCTAGTTCATTGCAGAAGTTGTTGAATGCCAAATTATGAAATAGATGTCATAATATGTCAAGGAGTCTCAATTAAACAAATGTTTCATAGACAGAACAAGTATGCTGTACAACAATGTGCACTCTACTTTTCTCACTTGCATTTTGCATGTACACACATGCACAGTTACATATAGCCAATTACAGACATTGGCCATTGTGTTACTGTTTTCTTTGAGAAATGTACTTACTGGTTTTCCAAATATTAAGTATGAGGAAAAACTGATATAGAGAAAAGCTGTAAAAGTGGTTTTCAGTTTATGTCATTAATGATGTTGTTGTTGTTGTTGTTGTTGTTGTTGTTAGTTTTTGCCCAAAACTTGAAACGATAAAATGTGATACATGTTTTTTGTATAATTTCTTGATAAAAATTATATGTGACCCTGCATCACAAAACTAAGTTGTGCAGGTATATTTGTGGGGGTAAAAAAGATTTTTGTTCCTTTAAGCCCAAAAAAATTCAGTAAACATGTTGCCTCAATGTGTTATACTGCCAGCCTGTGGGGGGTTTGTTATAGTTGTATCAACCAAATATTGCCACATCCAAAGAAATGCACACATCAATGGGACGCTCATCTTTTCAGCTTTCAGATGATTAATAAATCTCAATTTGAAAAATAAAAGGACACTTACAACCAGGGTCACATATTGATTTGAATCCATTAACCCAGCCAACATGATCCATTCTGAATGTGACTGGATTTGAAAATAACACATGTATTAAATATGTCCATATATAGCATATATATTAGTCTTTTTATAGTCTTTTTTCTCATAGTCTTTTTGACTAAGCCAAAGCCACAATATTCATTAACATCATTTTTTCTTTTTTGATTAATTACTGTTTGTACAGCATGCCACAGTATGTTTTAATGTATGCACATGATTTAAATTGTAATTTCAGTTTGATAAGCAATTTTAGTATACCACTTTACATCCAATGTAAAAATGAGATTCTGAAGCAAATCTAGTTAAAAACTATTACTTTTTTCTGCAGTGTAAATAAGGTTCCATTGTGTGCTGATGTACATTTCCATCTATCAGACCCTTGGTGTAAAATGTTTTAGTTTGTGCTGTCCCAGCAGGTGTTTTGGGTTGTTGGCCTGTATAGGTGTGTGTGTGTGTGTGTGTGTGTGTGTGTGTGTGTGTGTGTGTGTGTATTTGAGTTTGTTACTGAGACACTGCTCCACAACTTTTTGCGAGAATGGCTCTGCCTGCTTTTAGAGCCCATCAGAGTGACTGGTGACCCATAAGACAGGTGCACAGAGAGAGAGAGAACATGAGGAGCGAAGGCTCAAAATACGCAAAATGCATGCCACCTTACAAGAAAAGGGCCAGTGCAGAGCAGTGAAAGAGAGAAATGTACCCACTGGAGTTGATGGTTTGTGTGATATAGTGACTGCACTTTCTCCCAAGCTGTGGCTGATCAACCCTCAGTCTGACTGACACGCAAGGCAGGAAATGCTGATGCATAATGGAGGTTGTGAGGCCAAATCCCGCTGCGCTGTCTGCTGATACTGTCATATGTGCCAGATGTATCAAATAAAAAATTAGCTGCCACCAGCGGGCTTGCGATTTGACCACAAATGTTTAAGTTTCTATTGATTAGAACTTGCATTTAAACGGGTTGCAACTAAAACACATTCTTCAGGTTTTCACATTGACAAAAGCATCTTGCATGGTTATTGCTGCCTGTTTCAAAGCGGCCGAGAGGAAATTTGCTCTGAAATCACACGACCTTGAGGCTTGAGAGCGTGATTGAATGAAACACGGATGCCATTTATGGCCCTGTTGTTCTGAGCATGTCTGAAACGTGCTGCTCTTGATGAGTTAAGCTGAAAGTTATTGCTGTACAGTGATCGTTCCTGAGTTCAGGGCAAGCAGTCAGTGGTGCTTGAGGAAAATGTGCCATTGAAGGCCAGAGCACATGCTGCACATTAGTGCAATCTAAAGCAACAAGATTCAAGAACTGACCTTTACAGCGCTGCTGGATTTCCAAACCACAGTTATATGCTGTTTTATTTCGACTTTTCTTATTCTGTTTCTTCCACCTGTGTGATGTATGCTATGAATTTGAGTATATAAGGAATATTTTTTGGAAGTGTCATGAATATTAATGAAATTGCTGTCAATTGCTGTTGTTTAAACAGCATTTTGTCCTTTGAAATACACACGTGCAAAAAAATCATACTTGTTTTTACAAACTGGGTAGATTCCTTGTCAAACGACAATCATTTCAGCTGAAATGGTGAAGAAAGTCACGTTAGCTTGGAGCAAGTAGCTACCTGTAAGCAACGAGATTAATTGAGTTTGCTCCGGAGTGTTGTGGATAAAAAATTTAGGCTAAATTATAATTCTACACAACAAAAGGGACTAACAGAGATGCATTTAAAGTTGTATTTTGTAGGTTGAAAGTGTATGAAAACACAGGCAAGAATGAATATTGTCATCCACATAAACACATCGTCATACTGTTAGCACGTCCGAACGATGTCCGATTCTTTCACCCCAGAAAAACCACTGTAAGAGCTGAATGATAAGCATAAATGTGCATTAAACACTTATTCAACAGTTTACATGTGTCTGTTGCCTCATTACAAATGGAGGCGGCAAATTTTACAATATACACGGTAAACTAATAAAAGAGACAGTTAAACAGATCTTAAATTTATAATCTGTCATTCCTGTATTTAGCACTCTGATGAGCTGTGATGAGATGCCTGTTGCATCATGCTTGTTGAATTAATGCTACCTTAGAGCTCCATAATACCTGCCCCATTTTCAAAATAAGAGTCACTCATACATGGGAAATATAATAAGATGTGTTAACCTCAGAACATAAGAACACATTTTTTTTTTATCTCTATTTGTTATCTCACTTGGAAACACTTGGAAATCAAATGCTGCTGAGGACATGAATATTAATGGTGCCAACTGTTACATCACAGTCTGTGCTATGTTCTGATTCACACATAAATGAGATTTACTGTAAATAAGGAGGAGGAAACAATAGTGTTTGAGGCACACTATGTTATTCCCACATACTGAACCTTTTCTGCATACTTAATCATGGCTATAATCTTCCATTCTATGGCACCTTAAATTAAAGTAACACAAAACATACACTATGTGACCTTGAATTACTGATCATTGTAGTTTAACACTGGAACTACTAGAGTTAAAAACGAATATAATTACCATAGCGATCATTCTGACCGTTCTCATATAAGACGTCATATTGTCATGTCATATTTACATTCAAAGCTTCTATTGAGATTTAAAATTTAAGCTTTGAATGTCTGTCATCATATTTAATTAAGTCATCACCCTAAAAGTAAGATTTTTGGTAATACAGCCAATAAAAGTATAGTTAGGCTACATTAGTTTACTCGCAAATGTCCGCGTTTCACTTTCAATTTAGTTAATCCAGTGCAATTATAGTGCATGTCTTTGGACTGTGGGGGAAACCGGAGCACCTGGAGGAAACCCACACTAACACTGGGAGAACATGCAAACTCCACACAGAACTGACCCAGCCGGGAGTCGAACCAGCGACCTTCTTGCTGTGGGGCGACAGTGCTAACCACTGAGCCACCGTGCCGCCCGGTATTGTAGATATGTGTGTTTTATTTCAACAAAGTTATTAAATTGCAAAAATTAAAAACGGTCAAAACGTCTACTTCTGTAGCTCTAGTGTGAATAAATAATGGTTCTTTTTAAGAACATTTAAACTAATGCTGAATACACTTTTAAATAAAAACAAAAACTGCTGCAGGATCAAGCTAGGTGAATCTGAATGACAATTTTCTGTATTGAGCCAAATAGGCCACATATAATATGTTGGATTCTGGTATTGACTTGTTGTCCGTCTTTTTAAAAATAGCTGTGGATGATGCTGTGTTCTCCCGCTGTGGAAGAATCTTCATAGGTGTTGAATACTAATGGGGGTTTCTGCAGCCGGGGGGATGTGAGAGATTATTCCTGCGACTGGAAGCATTGGGATGGATGGTGTTAGACAGGGACAGGTGAGGGAGGACTGGAGGGTTGAATTTCTATCTTCACCTCACCCCGTTCCCCCCGCAGAGATCTGAGGGCATATTGCCAGTCCTGCTGGGAGAGCTCATTGGGTCCTAATCATGCCCTCTCCTTGGTCTCATATAGGGAGATGAATGCGGTGTCTGATAAAGGAGAGGGACGGTTAGACGTGTGCATGTAATATTTCTCCTTTAGGCCAAAAAGCAAATGCAGTTTCTTGTTGCTTAGTAGTCTATTTTCTGTTTCTTGGTGTTGTGAGCTACTGTACTGAAAAATACCAAAAAAATAAACTGGAGGCAGATAAAAACTGTTTGATAATAACAATTTTTAATGGCTAAAGCTGTACACCACATAACAAGCAGTAATGTTCAAACCCAGACAATTAGCATCAACAGTAATATAAACAGTATATCTAATTTAATCTAATTCAACTAAATAACAATAATAATAACAATAATAGTATTTTAAATAATATTAATAATAATAAATAGAATGGTCTTTCTCCACAGGTTGCTAATTGATTTACAGAGCATGTAAATGTGCATGTTTGTAGTAGTTGTATTGTTCAATTCAGTTTGTGTTGTACACATGTGAAAATGAATCACAAAATGACCATTTTTTATTTTCTCATGTTTAATAATTACATAGGAATATCCGAACACCAACCTCAGATTTTAAATGATAAATCATCATGTCATTGGTCACTTTTTAATTGACAAATTGCAAATTATTATTAAATAACCAAAAGAGATTGTGATGCGGTCGCAATACAAAGCTGTTAATGACAGAAGGACTACTTTTGGTACTTATTTTGCTTCATAGTACTTTAATTGTAATACAGTATTAATAAATATTTTTTACTGCCTGTTCAAACTACTTATTTAAAATGAGCTGAATCAACACAAATCTTGAGATTTTTTTGAATAAAACTTAATAGTTTTATGTTCAGTACATTTAAATTTGTAAAAACAATTAAGTTAACTTAATCGATTTGTGTTGGAACAACATGAAGAAATTACATGGAACCCAGCATTTGTTTTACAGTGTATTGTGATTACATTGCACTTGTCTTTTGTTTATTGCTCATATTTTTTAAAGAAAAGGTTGTAGCTAGGTTCAGAAGTAGAAATTGTGTTATCAGCATTATATTTTATGCTAAATTGATCATCTCTTAACATTTTCAGTTCAAAATAGTTATGTTTGGGGTAGGATTAAGGGATCTAAAAGTTTCTAAAATCATTTACTGTACTTAAAAAATTCATTTAGGTAAAAAAAAAATACAATCTTCATAATGCAAAATGTTTTCAATGCATTTTTATTTCAGCTATAAATACATAAAGATACAGTATGTCCAAATTTGAAATTACAGCAAAAATACTGTAATAATATTTACAGTACTATTTAGCTTGCTGTACATGTATTCTTCTAGCCTGTAATTCATTTTCATACAATAAAAAATTAATAATAATAATAATAATAATAATAATAATAATAATTCAATGTTCATTTATCTATTAACTAAAACAGTCCAAATGGTAAATTACTGTATTTCAAGCTCTTTACTGTATTTCCATTCACAGCAAATTAAAAATACTGTTTTAATAGTGCCAGGAAGATATTTACCACAATGCAACTTTAAAATACAGTAACATACTGCATAACTGTCATACAGTAAAATACAAGTCATGATACAGTTAAATACTGTGTACTTTACAAACATTGTTAACAGTGTAGCTGTAAATGCCACTAAAACCTCTAGGACTAACATATACATGCTAATTAATCATAGCCTGCTCAGAAACGAAAGAACAAAATCAGTCAAATCCTGATTGCCTAATATGATTGTCTAATATGATTGTCTGCTGTCCACATCTGATGGCACACAGATGTCACCCGGCCCTGTCCTAAAAGCAGAGCTGCAGAAGTGCCAAAGGTGTCCATACTGCCATGTTTCACGGCTCAGACGTTCACTGGCACTCATCAGCACCATGTGACACCTTCCTGGCCACATGTCGAGCTGCTTTTAAAACAGGGCAAATTAATGCTGGCATTCTGTCTTTTCCATCATGCACTGGCACAAAGATGGGCACGGTTGGAGACCTGTTTGTTCAGTGCTAACAGCATGCTAATTAATAGAATGGAAGTAATGAGCTAATTTATGAGACAAATTAAAAATCCATGTTCAGCTATTAACACTAATTTGGAAAACAATTGGAAAATAGACACAGAGCGGATAAAAGATTCATTTAAAAAAGTATGAAAAAAGCAAATTAGAACATATTGTTTTTTTCATTTGAAGAGCTATTTAAAATGCAATGAAATCCCCACAGCACAATCCTCATAAAAAGCTAACCGCGTTGGAGGTAGACGCAATAGTAAAAAAAACGGGGAAAAAAACAGGTGCTGAAGTCTTGAATCAATGTTTCCCAGACTTTATTTATTTATTTTTGGTCCCCCTTGAGCTCAATTAGTAAAGCCCAAGTTCACATTTATCAACAAAAAACAGAAGTGTGTTAATTTATAATGGTCTCATATTATATTGGTTATGATTTAGCATTTTAATTCAGAAATATTACAAACATTTTTTTTAGGTAGAGAAGAAACTGGAATGCTGAGTGCTAGTTTTTTATTTTATACAAAAAATTGTGACTTATATTTTTACCATGATTTACAGCAGACTAGACTAGAACCGTGTATTTAACTCTTGTGCAGCCCCTAAATACTACTTAACTTGATTTTTATATTTCATATTTTGCCACTATGCTTCAAACCACTATAGGCTATTCTTATTAGTCAGCTAGAAATTGTATCATTCACAAATATCATAAATAAATTGATATGATCACATTATCTCCATATTTGGTGAACGATGATGGAACAATATATCACCCATATTTTATTTTATTTTATTTTATTTTATTTTTTTACAAGTAATCTGAAACTAAGCTAAAACTGCCTTTGTATATGTAGCTTAACGGCTTAAACAAAAATACTGTCTAAATATATTTATTTATAAAGTACATTTATAAATTGCTTAATAAAGAAGGTTCCAAAAATATTCCCTTAATGTTTTCATTAAGTTTCATTCATTCATTCATTCATTCATTCATTCATTCATTCATTCATTCATTCATTCATTTTCCTTCGGCTTAGTCCCTTTATTAATTAGCGGTCGCCACAGCGGAATGAACCGCCAACTTATCCAGCATATGTTTTACGCAGCGGATGCCCTTCCAGCCACAACCCAACACTGGGAAACACCCACACACACTCTTTCACACACATACACTATGGCCAATTTAGCTTATTCAATTCACCTGTACAGCATGTCTTTGGACTGTGGGGGAAACCGGAGCACCCGGAGGAAACCCACACGAACATGCAAAACATGCAAACTCCACACAGAAATGCCAACTGACCCAGCCGGGGCTCGAACCAGCGACCATCTTGCTGTGAGGTGATCGTGCTACCCACTGCACCACCATGACACCCTTTTCTATAATCATTACAAGCATATTCAAAAAAACATTAATTTATTAGCTTTACATTCTAACATGTCCACAACTTTTAAGGAGCCTTATTGAAAACATTCCTTGTTAGCTTAGTAGAGTGTCAAATTACAGGCTATTTTTCTTTGGTCTCCTCCCAGAAGCTGAAAAGCCATCCAATCAGATCAGAGCTTTACAGATCGAAAATGTTTTGTTTTGTGTGTAATGTACATGAAGCAGTCAGTGAATTATTTCTGGCCAGTCCTGTAAATCAGTCTTTTGCTCTGAGTGGAAACTGGAAGCCACAGTTTAATGTTGGGCTGCATTCACATAGCTGCTTATTCCAATCTGCCCCTGAGAGATATAATCCAAAGACAAATCCAAACCAGTCACGACTTTCAGAGTGACGCACAAAAAAAAGAGGAAAAAAAAGAGAAAGAAAGCTGCATTTGCAATATGGCAACAGCAGGATCCTGAGGCCAGACATTTTAGCCATGCCAAACCTTCAAGCCATGGGATTGGACACGGCAAACACTGAGCAGCCAACACATTCCCCCCTCTCTTATTCTCTTTCCCATCCTCCCGATCCATCTCTTTCTGATCCACACACACAATTTAATGAGGCAGCGCTAAAGTGCTTATTGTACTCTATTGAGTTCTTACTAATTGGGGGTCTTGAGGGACAGAGATGGCAGCATTACTCGGTAATTTTATCCTTTATATGCCCTGCACTCAAAGGACGTATTTGTGCTTTCTAATGTTATTTAAAGTGTGTTGAAAGTCATGTAAATAGGTATGCGAAATATCATCTGGAAAAAGAAATGGACTACACGGTTTTCTTATACAAAACCTTGAGTTAAACTTGACCATATTGCGTTTATGCAACCTCTTTGGAAATTGTAAAATTTTGATTGTCAATCGCAGCATCCTGTGATTAGATATTTATGAATACTCTGTCATCTGATAATTCTGTTTATCAGATATGACATATAATGCTTTAATACCTGTTATATCCAGCCCGATCTCACAAAGAAACGAAACAGTAGTACTATTCTCAGAATAGTGGGTCATTTGTATTAATTCATACAATTTCATGCATACAAAGATTTATGATTTATTTTAAAAAGAGACGTGCCCACAAACCCCACCCCTAAACCTAACTATCATTGGGGCATGTCATACTAAAATCATACTAAAATCTATGAATGGGACTGTGGGACTAAAATCATACTAAAATCTATGAATAGGACTGTGGAAATTCATGCTAATTATCCACTAAATCAAAATGTTACGAATTGTTGTGTCATATCACACTTATGACTTGTGCATTTTGTGCCTGTTACCAATGTGCAGGCATTACTGTAATGCTGCAGTCTTGTTGGTATACTAACTGTTATGTGCATTGCAGTTGACTTTTTATTCTCTGCTCCAAGTGACACATTAGAACTACAAAAATTAGGATGTTTTCAAATAATGCTTGCAATGCATTGTTCACATTAATGTATCCCTATATAAGCTAGAAGCTTCACCAATATGAATACAGATATACTACACATGAAATCTGTACCATCTATCACTATATTTAAAAATATTTTAAAGTCTGTCAATTTAGAACAGTGCACGTTTTAATAACTGAATATGGTTTATATTATTTTTGTGTGTGTCTATGTGTTGTGATATGTATTATTTTGTAACTCTGTCGTATTGTGCCTGTCTTGACCAGGACTCCCTGGTAGAAGAGATCATCTCAATGGGACATTCCTGGTTAAATAAGTAAATAAATAAATTTTACAAATTGTAAAAAGTAAAGGCATGTTTTAAAGGGTAAAAGTTGGCTAGTTTCAAAAAAGTTATTATGAATACCTTTAACTTTAAAGTTTAAGTTTAGCTTACCTTTGGTGAAGAAACTTTGCAAGTTGTATTGATTGAAGCCCAAACATTCTATCAAATTCCTCCATTTTGAAAAAACACCGCCAGTGTTTACCCATGTTTTTACACACTTTCTCTCTCTGTGTATTTTGCCCAGTCATGAAATTTTGTTTGTACTTCCATTTAGGAATCTGATACCAGCCAATACTATTTGCAAGTGAAAAGCACACTTTCTTAGAGGTAGATGCTATTTAGACCAAAAGTCTAAGTGAAAATAGCCGTATTTTATAGTGAAATTTAATGGTAATGTGGTGTTTACCTTAAAGGGGTGAAAAGTTACTCACTATTTCCTCACCCTCAAGTTGCAAAAACCTGTAAGAATTGTGTAAACCTGTAGCCATTGACTCACACTGTATTTGTTTTCCTACTATGGAAGTCAATGGTTACAGGTTTACACAACAAGTTTTTTCAAAATTTCTTCTTTTGTGTTCAACTGAAGAAAGAAACTCACAGAGGTTTGGAACAAGTAAAGGGTGAGTAAAAGACAGAATTTTCAGTTTTGGCTGATCTATCCCTTTAAGTGCAAATAGAGATAAATATTTACAGTATATGTAAAAAAGAACAAAACCAAGACAGTTATTTCTTTGCAATAAGTATAGTCCGATCCAAATTTACACTTAGTAGAAAATTGTGACACCTCAGTTTGGCATAATTGTGAACACCAGTATTTAGGCTACACTATAATGTAATAATAGGACTGTCCTGCTTTTAATGATTCCAGAAGACTTTTTTAATGAAATAAACTCTCTTAAGGGCATTTTTAGGAAAGTGACACCAGGAAAAATGTACATTGTTTTATCATGTATTAACGCTAAAAATCCTATTTAATTTATGTATTCATTTGTTTGTTGCTTATAATTGTATTTTTGTTATTGAAATGTTCTTGCCATGAAAATAGCCTTGGTTGCTGACATGGCATTAAATAAAAAAAAACATACATACATAGATAATGCAATAATACGTTGATAAGAATATCACCTTTATTTCTAGAACACTTTATACAATGCAGATTGTGTCAAAGTACCAGGCGTTGGAGAGTGGAGTTAGTATAAACATCTTATGCCAACATGTAGTGTGAAAGGACTCTTTCATATTTATAGGATTTTTGTTATGAATTGCTATCAGGCTATAAAGAGACTTTCCAAAAGTATAGCAAATAATGTTTATGAAGACAGCCTCCACAAGCCGGAAGATTAAGTTTTTTTTCAAATCAATATTAAATGTTCTCTAATTTACGTTTTGGGCGAACATATTGTAATAAGCTGGATAATGTATGAATGATTTTAGGAGTATCATAACTTAAAACTTTATATATGAAATAAAAAAGAATACCTTTTTAACTATTATTTCATGTTTACAATGCACATCTAATTAGATCCACTTATTTGATAAACAAAGCAAGTCTCTCATATAATATATCTACTAAAAGACAGAAAATATTACTTTACAAACTGTTTTGTAAATAAATCAAATAAATATTTTCATATTAGTCAAAAACAATACTGAAATTAAAAACTGAATAAATATAAATGTACACATACTTACACAAGTAAATAAATAGACTCAATGATTGGCTAAAAATCTGTGGATTTTAGCACACACAAATTCCATGTGGGCCTATCATTAGTCACTGACTTATTGCATATTGACTAGTAAACTTTATTTTATGTCTATTCAACTAATAGTCTACATTGTGTTAATGTCGTAGCACTTTCTTTTTCTTTTTACATAAATAATTTGTCCTCTTTAAACAATTTGTTGACTAATTTTGCAACTTCATATCATCTATCTCTCACTGGATTATCAGTAGTCTGTTAGGGTTAGCTGATATAGTTATTTATAATCTGTGGGAAGGCTTCAAAATAAATAGTGTTTGTATTTTCCTACTATGGAAGTCAATGCAGGTTACAGGTTTCTAAAATTGCTCAAAATATCATCTTTTGTGTTCAACAGAAAAAGAAAAGAAAAAAACCTCACCACTTGAGAACGAATAAAAACTAATTTTTGGGTGAACTATCTACTGATATCCCAGTGACTTCTAGTTGAGTTCTAGTAGTTCCAATATTACTTGTAGTCAATAAAGTGTCTAAAGAGGACCACCAGTCCTCTTCAAATCAAGTGTAAAATCAATATTTCATAGCAGCGTGTAAATAGTGTAAAAAACAGGGCAATGAACAGTCAGCAAGTCTTTATTGCTTTGTGCTGAGGTTTATTTTGTCATAATGACCAGTAGACTTTACATTATCTCTTACAGTGTATAGACCACATTTCACAACTTTCGGGGCACAATAATAAGACGCTCCAAAAATTCAGACTCTGTCAAAACAGGCATCTCTTTGGGGAGAATGAATATATGCGAAAGTGTTGCTGCAAGCGGAAAATCTTCCATGCTTCTCCATCAGTGTACCAGGCTCGTTGATAAGCGTTCCAACAATACTGCATAATAGGAGTATTTCCCATGTGGAGTTTGTGAGAGGGGAATAATAGGATCCCTGTGGGCTCATTTACCAGGCTTTTGCCCACAGTGTCTGTGCCAGTTTAGACCAGCCTCACGAGCGCATGAAGCTCAGGCCCTCATTGCTGATGCAGTTCAGTCTCCGCGGACATGACAACTCTAACGCAATCTATTACACAGTGTTGCAGCACACTAAATGATGAGGAACGATCATTTGGGTATGGCGAAACACTGAAAAAAATAGAGATTTGGAATTCCACATACAAAAAGCGTTTGTGGGAGCGTTTCTCATGCAAATTTGAAGCCTCACATTATTTGCATATATTATGTCATCACATGTTAAAATAAACTTGAAATTGAGCTGCACAAAAATCTGGTTTTGTGTAACGGATGGATCTCGCCTGATAAATCAACTTCAACTATACAGTAAAACTGAATGGAATGCAATGCCCAGGTATCAAGTTTTACAGCTGATATTATTCTCTTTAAATGCTGAGGAGGAGAATCCCAACTCCCAAACCTGCTGACTTTTTTAACACTTACTATAGCAGAATTAAATGTAAAGTTGACCACAGGGATCACCAAAGATGAACCAGAGCAATTTTCTGCACAGCTGTAGGGAAAATTATTTTAAAGATATAGTGTAGGCAAAGTGTTGTACTGGTTGAAAGTTTCTTCACATCCTGATTCTGATCAATAATTAAAGTGGTCTATATATAATATATATGGTATATATTCTGTGGAATGGTCAGGAACATAGAGTGTCAGAGTGCAGTGATCGGATGGCCTACTTGGCTGTTAAGCTATGTACTTGCATTTCTCAGTTTGTGCAAACAATCACTCGTCATCAGCATATGTCATGACTCAGGTATTGTCAGATTGCTGGTCATGCTAATTGTGTTGTAAAATACAAAATATCCATTCAAGGTTAGATAAAAACATTAGTTGCTTTTTTTTATTCTTTATATTAAAATCTATGTCTGTGTCTATGTCTTTACGCATTTATCTGTTGGAATTACCTTAAAGGCACAGGCACATATTCACAACAATTTTTTTGTTGACGTTATGACTGAGCGTGGAATCATTGAAGTAGTTGTCTTCATTACATCCTACGGGACTCCTTCAGAAATCCAAACCGGAAATGAGCTAAACTGCAAATCGGGCATGTAGATGTCATTAACATGGC
>CAIGQV010014432.1:15454234-15478789 GCA_903798115.1 Danio jaintianensis | reverse complement strand
CACTACACTTCACTTCACTTCACTTCACTTCACTTCACTTCACTTCAAAAGCATAAAAACACCATAAAATGTTTGCAGATATTTAAGAAACATGCCAAGTGAACATACTTGTTTATCTGAAAAGCAATGCTGAAGTCAGATATTCTGCTTTGAAAATGTCTATTACGTGCCAGAACGCTGTTTTTGTTTTGGTTCTTTTAACCCACCCACTGCCAGTTTAGCCAATTATATTTCAGCACCCCAGGTTGTCTTGTTGGAAAACAGCGTATTTAATTTAATTTAATTTACTTTCATTCATTCATTCAGAAAGGCTCTTAAAGCATGCGTCCGTGACCGAAATGCAACTTCCGGTGGAGAGTATAGCAAACTCGAAATGAGACGCAGATTCAGAGTTTCACATGAGGTTATTAATTAGCAAATAATATAAATATTACGAATGTAAACATTAGGTGAGCAGGTTACATTGTAACCTAACAACACGCTACGTGACGAGATACGCAGTGATAAGCAATTTGGCTGTTTGCACCAGACGAAACACGACAGAAATTTAAATACAGCCATTCAGAAGCATAGAATATGCACTCACTCACGGAATGGTAAGGTTTATAATCTAATTAATACATATGAAACCTCTTTAACATTATTAAATGAAGATGCTGAATCACTGATTTGTGTTGGTTTGCATTATTTCACAGTTCTAAAGTTCAATTTCAAATGGTTTATTTTTTTTTCAAGATCTGAGGTAAACTATCTGCCGCTGCTTTCCGTAGTATGACAATAAATGTCATGTAAAATGGCATTCAAACTCACATTGTTAGCATTTAACACTGAATAAAGCACATGAGGTTTACCTGAGGTGATCATTGTCATTTATCCTGTTGTTCACCTGTGAGAAATAGATGCGATTTCTAATATATCAGAACAAAAACCTTTTAATATGGAAAATATTCCTTCTATTCGTGCCCTTGCTTTTATTTAGAGCACAACTTAAATCAGCCTTTAGGCTCGAGACTCGCTCCTGTTGGTCATCTGGCAACCTGCGCTTGCGTTTATTTTGATACAGGAGTGCAATACCTAGTTCAACCACTGGGTGTCAAACTTACATACTGCACTTTTAAGTAATATGATGGGCAATGTACTGTAACTTACACTCAAAAAATATTTAGGCCTAATAAATTAGATATATGTATTCTGATTCCATATAAAATTTCCATCCAGTTGAATGATATACTTTTAACTTATTTGAACTAAAATACTTTGTGGTTGATATTTGTTAGTTAAACGTAAATAAAACAAAGGAGAACAAGATTCATGTAATAATATCAGAAAATCCAATGTGTTTTAAATGCTTCTTATTATTTCATCTACTGTGTGGAGTATGGGGCTGTGTCAATTTTAGTAATAGATATATTTAAGGTAGATAAATAACTTTTATCTAGATATATTTGTACCATATTAATATATTTTAACTGATTAAATCTAATAGTATTCGATTATAACCGATTTAGATTCAGTCTAAGGAATCTGACAGCATACATTTAAAAAAACTGACAAATTAAATAGTCAAAAGATTACACACAGTTAATGATAAACTTCACCGTGATTCATTTTTTGAGTGATTATCTTTTGTATAATGATGTACCTGCCAATAATCCTCCACATTGTGCTTTTACATGTCTTGCTGCACCTTACTAAACTTTTGTTTTCACATAAATAAAAATACATTTTACACTTTATTATGACTTTCTATTGGATTACTGTTCTTTGGCAAACATTCTAACTACAACTATCTCTCATTGGAGTATTAATAGGTTAGTTGAATGCTTGCAAAGTTACTTCCAGTTAATAAAATGTCTGTTGCTTGATACTACTGATCTCAAACTACACACAAGCTACTCATCATCTTCACATGCTATTGGAAATGTTCTACTTCCCACTTATTAAGCAATGAATATGAGTTTGTTGCATTCAAGTATTTTGTTGTCATAAAGAATACAATCCAGGCTCATTATGGACACGTACCTCTGCATACATTTCTGGAAAGCGTGAAATACGTCCTAGGAGGTACGTCTTTTTGCAGTTTTTATTTTCACAAATCTGCCAGAGGCCGCTGTGTACGCTTTTTCAGACCTCAAATTACTCTCGAGTGCCGTTCGCACCTGCTCTTCTCACGTAAATCCACCAGAGGCTGCTGTCAACTGACTGACTGACTGACCGACCGATTCACCCAACTACCCACCCTTCCCTAAACTCAACCGATAGTATTTTCAAAAGCACCAATTGACCCGCGCACCGCCTTCCCTAAACCCAACCGACAGTGTTTTCAAAAGCAATCCAGAAAAAGAAAAGCCCTCGTGGCCGACATAAGTCCACCGACAAAAGCGGCGAGCCACTGGGCGAACTGGTAACAGCGGAAAAGCCGTCCACACAGAGGTAAGTGGTCAGGTGGTATCGTGAAAAGAAACAGAAGCTGTCGGTGGCGTCATACCTCCCCCATTCGTTTTAAAGACGAAATGCAGTAGCTCTGGCTACATAATTCGCGCTCTCCAGAAATGTATACAGGAGTACGTAATCACAATGAGCCTGTGTTTAAATTCAATTCATTTTTATTTATATAGCGCTTTTACAATGTAGATTGTGTCAAAGCAGCTTAACATGGAAGTTCTAGTAAAGTCCAAGAATACATTATCAATGCTAGATATTCAGCTTAATATATGCACTCCTTAGAATCCTGTCTGTTAGCCGCTAGTCACATGTTCATTAGCTTCAGAGTTCAATATGTTATCCAATCCTCAGTAAACTGGAAGATTCTGTCATGTCATGTGCATCAATCCTAAGTGAGCCTGTTTTGTGAGCTTAATGTTGTCTAGTACAAACTTCTCCAGCATTTAATCTGCTGTGTTGCCATGACCAGAAATGAGTTTTATGACTATATTTAACTATTTCTTATTAAGTGTGTGTGTGTGTGTGTGTGTGTGTGTGTGTGTGTGTGTGTGTGTGGGGGGATGTGGGAATGTGTGCAGAGCTGGCATCCATGGTCATTTGATTGTGCAAAGTTTCTGTCTAGATTGCTTTCCGCTGTTTGCCAGGGCTGAAGGGCACTGCAGTAAATTGCATTTCGTAGCAGTATAAGACGGTGAGATTTATGTGGCCAAACTATTAATTAGAGTCTTCTGCCACCTGAATCAACCTCTTCACACCAACACAACCCACGGAGCCCCCGGTGGCTGCCATTTGCAGGATTCGACAACATTCCCTATAGACTCTGTTTGTAAAAACTTATTTCACCTTTTTTTTAAAGAGACAGGTTATCAACAAGTTCTTTTACAGTTGCTTAATTTAGCCATCCCTTCCTACATGCATCTTGGGTAAAGTAAGCGTATTGCATCATTGGAATAATTTCACTTTCCATCTTATTATTTTTAGCTTTTTTGTGTTCAACAGCATATGCTTTATTAATTTGGGATGTTTCATTCGAACTGAACTGAACTTATTATAGTAAATGATTCAGTTTAAATTGCAAATTCTATTAAGCATAATTCCAGTTGTCATGCACATCTTATTAAGAATGGTAAACGTCCTCCGAAGGCCAGAGGGCGCTCTCATTTGGGAACTCACAAAGAAACCACAAGAAAGAAAGCCAGGAAATTTCCATATAGCCTTACTAAATAAATAGAACATGTATCTGCTTTTATTAATTCAACTTGACTAATAAACACACAGCTACGAAAGCATCCCACAGAAGGATTTATTTCAAACACTCGACTGAAGATTTGACGTGAATGTGGAGTAAAAACATGTTATTTAAAGAGGTATTTTGATGTGCAGCATTTACTACACTGTAGTGGTGGGCAGAGCGATGCTTTGTGAAACACTGAAACAGTCGAAGCAAATGTGTTTCGAACGTTTCGAAACCCATCTTTACAGTGACACCTAGTGGTTGTTAAGGTATTGCTCTGAAAACAAAACACACAAAAAGAAACCCTTAAGCGAATCGAATAATTATAACCCACATTGTAGGTATTATAGGAACTATTAAGTTATTTAGTGAAGTGGTTAGTGTTCCTGACTGGCATGCAGACATCTAGGGTGACGCATCTGCAGTCACTTGTAATGTATTTTGTTGTAGCATTGGTCTGACAATAAATGTGTTTTTTAATAATAAAAAATGAAAATGAATTTTTGTACACAACAGGATTCAAACTCGTGACAGACACAGTGCAGTTGTACTATATACTGGTGGTATATAGATTATATAGACTATGTGCATCTGATTTTTTGTTCCCCTTCATACGGGAACTTCAACGTGCGTCTGTTAACAGACTATGGGAGTACGTCAGACGACCAATCACTCTGAAGAGTAAGAAAACGGGCCAATGAAATGCCAAATTGAATTGGCAGAGCTCTGCTCCACAGCTGGCAGCAATGAGCTATCAGCTATATAAGCTGCACGCTGTGGAGTGAGCCTCAGAATTTATTTGCTTCAGACCCTCTCACGAGACTGAAGACACTCTATCTGCCAACCTGATTTCAAGACTGAAACCAGTTTACTCACCAGTGTGGGAGATTCAATTCAATTCAATTCATCTTTATTTCTATAGCGCTTTTACAATGTAGATTGTGTCAAAGCAGCTTCACATAGAAGATTATAGTGAATTGGAATAGTGTCCGTTCAGTTTTTAGAGTTTAGGTTCAGTTCAGTTCAGTGTGGTTTAATTTTCACTGCTGAGAGTCCAAACACTGAAGAGCAAATCCATCGATGCGCAGCTCTACAGGTCCCGAACCATGCAAGCCAGTGGCGACAGCGACGAGGAACGAACTTCACCAATTTGCGAAAGTGAAGGAAAAAAAAAACCTCGAGAGAAACCAGGCTCAGTTGGGCACGACCATTTCTCCTATGGCCAAACGTCTTGTGCAGAGCTGCAGTCTAGGCGCCGGAAGCTGGTGAACGCTGGACGTCAGAGAAGACTCGTCTTTCACTGGGGTCTCACAGGAATCAGTCCTTTTCTCTCCACTCCTCCATGACCACCACAGCAGCTCCTCAGGATACGGCCCGGTCTGGGATTATGGAAACCTTGGGGTCATCTCTTCACAGGTCTTGGATTGCATTAGTGGCACTGCATAGTCTCAGGGGGCCTCGGGATGAGTATCCCCAGGTGGAAATAGAGAATAAAGAGAATAATTAGCGTAGCTGCTGTTCATAGTGTATATAAACGAGATGCAAAAACCTGCGTGGAGCAGATTCATGCATCATACCGTTATGCAATGCATTGAGTGTATGCTTTACTAAAAAGATAGGTCTTTAATCTAGTTTTGAACAGAGAGAGTGTGTCTGAGCCTCGAACATTATCAGGAAGGCCATTCCAGAGTTTAGGAGCCATAATGATGACAGCGGCAGTTGATCTGGGCTTCCTGTCCCCTGGGCGTTTCGCTGGTGTTCACAAAAGAGCAGTTTCACACTAAAAGAGCAGATTCCCTAAGAGAGCAACACAGTCAATCAACACGTCTTTTTCAAGACGCTGTTCTGACTGTGCGTTTCTGGATGCGGTGGTTCCTATCTCCGGATGATGGGCACGGGTATCGCATCACACGTCTGGGGGTCCAGCATGTCGATGCGGTGCTCGCGGACAGCTCATGCTCTCACTGTGAGAGCATGGCTGTTGCACAGCTGAGATCGCGGCTTCCAAGCCACCCCCGTTGCTCCCCGTGAAAGCGGTTAGCACGTGGGCAGATCTGAGGATTACAGTGGGGGCTTATCCGTCGCCTCCCGAGCCTCGCCGCGGGAAGTTAACACTCCCGTTATAGGTCACTGTAAAGTCCGGTAATCGGACCGCGAAGCGAACCTAAGGCGGGCCACTTGGAGAGGAGGACAACCGTTCTTTCCCCGGTGGAGGGCTGGGGCTCCCGCGCGAACGAATGTAGCGATCCGAAAAGAGCGGCTTTTCCTCCCTCTGGGTGTGGAAGCCCAATTGCTGCCAGCATGGGACGCACTGCCTTCCAGCTCTCAGCTTTGGTGCACTTCGCCACAGGCTTTGAGGGCGCCAAAGGATGATCTCCTTTCTCGCACCTCCAGCCTCTCCGCGGGATCCAGGGAGGAAGGTAAGAGACTCTCTCTTATTTTCAGCTCTTCCTCGGGCCGCTCTGCTTCCCGGGGTGAGCACTCCCCTCCCGAGCTGCCCCTCCGTTGGCATGTCATTGATCAGTCCGATGGTGCCATTAGCGCGGGCTCTGCCAGCCTGGTTAGCGCTGCTCAGCCCGTCGCGGTGGCTCATGCGGACGATCAGACTCGGCTATGCGATTCAATTCGCTATCCGCCCTCCCAGGTTCACGGGTGTTCATACTATGAGGGTTTCCCCCGAGAGCGCCCCTGTCTTGCGAGAGGAGATGGCTGTCCTCCTGGTGAAGGATGCAATCGAGCAGGTCCCTCCAGCCGAGATGAAGTGTGGGTTTTACAGCCCGTACTTCATCGTGCCGAAGAAGAGCGGTGGGTTATACCAATCCGATCTGCGCATTTTGATCTGTCATCCGCTCAGGATGCTGATCAGGGTGCTCATGCAGAAACGCATCCCCCAGTGCGTCCGTCCGCGGGATTGGTTGCAGCTATAGACCTGAAGGACGCTCACTCCATGTCTCGCTCTCCCCTCCTAAAGTGTGACGGGGCCCGAGCATGGCAGTAAATGGTCCTCCCCTTCGGGCTCTCCCTGTTCCATGCGTGGAGGATGCCCTGTGTCTCTCTGACGCACGCGCATCTGCATTTTTGATTATTCTTTGACTGGGTTAATTTTTTCAGACCTTGAATTAGTCGATTATGCATAGGGACCTGGTGCTCTGGCACCTCGGCCTGTTGGGGTTTCAGGTCAACCGAGAATGGGCAAGCTCTCCCCCGGGCAGTGCTTCTCTCATCTCGGGTTGGAGCTGGACCCGGTCTCCGTCACGGTGCACTTTTAGCGCGCTGGGCTAGTGCTGCCCTGTCCGTTTAATTCGGCAGTTATAGTGGTTTCACTGAAGTTTTTCAGAGGCTCCTGGGGCATATGACATTTTTTAGCCGCTATCACGCCGCTCAATTGTTCATATGAGACCACTTCAGCGCTGGCTTCGCGATCGGGTCCCCAGATGGGCATGGTGCGCGGAGACGCACCGGGTGTCCATCACTACGCTGTGTCTCTGCACCTTCAGCCCCTGGATGGACCTTGCCTTCTACAGGCCTGGGTGCCCTTAGAACAAGTGTCCAGTCATGCTGTCATTCTGACGGATGCTTCCAGTATGGGCTGGTGGGCTGTGTATTTCGAGTATGCAGCCGCAGGTTTGTAAATCGGACTTCGGTTGCGTTGGCATCCAATTGCCTGGAGTTGTTGGCAGTGTTCTCCCTCTCCGCCGGTTCCTACCGGTACGGGAGGGGGCACATGTGTTGGTTAGGATGGCCAGCATAGCTGCGATAGCGCACGTCAGCCGTTTGGCTGATGTGCGCTACCGCCGCATGTCTCAGCTCGCTCGCCATCTGCTCCTCCGGAGTCATGCGGCTTAATAGCTGCACGCCGTTCATATCCCATACGAGCTCTACCGTGCCAGCTTACATGCTTTCACAACAGTTACGTTTCTGGGAGAATGGAGACTCCAGCCCGCAGTCCAGCTGTTATGGGCACGCTTCAGAGAGGCCCAGGACATCCTGCCGCTTCTCCCGAGCGGCCCTTCGCCAGCTGCTTTCCCTGCTCTGCATGGATGCGCTGGCTCGCAGCTGGCCCCGGGTTTACGCAATATGTGTTTTCCCCAGTGAGCCTGCGCGCGCAGACTCTGTGCAAGGTCGGGGAGACGAGGTGCGGGTCTCGCTCGTTGCGCCTCCTTGGCCCAACCGGACCCGAGTTTCCAGACTCACACTCCTCGTGATGGCCCTCCCTGACGAATTCCCCGGAAGAAGTACTCCTTTTTCTGGGACGGGCACCCTCTGGCACCCGCGCATATCTATAAATTAGCAGTTTTCTGTATTTTGCGATTCATGTTTTTATTTTTCCCCGTTCGTTTATGCTTTTGAATCCCATTATGAGATCTTGATATTTCTTCTGACAACTTTTAACCTTAAAAAGTTGGAAAAAATTACTTTTATCAACATTTTTTATAGTTTAAAGTGATATATTGTCTGGATTAGTGCTGTATATTACAGTACAAAAATCTTGTAACAAGCTGCCAGTACATTTTCTGTTATGTTACAGATTTATTTCTCTATATATTATTTCTTATACATTTATATTATTTCAAACTACTAAAATGTCAACAAAAGTCAATTTGTTAAACTGTAGAGTTGAATTATCAACATCAAAGGTTGACAGAACAGAGATCAAGGTCAATTCACAACTGTAAATAAATGGAAAACACAAAATACGGAAACTATTAATTAACAGATTATAGCATACATATGCACTATTCTACGCCATTTTGTAGTATAAATAGTGTAAGTACTGCATTCACACTAAAAACTCTAAAAAGAATGTGCGCTTTAAATACCCGGATGATGCACGTATTCAACCATTAAACAGAAGTGTGGAATGATGGACACTTCACGTACTCATCAGCTGCTGCTTTGCTCACGTAGTGGAAAGGGTGGAGCTTTCGAGCACTGACGTTGGATTACTTTATTTATTTTGTATTGTGAAAGCGAAATTGTCCTACGAGAGTGATCATACTGCCTCTCGATGGTGAATGCGGTTATACTAATGGCAGGTATTATTTGATAGTTTGGTCATTTATTTCACTAATTTCGCAACCGTCAATCATCATCAGGGAAACGGTTTGAACTTCTGCTTTGTAAAAAAACCATTAGTGTTCCGTTTGGGACGACACTACATACATATACTATGCTGTTGAGTGTGTAAGTGTATAAGTACATAGTGCATAGTGTATAGTGTGCCATTTGGGACGCAGCTATTGTTTCCAGTGCACTACACAGAGGACAGTTGTCATTTTAAATAGACTTTGAACATGATTTTGCGTAGAATGTCAGTGTGCTGTTTGTAATAAAAGCTGCTCCGTTTGAAAGCTCTGCAGTAGATTGACTAGAACTGGCTTTACTGACAAAATACGCATGAAAATCACCTTCGATTTCTGTAATCGCCCAGCCCTGGTATCTGTAACATTTTATTCGACAAATCTCCAAAAACCAGAATGTGTCCCACAGTAATGCAATTAAACTTTGGTGTCCTTGCTGCAGTGAGTTGAATGTGGTTGTGCGGCTCTGAGCTGCTTCTATCATAGGCATCTCGACCCACGGGCCTTAATCAAACTGGCAGCCTCCAATCTATCAGGTCTCTCAGTCAACCTCATCACCCCACAGCGTCCCGGCAGGCTTTACACTGATGGACTGAGTCTGTCTTTTCATCCAGAAGTTCACGGTTTTAAAAAGTTTCCCCGAAAATAAGCAATTTCAAGGTCTTTTGGTAAAAGTACCATGCAATCTGTCTGATCACACAGACAACATGAAACGTGCCAGAGTACAAACAAAGCCATTTGCATGAGTCAAATCACAATTTATTTGAGGCTTTTCTCTGGTCGGACAATCATCCACGGCGTCTGTGCTGGAAGTGTGTGTGCATTCCTCTCTATTCTCCCATTACCTAATGATATCCAGCAGCCTAACGGGCTCTGAAAAGGGTAGAGTCCATTCCAAAGCCAAATGACTGTCAATCAGAAGTAATGACCTCTTTCCCCAGGCAATCAGAGAATATGAATTGCGGAGGGGGGAAACATTTTAAACTGAGATTGGTTAGTAATTTCGCATCGCAGTGGATTGAGCAGGTGGAGAAGTGTGTGTGTGTGATTTGCAGGTCTTGAATTTAACAAGTGATGAGGAGCTGGAGAAATTGTCTGAGTCAGTGAACTATGGGGTAGAACTAATTGAAATAAAACCAACTTCAGGTGGTGTGATTAATCAGTCTCTGTAAAAAGTCTAAAATCATAAAGGGGAAAGGTAATCATACTGTAATTGTATTAAAGTCTAAGTCAAGATTACGATTTTATGTGCTCTGCTGTTCAACATGGCTACTTATATCAAAAATACAAGAAAATCAGTCATATTGTGAAATATTTTCATTCATTCATTTTCCTTCGGCTTAGTCCCTTTATTTATCAGGGGTCGCCACAGCGGAATGAACCACCAACTTATCCAGCATATGTTTTACACAGCGGACGCCCTTCCAGCTGCAACCCAGTACTGGGAAATATCCATACACACTAATTCACACACACAAACTACGGCCAATTTAGTTTATTCAGTGAAATATTTTTGCTAAAGTAGTTGTTTTTATTTTATTATTTATTTATTTTTATTTAAAATGTATTTATTTTATATTTATTTTAAAGCTGAACTTTAGGTATCATTACATCGTCTTCAGTATAATGTGATTCTTCATAAACCACCAGTCAAAAAACAAAATACTAATTTCATGCTCAAACATTTCTTGTTATTATTATCAGTGTAGCTGCCAATTTGTATTTATTTATTTTTAACATCTCGATTGTGTTTTTGTTTTGCTTGGTTTTGTTGTAATTGATTTGGTTTGGCTTGATTGTCTATTGTTTTGTTTGTGTTTTATTTTTATTTGTGTGTGTGTGTGTGTGTGTGTGTGTGTGTGTGTGTGTGTTTAAATTGGTTTGCTTGGTTGTTTTTTTCTTTTTCTTTTGTTTTGCACGGTTCATTTGATTTGTTTTTGACTGTTTTAGTTTGGTTGTGCTTTTTGTTTTTGTTTTGTTGGGTATGGCTTTATTGTATTTTGGTTTGATTTTGTTGTGTTTGCTTTGGCTTGATCTTGTTTTTTTTTTTTTTGAGTGTGTTTTTTCTTTTGTTTTGCTTTGTTTTGTTTGGTTTGTGTTTGGTTTTTGTTCAATGGTTTGTTTATAGTTTTGCATGTTTTTTTGTTTGTTTTTGTTTTGCTTGATTGTGTTTTAGTTTAGTTGTGCTTTTTATTTTGTTTCATTTTGATTTTGTCGTGTTTTGTTTTGCTCTGCTTATTTGGTTTGGTTGTGTCTTGGTTTAGATGTTTATATATTTTAGTTTCGTTTTGTTTTAAGTAAAGATAAAAGGAAATCACAAAATCGCACAACTTGGCAAACTTGGACATCCATTGCCTAAAGGAGAAAAATGCACTAGTATCTTTGAGCATTCACGACCATTAGGTTGTAATTATTTTGTTTTATTTGACATTGTTTATCTTCATTAAACTTTACGCTTTAACAAAACAGACATGTGCTTACTGTTAAAAATAGGTTATTAATTGGGCTCTAATTTATTAATCACTGTACTGTCATGGTAATGGCAGATGTGCAGTATTGATTCACTCAGAAATTCTCTTTTATCTGTTTGTTCACCAACGTGGCGTGAGCCGCAGCTCCTGAATTGCAAGAGCCGGCACAGGCAAGAACAAAGAGATTTAGTGATGAAGCATTGGTTTCATTATTTATTTCACCTCTTGTTATCTCAAACAGCTGTAACTTACCTTTGGGCTGGCATTAGAGTTTCCAAGCAGCACACAAAAAAAGGGTTTGAGGTTAGTCTGCGTGCAAGCAGACTCAAACAAATGATGTAAACAGACTTGATATGTTGTATTTGACCTTAGTTTTTAAAGTCCCTTTTTCTGTTATTCTCCATGGCTCCTCTGTCCTATTGTAGCCCTGCACCAGTCCATTCTATATATCATTGCATGTTTTTGTTTTCTCTTGTCTTTCATTGTTCATTGGTCTTTAATCAGTCTGTCCCCCCACCCTCCTCTTTGTATTCATGTTTTGGTAATATTGATTTAGTTTATTTTGGTTGTGTCTTGTTTTTACTCATTTGTTCTGATATGTTCAGTTTGGTTTGATCATATTTTTGTTGTTGCTTTCTGGTTTGATTGTATTTTGCTTTGTATTTTTGTTCTTTGAATTTATTGTGTTTTGGTTGTTGTTATTTCTCTTGCTTTTATTTAGTTTTGTTTGGTTGTTCGTTTCGTTTTTTCATTTGATTCTGTGTTAAATTTTTGATTGTTTTGTTTTAATTTCATTTGCTTTTTTTTTGACCTAATTGTTTTTGGCTGGTTGTGTTTAGTTTTACTTGGTTTTGTTTGATTGGACTTGATTGTGATTTGGTTTGATATTGTTTGGTTGTGTTTAGTTTTTTATGTTTTCCTTACTTTTAAGAATAAAGCTATTTGTTAGGTAAGGGATAAAGTACATCCAGAGGGTTGTTGCAGAATAAAACCTAACAAATAAATATGGATGTGAATGTATTCACTGGCAGTCAAGATGATTTTGTAGTACCCGGATGAGCCTGCGTTATTAGTTTCAGCAGTTGTTATCTGGGAATAACATACCTTGGAATGTCGTGACTACCAATCAGAATCAAGTATTCCAGAGAGTCATATTATGGTCACATTTTACATAAAGGTGTTACTAGTTAATGTTTACTAATGTATAATAATTTACTAATGCATTAACATCCAAATGCATGCTTGTTAACATTAATTAATGCACCATGAGTTAACATGAACTAACAACGAGTGACTTTATTTTCATCAACTAACATTACCTAACATTAAAAAATACTATAATAAATGTCTGTTCATGTTAGTAAATACATGATCTAACCTTAACTAATACAACCTTTTGTAAAATGTTACCTATATTATAATCTGAACTCAAAGAAATCATCTAAACAGATAAACAGAATTCCTTCTCTTCTGTTATTCTCCATGGCTCCTCTGTGCTATGTTTCAGCCTTGCCCCAGTCAGTTTTATCTGTTTTTGCCTATTTTTGTGTCTTCATGTCTTTCATCTTTCATTGGCCTTTTATCCTTATATCAGTCTGTTCCTCCATTCCCTCTCCCTTTCTCTACCTTTTCATACTCTTGCTCTGCCGTCCCGTCTGTTCAAAGCTCAGACCCCTGGCCTTCCCCACAGCACAAAGAGGGGTTTCTCAATGAGCTTCTGTGTTCGACAGGACGTCTGAATGATCACACAGGCACTTTTGTTGAAAGGCTTTCAAGACTATGCAGACATGAGTCTTTTAATCAGTTTCATTGATTAAACAGGGGCACATTCAGAAGAGAAGTTACACATATACAATTTATATATAAAATATGTGTTTAATAACAAAAATAATAACAACAACAACAACAACAAAAATCTTTGTAATAATTAATACTGCTGTTTCTTATCATCATCATCATCATCATCATCAACAACAAAAGTATCAGATCATTGTAATAAATTAATGTTTTTATGTAATGTTATCTATTATTACACACAAACAATTGTCACAACACAACAGCTAATTAAAAAAAAATATATATAATATGATTTATTTTTTGTCTATATAATGTTCTATTTAAAGAAATTTTTATTTATTTTAACATTTTATTTATTTTAACATGTTTATTATTTTTTTTTTTTTATTAATATAACAATAAAGCATTCATGTGTGCAACATAAATGTATTGTGAGCATTGTTTTTATTTAATTTTATTATTATTTTAGAATTAAAGTTGAGAATATTTATATTTATTTGCTTTTATTAAAAAGAAATTTGATTATTTAAATTAATTAAATAATTTCATTCATTCATTTCTTTTCTTTTCGGCTTAGTCCCTTTAATAATCTTACTATTATATTTTAAATGCAATTTTTTAAATTTACAATCTGTTCATCAAAATTACTTTATCGTCCTGTATCACCAAAACAGCTGGTTGTTTTAGATTGTTCCTCATAGCATGTCAATTATTATTGAAATGATAAAATATATTTATTATTACTTTGATTTTTTTTGCATATTACATGCTACAAAGTGTTACATGCATACGTGCATACAGCGGGGAAAATAAGTATTAAACACGTCACCATTTTTCTCTGAAAACATATTTCTAAAGGTGCTGTTGACTTGAAATTTTCCCCGGATGTTGGTAACAGCCAAAGAAATCCATATATGCAAAGAAAACAGGTGTAATTAGTTCACAAATTAAGTTATGCGTAATAAAATGAAATGACGCAGGGGAAAAGTACTGAACACGTGAAGAAAGAGAGGTGTAGAAAGGCAGTGAAAGCCCAGACAGCAGCTGAAATCTCTCAGTAGTTATTCAGCAACCCTCTGCCCTTCCTCAGTGTAAATTAATATTAGCTGATTCAGTCCTACATCTACATTATCAGGATGATGAAAATGAAACGAGGGTGGACATTTCAGCAAGACAATGATCCAAAACACAGCCAAGGAAACTCTCAAATCCTTTTAGAGAAAGAAAAGCTGTAGAATGGCCCAGCCAATCACCTGACTTGAATTCAATATGAAAAACTCACACCTGAGAAATTCACACTCACGTCTGTCACGCTCACGTAAATAATAATACTGAGATGAATCCAAGATGCAAGTGTATTTATTTATTGACTGGTGGTCAAAAATAATAAAGCAAAAAAAGAGTCCAAAAAACAGTGAAAACAAGAGTTCACAAGACGTGGCAAAAAGTGAGCCAAAAGCGTCCACAGGTCAGCTGATAACAAGGCAAACAGTCCAGAAATTCAGAGACAGATCGCCAAGATTCCTGACGAGACACAGAGTAACATGAACAACACTAACGAACTGACAATGTAACAAAGGACTGCCGCTCAGATATAGCCGTGGTAATTAGCCACAGCTGGGCAGCTGATCAGAACAGCTGATCGGCGTAGCAATAAACCACGTGACCACCACAACACTGACACAACACACAACAAACGCAACAACAACACAGACAATACCAAAAGTGTGCAGACACCTACAACCGTGACAGTATCATTTCATTGTTATTAAACAAAACTCATTTTTCTATTTTTTTGTTTTCTTTTGTTTTATTTTTATGTTTGTATTGTTTGGACTTTTACCACAATCTGGTTTAATTCCATGTCAACAGCTCCTTTAGAAATATTATTCCCTGGAAAAAAACATGATGTCTTCAATACTTATTTTCCCCGCTCTACATACATACATACATACATGCATAAACAAACAAATGAATAACAATGTACACAATAAAGACTCAGTGAAGTGCAAACAGAAATATAAGAAAAAATCTAATTAAAAATATTAATGAAACTATATTTGTCTGCCAATGAAGCGAAACCCTTTCTCATCATAATTTCTCCCCACTGTTTGTTCGTGGTCTGCCCTCTCCAGACATTGATGGCCCTGTTTGTTTGGTCTTTTCTGTCCTTTGCTCTCTTCAGACCCTACAACTGAATGGATGTTCTCTAACAATCTCCCAGACACCAGCTTAGTGTCTGTCAGTCAACCTATTGGAGAAGTGCCCTGGTGAATTAATGCCCACACATTGATCTCTCCTCCGGTTGCTGGTGTGAGAGAGCAGAGGGCACTGGAGGAGTCTCAGAGTGCACTCAAAAAATACACCATTGCTGCATCCTCATATAATCATTACACTCATTTGCATACAATTGCATTATATTATTTCAATTTAGTTCAGGCAAATGGAACCCAAGAGTTACAAGTTATTTTGAAACCATTAGATCAGTGTTTCTCAACCACGTTCCTGGAGGACCACCAACAGTGCTTGTTTTGGATGTGTCCTTTGTCTGTTATACCCATTACAGGTCTTTCAGTGTCTGCTAATGAGCTGATGATCTGAATCAGGTGCGTTTGGTTAAGGAGACAAGGAAAAAGTGCAGACCTAGTGGTCCTCCAGGAACGTGGTTGAGAAACACTGAATGAAATCATATTATTTTTATTTGAAATATCTTACTTGGACACACCGATCAATTTTAATCACTTAATTTGGTAAATCAGGGATGTATTTCTTGAATTATTTCTTGAATTTTTGTTACTTTATTTTGAACAATTATATAAGTTTATTGGCCATTGCGCAAACCTGAATTAATTTCTCCTTCATTTTTCCCAATACTAAGGTATATGTCTCACACTTCAGAGCTTTTTTTCTCTTGAGCTTTTTGTTGTAATTCTAAATTTCTCACACTTTTTGGTTATTTTTCTCTGAATTGTTTTTATTAAAAAATTAAAACAAAATGTTTTTGGAAATAAGGTCAGAATTGAAGGCAGAAAAGACAAGTTTTTCCTCCAGTTTTTTTCTTGCTGTTCTGATGTTATTTCTGATTTTTATTCTATTTGATTAGATTCTTAATTTATTTCTCACAATTTTGATTATATTGTTATTTTTTGTTTTTACAAGTTTGATTTTTATGTCTCGTGGTTTTGAGTTTTTTTTTTTTTCTGTCAATTCTGACTACATTAAAATACTTTATATTAGAATGTTATTAGAATGTTTTTTCCCCCCATACAATCTTGTGGTTTCTTTGCATTTCTGCATTATATCTATTTAATTCTGAGGTTTGTCTTTTAATTTGTATTATTTCTTGTGGTTCTGAGTTTTTCCTTGTAATTCTGAATTAATATAGTTTAATTCATAGTTTATTTATCAAAATTCGTAGTTGTTTCTTGCAATTTTTTTTACTCAATTCTGACATTTTTCTCCCGGTTCTGACTTGTTGTAACTGTTTTAATATGTATCTCAGAATTGACCCTAAAAAACCCTTACATTTTTGAGATGATATAAACTCAAAAATGTAATAAAATCAGAATTGTGAGATTATTGCAAGATAAACCTTTTTAATACACAATTTAATGACACAATTCTATATTTATGACTTGACATCTAATAGAGCTTGGGTTTTGCTTGCACAAGTAGATTTTATCAATATATGAGGTAAGAATATGTTGTGAATTTGATTTGTACATTTTATGTTACAATTTGTTTAATTTCAGAAGGCATACACCTTTACATACATTTGTCAATTTGTATATTTTTTATTTTCTATTTACTTGCTTTTTTAATTCCTTTATTATCGGAGTTTTTGTCCTTTTACGGCCATTCTGTTACACTGTGTAAGCTTCTGTCATAAAAACAAATTGTGCAAACATACCTGGCAATAAATCTCTTTCTGATTCTCATTCTGAAATACAACTCTGATGCTGAATCACGCTGATCACTCTTTGAACACACAGCAATTGCACAGCATTGAATTTCTTATGATTCAGATGGTCAGCCATTTGGATCTGGATGTTTGTAAGCAGAACTCAATATTGCATCTGCTTGTGAGAGTCTGTACTGTGAATGAATGTGACAGAATATATCAGAAGTTGAAAAAGCCTTGTAATTGACAGCTTTGTGGGTGAAAACTGAATTCATTCATTGGAATTTATTTCTTCATCGACTTCAGTCATCAAGACTAACACTTTATCTTAAAATAGTGGTTAAAAAAAGTACAAATACAATACAGTAAATTCTTTCAAGCTCAATAAACAACAACAGATTTGTGATGGAGAATGTATTATATTCACTGTGCATCTATAATCACTGTTCAATATATCATGATACAAATCTTTTTGATTTAAAAAAGGATGGTACATCGCAGTAATATCACATTTCCAGTAAATGTTTTTTTCTATTTCTTATGTTGTTTAATTTGTTTAAATGGGTTTTAAAAAGCTTTTAATCTAAAGACAGATGATTTAATTATTGATAGTTTAATATAAATAAATATAAAATGCTCTTGCTAAAAGAAAAAAAAAAACAATATGGAAAATTTGATTTGTTGAACATTTTGGTCACTACATTACTGTTCAAAAGTAAAATTTAGGTTGTCATATTGCTAGGTTAACATTATTGCGTTAAATTAGTAATTTACAATTTTATCCACGAAGGACACATTAAATTCATAAAAAAAATGATAATAAAGACTTAATAATAATAATAAATACTGTTGTTTTGATATTTCTAACCTTCATCATTGAATACTGAATAAAATGAATCACTGTTTCAACAAAAATATTAAGCATCAAATGTTTTCAAAGCTGATAATGAAATAAGTTTTAAAATATATTTAAATTGTTCAATTTGTTTTCACAGTAATGATGTTTTACTCTATTTTTGATCAATTAAATTCAATCACGGTGAATAGAAGAAACATAAAAATAACCCAAACGTTTAAAGCGTTCGTTCGTTCCTTCGTTCATTAACATATTAATACAATAATACAACAATTAATATAAATAGCATTTTTTTTAATTATCATTTCCGAGTAAGTAGGGGTAACTACAAATCATTAATTGTAACATTGTAACATAACATCTTAGGGATTCATGATGAACTCATACAGCAAGTGTGACCTAAAATAATGATTTGTTTGGACTGGAAAATTAATCCAGAAATCAATTATGAGACTCTCTTCCAAAATGTAGCTCTACCCTTGACTTTTTTGTTTGGAAATGTAGGATCCTATCAGCCTAAAATATGTACTCAGAAACCTTTGCGGTGTTGTTGTTTGGTTTTTATCACAGGTGGGTTTCTGAGATAATGAGAGTGGCACATACACATTCGCTCAATGTGTCCTATGTAAATGAGCCTCTCTTGTTGTGTTACTCCTGGATTTATAATTATAGGCAAAAAAAAAAAAAACTCTGAATGATTCTCTGGCATAATGATGTACTACTGACATCTGAATGACAAAATAAAGCCGTTTTATGGTTGGAGGAAAAATAAAAATAAAGGGATTATAAAATACTTTTTTAGATTTAACAAGTATATTTTGCACAAAAACAATCTACTAGAAATCATACCAGAAAAAAATGAAACTGAGGATTTAACTTACTGTTGTCTACTGGATGATTAAGTGGATTTGGGAAGTGGTACGATATCGGGGAAAAAAAAAAGTTCCTTTGGTAAACATTCATAAAAATGGACCTTCTTGTGAAGGTTGGGTTTAGGGTTAGGGTTGGGGTAAGGTACAGAATATACAGTCTGTACAGTATACGAATCAATACATCTATGGGAAGTGTGTGTATGTCCACAGTTATGGTAAATATTTTTTTTTACTTTTAATCATTCCCAGTATGTTCACAGTTATGGCAAATCTTTTTACTTCAAATCATTCCCAGTATATACGGTTTCAAGAGTTCGCACTTTGATAATGCTCGACTATGATAGCAGATTTGGCATGCTGTCCCGGGAGAGAACCCTGAGCACGGAGATAGATGAGCCCAAGGTTCCCGCCTGGTCAATGAGCATTAGGAGGGATACGAGATCAGGTGTTTCTCGAGAGCCCCCCAAAGAGCTATTGACTCGGGACAGCAGCCGTGTATTCGGAGAACGCCCCCCAAAAGGCTGAAAGAGGTACTATATCCGGCTGCTGGATATAGCGGTTGGGAAGGAGGAAGAAGAAGAGAGATGCAAGTCCCCGAGGGCAGTGTATATAAATGTATATGTATATAAGCATATATAGATATACATATATATGATGGGTTAGCCTAATACCTAATACACGGGCGGTGACGTGACTCGAGGCTCGAAGTCACAGCTCGGGAAGTTGAGCTATTAAAGGCGGTCTCTGGCAGGAGTCGGGGTTTTAGGGTGAATGGGTGGGGGCACCTGCCGGAGTAGGTGCTCGAGGACCGCCCCTGCGGGGGCTAGAGCTTAGGAGTGACAGCAGTAAATATATGTCCGCATACTGGGTTGTATTTGGACGTACATATACAAATGATCGATATATCCACACGTGCGCGAGTTTGGTGATATGTATGCGCATGCGAACCATCGATCAAATGCATGAAGCTAGGGCCGGGGGGGAGGCGGTGACGTGACTCGAGCTCGAAGTCACAGCTCGGGAAGTTGAGCTATTAAAGGCTGGCTCTAGCTGGAGTCGGGGAAAAGGGATTGGGCGGTGAAGACTCCTTTTAGAGGGTGACGAGGGAAGCTTGGGGTGCCAGCATGGTGCCGACATGCGTCCGCGAAAGTGGGTATGTGCGGATGCATATCTACATCATACGCATATGCCCGCTCTCGCGCGCAAGTACGTGGGCCCATCTGGCGCGCGCGCAAGCACGCGACGCTGGGGAAGGGGCAGTGACGTGACTCGAAGCTCGAAGTCACAGCTCGGGTAAGATAAGCTATTAAAAGCTGGCTCTGACAGGAGTCAGGGAGGGTATGGAGACTCCTGAGAGCGGTGGGAAGGCTAGGCGAGGGACTGCTGAAGTTATGATAGGAAGAAATAAAGCTGGGATAATGCTAGGAATATGTTTCATCTGGAAAGGGTCTTTTGGGCTGCCTTGAGGTGGCTTGGCTGAGGCAAATGTATGATTTGAAGGCATCGGATGACCACCTGCCTAGGGTTTGTGTGTGTTGTTGTGGTAACCCTTTGTGTGCTGCTGTGGTGGCGGCTCCAATTCTAAATGAGTGGCTGGAGTAAGATTCTGGTGAAAATCCTGAAATGCGAAGGACTGCTTTTAGGTGTCTTTGGAACCAAAGGTGTGTGATAGGGTGGGATGAGTATTCTATGAATAGGGGGGGAGAGGGGCTAGTGCTAAGGGTTCTCCTGTAGTGTATGTATGCTAGGAGTGTTTGGAATGGGCGTGTAGAGGAGGGAATGTCAAATATGTAAATATAGTGTCCTTTGCGTGATTGGTCTGTTTTGCTTTTCTTGATGAGGAAAGATATGGTTTCCCCGTCAATCAGGGCTAGATCTGAAATAGTGGGGTGGATGTTGGGGTCAAATTTTGACGTTATAGAAATTTCGGAACATCTAAGGAATCCGAAAAAAGAGAGTATGAACATGGCGTCGAGGGTTCGGTCAGTGTGGGTGGATAAATAGCCTTTCCGGAGTGTGGAAATGCATTTGGACAGTATATGGTGTGTGATGGGCAGCCTATAATCTGGGAGGGGGGGTGGGCTTTGGATGCCTTTGATAAGAAGGCTGGTTTGGGCATTGGCTATAGAATTTGATACGGAGCCGTGTATTAATTAGTGGAAGAATTGGATGCCATTTAAGTAGCTTCTGATGGAGCTGGCTAGTATGTTTTGTATATATGGAGGTATGTGATGAATGAAGTTATTGTGAGCAAGGAAAAATTGGGAAATGTGGTGTTGTAGAGGGAATGGAATTGTTTAAATGCATTGCAAGCTGTAAGATATGATTGTAATGTGCTGGGGGCTACTGCTTGTAGGATAAGGGAGATGGATGTTTGGTGCAGGTGATGCATGGGGTGATTTATGGTAATATCATCTCTGAATAAGGAGGGACGGGAGTCGGATGGTTGTTGGAGGCAGTTCTGTTTCTGGAGCCAGTTGCTGAGTTTCCTGAAAGGGAGGTAAGAGAGACAGAGAAAATAAGCCATTTATTTATTATTATTAATATAATTTTTTATTTTTTTTTAACTATTGTCGAAGGGAATGTCCGTTTGATGGACAGTGCTGTTGTGGCAAGGGTGGTCCTGGAATATTTCTGGTGGAGTCTGGGGGAGGTTCAGTTGGGGCGTGGCTTTCTTGCTGTTTATTTGACAGTCCGGGTTGATCTTATTCTGGCAGAGAGATGGTGGGCTGAGGGTATGGAGCATGGCATGGGCTAGTATCCTGTAGGTTCCTCTTGAATGCAGGGTAGTGAAGTGATGGTGTAGTAGAGTTTTAACCCTTAAATGATCCTGTAAATTTGCTTAAAATGCAAATGTATCTACTGCAGAGTCAATGGATGAAACACTACTCCATTCGTCAGAAATGTCCTCTAATTCATCACTGTCGAGCGGGAAGTTGTTTGCTCGTTTCCTTGCCATTATAACACTGACCAACTTGCACATGTAAACTCTCTCGTGACGCTCCTTCTCTATGGAATGGACGCATGAGTTGCCATGGCATGATACAATCAGATTTCTACTCAATTATATATATATATATATATATTTTTTTTTATTTATTTATTTATTTAAACTACTACTTTGATCGTAGTGAAAAATAACTATGCTTAGTATATTAACATTAATATCACAAGCTTATCTGGCCGAAGTCATATTCAAGGTCATTGCAACTTCTTAGTTAATGGCGAACTGCATTTTCATGCATACCATTTCTCTACTGTACTTATGAAAACAGAGACTGTTGTTCTTGTTTGCCATTGCACTGTTTCAATCTCACGATTTTCTGAGCTCAGGAATCGGTTGGCGCTGCGTGTTCAGCTCCTCCCCCCTCCACGCTGAGCTCATTAATCTCCAGAACTTAAACAGAGCACTTATTTTATTTACATAAATTATTTAAATTTATATTACGTGCGTTTATCTAACCCTGTAAAAATACTATACCTTACATTGTCGCTGTTGAACTCATGTCCCAGTAAGTACCCAATGTTTTTTTATTTCCTTACCTTTCTCTTTAAGATATCTATTATTTTTTTTCTCTCTTCTCTATACTTTAAACACTCATATTTAACATGCTCAATTGTTACTCGTTGCGACTAAGTTGGTCCATTCACGTCAAAGAGAGGGCGGGACTGTTTCTCGTTGTGAAAGCTCCTTGGATGTTGGTGGATTGTAGCACTTCTTTGATCCAGCTATTGGTTCAATGACATGTCAATCACAGAGTGCAGAGGTCGGCGGCCATTTTGTTTTCAAAATAGTAGTAATGTTTACGTACGTTACTCTCCCGAACGCGTTATAGATTTAGTAGTTCGGGATACTAGTTTGAAATGATAGCATTGTACTCCTTGGATGTTTATAAACGAATAAGTGCGATATGGACTAAGTATTTTACTAAATTTGAATGCTTGGACTCTTGCAGTATGGACTCTTGAATATGGATCTGTGGACGGACAGGAGGCTTGAAGGGTGAGTTTCTTCAGTTATTGTCTTCCTTGGTTGTTGACAGAAGTTCGGCTTATGCAACGGCTCAGATGCCGGAATCTCTGATGTCTGAGGGATTCTGACGGAGTTCGTGAACTGTCAGCTTGCTGGAGATTGGGTTGAAGGTATGCGTAGGATGAGCATGGGAAGAGCAGGAGGTGGTGTAAATTGGAAGGAGAGGAAGATCTTTGACGGCGTTGTGGTTGACTTGTAGAAGAGCAGGTGGGCCAGCTGTTTTATGCGGGGGCTTCGGGCTTGATTTGTAGTCCTGGTGAGGCTGGGTGGCGCTGAGCTTCGGCTGGATTTTTTGGGAAGAGCAGGGCTCTCGCCGAATTGTTTGTCAGTTCTTTTCCAAATGATGGGTTTGGTGGTGCGATGCTGTAAAAAGCTTTGAAGCTGGAGCGTTTTTTGTATCGAGAGCGGTCTTCAAAAAACGAAGACCCTCCTAAAATGAAGATAGGGAATGAAGTTTAGGCAGGATATTTATAGTGATTCATAATGATCTGATAGGTTAGCTAATGATTAGCGATAGGTATCAGCTGTAGTCGTTCATATCACGTGCTCCTCTCGAAATTAGTTTGTGAAACTTCACTTAAATTTAGTTGTCACTTCTTAAAATGATCCTTTTTATATATCAGTAATTGAATTTGTATTGCTGTTTTTGATTTTAGCAATTACATAGCTAAATGTGCATTCTTGATGTCAACACAGGCTCAGAAAATCCCAAAATTGTACTTCAATGTTTGACTGCAGTTATTAGGTAAAATGAATGCTAGTGGGCAGAATGATGCCAACAACCTTTGTTCCTTTTCGCACTAATGATATTTACAGGGACATGTTATTGACAAATAAATTATTATTTTTGTGTAGTTCTTTGCACAACACCAAATAAATACCCCACACCTATCTATCGACAACTTTTCTGGTGTGGTCAGTTTGCTCAGTAGCTCACTTTGTACGATGTTGTACTTGTAATGCAGAGTGCTCAGGTTCAAGTCTGGTGAAGCACAATTCCTTAAAAGAGATAAAAGCAATGTAAAATCAGGGTAAAGCTATGTGGTTGCAAAGCACTTTTCTCTTACTTTTGGTTTTGAAAACTCTATTGGAAGTGTTTAGGTCAGTGGTTTGCTAGGTTATCTGTACGACAAACCCAGACTTCTCATAAACTTGTATAAGAGGGACATGTGTCTGAAACGTATAACCCTACATTGTACGTTTCAGATTAGCAAAAACAGTGCCTTATAGTGGATTTGTCATCTGAATGTTCAATGAAACATACACAGAGTAACATATTTTTTTCAGTTTGCAGAAAAAAATGTACTGTATTTGAAATGAGTCTGGCCTGTTGCCTTTATAAGACCTTAATCAACTCAAGTAAAAAAGTTAAGTTGGTTTTGCTGTAAGTGCTTTTCTTGTCGATTGTTTTTTTCAAAGTGGTAGCTGTTGACATATTATTAACATTGGATGGCCTGAGGGTTTAGCAAATTAACAGCAAATTATCATTGTTGGGTGAGCTATATTTGTTTAAGTTATTAGTAAGTATGTAAACTAGTAGTTTATTAGTTTAAATCCATCAATACAATGTGACCAAATGTTTTAATCTTGCATTGCAAAAAAAAAAAAAAAAAGATCTGCAGAGCTAATTTTACTGCAAGCCACAGACACAATTGCACTTTTTTCCAGCTGGTATAAAAGCAATGTTTTTGTATTTGTACCAACAATTAGACATTTAAGTGTCAATTTTATTAATTAGTTTGAGTTTTCACTGCATTGCTCTGAATCCACTGCTGTGCTGCATGTAGACACCTGAAGTCTGTCTGTTGCTGTGGAGACTGTGTGTGTGTGTGTGTGTGTGTGTGTGTGTGTGTGTGTGTGTGTGT
>CAIGQV010014432.1:15406123-15440195 GCA_903798115.1 Danio jaintianensis | reverse complement strand
CATCCATTCGTCCATCCACAGTATTTATAATTAATCTATCCATCCATCCATCCATCCATCCATCCATCCACAGTATTTATAATGAACACATCCATCTGTCCGTCCGTCCGTCTTTCCGGTTTAGGGAAGAGTTTAGGTTAGTGGTTCACCATGTGATCTGTACAACTGCCACCTTTTTATGGATGTGTACAAGAAGGACGTATATCTGGAACATGCAACAAAACGTATCCTAATTAACACATTTGAGATTTGCAAAAATATAGACAGCGCCCTCTAGTGGATTTGACATCTGAAACGTACAACAAAATGACTTTTACGTGTAGTTTTCGGCTTGCTTAAAAATGCTCCCTGAATAAATTTAATTAAGGCATTTATTCAATAATCTCTTCATTAACAGGAAAACAATACATAGGCCTACTGGAAATATGTTGTGTCAGAGTGGAGTTTGAGCATTATATATATATATATATATATATATATATATATATATATATATATATATATGTATATGTATGTATAAGGGGAAAAAGTGATCATTGTTGTAGTCACACTAGTAAACATTTTAGCCAATCAAACCCAGCCTGGGGCATGCATATTATTGTTCCCATGTGCAACATAACAGTCTGTGTTTTGTTCCAATTGGCCAGAATTTTCACCAGGATTTACGTGAGAACAAGGAAACAATAATGTTCAAGGCTCACCGTATGCCATTCCCATGTACTGAACTCCTATGATCCGGCTATATCCAGAGTTTAATTCTATGGCAACTTTTAAGCTAAGAAAATCACCTCTGATCTTGCTCCATCATCACCCCATATCTCCCTCTTTCTTCTCTCTCTGGATGATGATGATGATGGTGATGATGCTGATGCAGAGGGATCTGGCTGTCTGCCTGGTGAGATGTGTGCCCGCTCTGGATTAAGTGCCTCATTTTGATCCTCATAAAGTCATTGGAGAGAAGACTGCTGAACACTCTGTGGCGCACGCCGAGCAGGAGCCAGTATTGGATTATTGGATTCTAGTTCTTATTGATGAATGTGTGCAATCAGTTCTAGCAGTGGCGTGTGCCCTGGGCAGGTAAACAGCTTGTCTGAATGCTCTGCTTCTATAATAAGGTCATTAATAGAAATCAGTCGGCGAGTGGACTGCCACGAAGCTAAACAAATCCCAACCTTTACTCCAGTATCATCAATCTGAACATTGCAGGCCTGCAGCAAGCTTATGCCAACTTTAATACATGGCTCAGCTTTTGCATAAATGGTTCAGGGAGAGATGTGTGTGTGTGTGTGTGATGGTAAGGCTATATGCACTTAAATGCTTGCGGTGCTTACCAAGCGTTGGATGTGCATCTACATCAAGCAGATAACAGCTATGTTTAATGCATTAGACATGATGACCACATACAATAACAACTGTCAACGCCCTTGAGCTGTAATGTATCCATGCGATGCTTGAAAGCTGATTGCTAATAATGTTTAAAGGTGGAAACATGATGCATGCATGTGTGTGTTTTCAGACGGACGATTACAGTAAATTGCAAAGCGATGCTGCCTCCCTCTGAGACTATTCATCACATACTGTTAAAACCCTGTATGTGATAGCATAAGCATATTTTAATATAGAATTATTTGTTGGGGGTGACGGGGCAGTCTGTGAAGTAACTGATAATGCGCTGTTTTTAAGCATGTTGTTTTTTTTTTTTCTTTAATATAGTTGGTTTTTCTACACCCATACAGAAGAAACCCCCTGTGCTCCATAAAATGCCCTGTTAAACACATTTCAGATGGTGTTGTCTGCATCATCATGTTTTTTTTTTTGCTGCTTCTATAATAAGGTATTTAGAATTTGTTGTTTACTGAGCAACTTTAGCATTGTTTTGGAGGAAATTGAGAAAATGTTTATGATTTATTTTGAACACTGTGCTACAATGGCCTTGCACTAATGCTTTTTCTTTACAAATTAGACCTTCAGTTATTTAATTGCAAGGGTTTATATGCAATTGTCATTCATTCATTCATTCATTCATTCATTTTCATCCGCTTTTCCGGGGCCGGGTCGCGGGGGCAGCAGTCTTAAGAGAGAACCCCAGACTTCCCTCTCCCCAGACACTTCCTCCAGCTCCTCCGGGGGGATCCCGAGGCGTTCTCAGGCCAGCCGAGAGACATAGTCCCTCCAGCGTGTCCTGGGTCTTCCCCGAGGCCTCCTCCCGGTGGGACATGCCTGGAACACCTCCCTAGGTAGGCGTCCAGGAGGTATCCGAAACAGATGCCCGAGCCACCTCAGCTGACTTCTCTCGATGTGGAGGAGCAGCGGCTCTACTCCGAGCTCCTCCCGGGTGACAGAGCTCCTCACCCTATCTATAAGGCTGCGCCCTGCCACCCTGCGAAGGAAACTCATTTCGGTCACTTGTATCCGAGATCTTGTCCTTTCGGTCATGACTCAAAGCTCATGACCATAGGTGAGAGTAGGAACGTAGATAGACCGGTAAATCGAGAGCTTTGTCTTTCGGCTCAGCTCTTTCTTCACCACAACGAACCGGTACATCGACCGCATTACTGCTGCCGCTGCACCAATCCGCCTGTCAATCTCACGTTCCATCCTTCCCTCACTCGTGAACAAAACCCCAAGATACTTGAACTCCTCCACCTGGGGTAAGGACTTTCCTCCAACCTGGAGATGGCAAACCACCTTTTTCCGGTGGAGCACCATGGCCTCGGACTTGGAGGTGCTGATTCTCATCCCAGCTGCGTCACACTCGGTAGCAAACCGCCCCAGTGCATGCTGAAGGTCCATGTTCGATGAAGCCAACAGAACAACATCGTCTGCAAATAACAGAGATGAGATCCTGTGGTCCCCGAACCACTGATGCAATTGTATTTAAAACAAAAAAGTAATGTTTTATGAAACAGTGTGAAAGAGTGTACAGCTAGCTGTTTCTACTAGAATGTTCAGATTATTGTTTTATTATTAATATTGGTAGGGATTATTAAAAAAATTCAGTTATTTCATAGGTGTTTACATGTTAAAAATACATTTACATGTTATAAAAATAAATGCATCAATAAATAAAACAAAGTTGTAAAATGTTTGTTTTTTTTTTACTATTTTTTTGTTTTTTTTGTTTTGTTTTAAAAAAAAAACATTGGAATGTTTATATATATAAAAAAAAGCCAAATATCAAATTTCAAAATGCTTTATGTGGCCATAATCTTTGCTTTGAAAAATGGTTTCATTTTATTTTGCAGTATATGCACTTAACGTGTACTTATCTAGTACACGTTATATTATATAGACCATTTCAATGTGGTGATAACATTGACCCATGAACATTTCCTGCATGTTGTCAAACTATTTTAACAAGAGGCAATTCAATCATATCCCAACGTTAAAAATGCTGTCCAATTGTTATTTATCAATATGTGGACCTTTTAGGATTCTCGGGAGCTATGGAAATTGAAAATGTAAAACAGGAAATATGTTAGGACCATTGTTATTGTTTACATTCCTTAAAATGGTCTATAAGACAACAACGTGGATTAAAATTATGTTTAGGCTTAGGGATAATACTAGTTATCACCCAGTTTATGTAATGACTATGATAAGTACATAGAAGTGTTTTTTTTTTGTTTTTTGTTTTTCCCCCAAAACAAATCTGTTCAAGTAATTTTCAAGAACAAAACACCAATTATTTTCACCCCATCCACGTAATTATGAATTTGGAAGTGAAAGCATTCTAAAGCATATTGAATGTTCAGTGTTGTGACGATGGCTAGAGCAAGAGTGAAAACTGAGTGGTGGGAATGAGCCAAAACGTATTGCCAAAAACTGATACTTTCTTCTATTTTGGCTCGGAAATTGGGTGAATCTTAATATTTGGGTGAATATTTGGTAACTTTGCAGATCGTATACATACACAAGTAGAACTGGGAGATTTAATAAAAATTAAAATGCAAACCCATTTAACCAAAGTTTATTAGAGAAGCACGACTTTGTGATCAGAAGTAAATCTCCTCCAAAATCCAGAGGGCGCTCTCATGCAGGAACTCTATGAAGAATGAAGTCAAAAAATCCACGTAGCATTTCTGTACACAAAGATTTAACTGTTTCAATGTGACTAACAATCACACAAAGTAATAATTTCAAAGAAGGATTCCTTTCAAACACTCGACTGAAATTATGAAGTGCGTTTTGAGTAAAGAAGTAATTATGTAGTATTTTCACATGCTTTCAGATGTAGCAGAGTTGACTACACAGAGCCGTAGTTCACTGAGAAGGGACACAAACTGCTATAATCATCACAAAACAGTACTCTTGATTTCATTATCGTATGATTAAATCGATTCCGCAATTTTGCGTAGCTTACTACATGACTCTGTGTAGTATACACAGCTTCACCTTTGTTGTTTTTAATATTTGCTCATGCTTGTGAAGCACTCTGAGTTGCAATGTACATAGGAAAATAATTTATTTTTATTATTATTGTTATTATTATTATTATTATTATTATTATTCATCTGATAGCATGTGCTGGAGAACCGGCTTTACAAAATGCACTGTTAACAATTTTTCTGTAAAATGTACAGTAACTTACTGGAAGCAGTTTGCCAGTAGCTTACTGTAAATCGATATCGCTAAAATACCGTATTTACATTTACAGCACCATTTGTCTTGCTCTATATGTATTTGCAGAATTGTATGTATATCTTTACTGTTAAATATACAGTAATTTTCACAATGCAGCTCTAAAATACAGTAACATACTTCATAAATGTCCTACGGTAAAATACAGTTCATATTACAGTTAAATACTGTGTAATTTACAAAACCCGTTAACAGTGTGTCCATGAAAATCACTTTCGATTAGTTACTCTGTAGACGCATTAAACACAAAGTAAAATATTACACCGCATCAAATGGCTTCAGTAAAGACGCAGAGGGTAATTCTTCATCCAGAGATAACTGCTGACGTGGACGGAAGACATGAAGAGGGCTGATGAAAGTGCTGATGATGCTCCTTGTTCTGCGCTCCTTCTGAAAGTCAATAAGTGGCCGGGGGTTAAAATGAAAACGATAATGCACCACCATCACGAAGCCTGCATTCCTGTTTATTCCCTTCCACAGTCTATCCTTAGGCCTGGATCATGACCCATATAAATGCTTTAAAACATTTATAGGCGCGAGTCTGAACTATTCCAGTGGGACGGCAGTGAGGTCCAGGTTCAGTAACCTCCCCTCTTGGTCTTGTCTTTCCCAGCAGCTGCAGTCTTGCATCTCGACCTGCTTCCACATCCACATCGGGACTTTCTCATCATCATGGGCTGTCTATGGTCTGGTGGGCATGACTTTCAGCCTGGGCTCAGGGAGTGGAAGAGAAGCTTTACTAGTCTGTTTCGGTAGCCCATGGGAAAGAGCAAGGAGGCAGCAGTGAATAAGAGGAAGATTTATAAACTTGCCAGCTTCTGGAAATCATACAGGCAGAGAAATGAAAAGAGTAGCGTAATGGTGATACCCTAACCCTACAAGAAAGATGAATAATTAATGATGCTGGTGGCCAGTAAATGAGACGCTAATGCTGAGTGAATGAATTACACTAATGTTACCATGGAATTTAATACTGAGAGCAATCATTAAATGTCAACATTTTGGTATTTATAAAAAAATGTCTTGATTGCTTTGCTTGAGTGCATCTGATGAACTGTTTAGATGATTCGTATTGAATAGCAAATTGATTCAGACCATTGACTTAAACTGTATTGAGTGAACAATTTGTTGAAAATAAGCTAATATCTTAAATAAGCCATTATCCAAACCACCAGATTTTACCCATTTGTCAGCCAGATCTTTTTTAAATATATTTTTTAAGAATTAAATGTCAACGTTTTGGTATTTATGCTTTCACAGTTTGTTTTCAGTAAGATTTTTTTTTTAAAATATGTTTTTAAAAGAAGCCTGTTTCGCTAACCAAAGGCTGCATTTATTTGATCAAAAATATTGTAAAAGCTACATATATACCTGTAAACTATTGTGATTTAAAATGACTATTTTCTTATTAAATGCAATATAAAATGTAATTTATTTATGTGATTTATAGCTGAATCTTTAAGCATTGTTACCTCACTCTTCAGTGTCACATAATCAAAAATCATTGTATTATTATGACTCACTGCTCTTATTATTATTATTATTATCATTATTATCATTATTATTATTATTATTATTATTATTATTATTATTGTCAGTGTTGAAAACTGTTGGGTGTACTGACTAAGTACAATTAATCATAATAGAACAGGAAATCAGCATATTAGAAGCATTTCTGAAGGATCATGTGAGACAGAATACTGAGAAATTATGCTGCTTTAAACCACAAAAAAATGTTAATTTTAAATTACATTTAATATGAATGGTTATTTTACATTGTAATAATATTTTTCAATTGTTCATTCATTCATTCATTCATTTTTCTTCGGCTCAGTACCGTATTTATCAGGGGTCGCCACAGCGGGATGAACCGCCAACTATTCCGGCATATGTTTTACACAGCGGAGGCCCTTCCAGCCGCAACCCAGTAATGGGAAACACCCATACACTCTCACATTCATACTCACACCCATACACTATGGCCAATGTTGTTTTCCCAATTCACTTATACTGGATGTCTTTGGACTGTGGGGGAAACTGGAGCACACAGAGAAAATCCACATCAACACGGGGAGAACATATAAACTCCACACAGAAATGCCACCTGGTCCAGCCGGGACTCGAACCTTCTTGCTGTGAGGCGACCGTGCCGCCCTATTTTACAACTATATAGTTGGTAATGTATTTTTGTTCAAATAAATACAGCCTTTAAAAAAAATAAAAAATAAAAAAATCTTGCTGACCCCATACTTCTGACCAGACTGTTAGACATTTTACTGTATTTTTGCAGTAACTTACTGTGAGTACTGTTGCCAGCAATTTACCGCAACTGCCCCTTTACAGTAACTTACCTGCAAATGTGTTTTACAGTATAGCAGGCCCTACCGCAATTTCATTTTACAATAAAACAGCATTACTGCAACTTCTTTTTATGGTAAAATGCCCTTTACCACATTTTAATTAGAGAATTTTTCTAGTTCTTTTACTGTAATTTATTTACATGTTACACTGGCAGAACAAAACCTTTATTTTTGGTATTTACTATTGAATTAAATAAATTCCAAACAAGCGACGAGAACTTGTACAACAGTATTTTTATTATTCATTGTTATTATATCCATTTAAATGGAAAAAAAGTATTTTTCATTCATCAATCAATTTTTAAATAAATTTTGTGATACACATATTTTTTTTAAATTAACTCATTTTTACCTTTAACTACAGTAGCAGTACTTGATTACTTTGATTACAGTAGAATACCGCAAATTCCTAATATGCAGTAAGTTATTGTAAAAGTATTAAAATTACCCACAATGGAGCGCATAGTAGTAAACTGTAAATAATGTATGTAGTAGGGGTGTGGCGAGGTGCCTACTCCACGAGACGAGATACGAGATTGGGTTCACGAGAACGAGACGAGACGAGATTTTTACATTATCTTTAAGAAATCCTCAATGATAAAATATATGAATGGAAAATTGTCTTTTATTCAACAACAACAACAACAACAACAACAACAACAAAAAATCGCGAAACTATTTAGTTGCTTTTTTTTTTTTAAATCAACTTGTAATGAATGTTATTTTACTTCTATTTTAATGAATTATACGCAGTAAAGGACATGCAAACACTGCTAAATATTTTGTTAATAGCCTATGTGAATGGAAAATAATCTTTTATATATAATTTTAAATATTAGCAAAATATTTGCTAATATATGAATGGAAAATAGATTTTTATTGAAAAAAAAAATCACAAAATAGAAAAAACTATTTAGGTGCTTTTTAAAAACATTGTAATGAATAGTATTTTATTTCTATTTAGATGAATTCTATGTCGTAAAGGACATGCAAACACTGATAAATATTTAGCTATAAACTCTACTTACTGGCTTCTCCTCTGTACAATTTCACATGAGAAATCAAACACACACACTGAACTTAAAAAAATATGTATTTTTAAATAAATTTTTTATTTAATAAATCAGTTTCACTTTCATTTAGCAAGATTTCATTTATGCCCCCGTCACTCACTCTGAGCTACTGGATGCGATCATGCGAATATGAAGGACTGATAGGAGAGAGTTGTTTTAATGGAGTTTGATACCGCATTTCACTGGATGTTTTTGTAATAAATTAACTGTAAAATTGCAGCAAAGTCTAACAGTACAGTCGTGTGTACATAATTAAGAATATTTGTTCAAAGAGGTTCCATTTGAGCTAATGTATTTTTGACATAAAAGTCTCCGTCTTTTTTTCTCTTTTGAGCGCTCCACATCATATCTATATTTTCTCCGATAATTAGATGGAATGGTAATTAGTCAGGACAACCTGGTCTTGTTCTGTGTTTTCTGAGAAACTCAGCATGTGGTGTACTTTTCCTCTGAATGCGTTTGAGAGCTGAACTTTCATGTGCATCAGAGTCCAGTGATTATTACAGACATTGGTCAAGAGCATGTTACTGAACTTACAGAAATTACTGGAAAGAGCTTATGGTTGTAGTATTTTTACACTCTTTCTCCATTTTCCGTATTGCTGATTATTTTGTTTGTAGGTTTGTGATTAATTGTGAAATCTCCTGATGTGTTTTAAAGGAAGAACCAGAGAGAAGCAGACTAAGATGAATGATGCCCATTAATCATGCGTTTGGGCTCAAAACAGGACTGGATATTATGCTGTTTAGAGCAGGTCAGGCAAACTGTGGGTGTGTTTGTGCATGTATGTGTATTTTGTATACCTAATGTTCCCACAAGTATAGCAATACCAGTAAATTTTGACCTTGTGGGGACATTTCTTTCATTTGTATGTATGTATGTATGTTTGTGTATATATAAATGTAGGTTTATTCTAAGGTTAGTGTACAGTATTAAGGTTTATCTGTTTATAAAAAGTCACTATACTTTAGATGTATATGTATTATTATAATTTAGATGTAAATAGTTAAATAAAAGTGTTTATTTTGCTTTAGCCATATTTCAAATAATGTGTATTTGTTGGTCAATAACAACCGTTTGAAATATATGATGGTATTTTAGCTGCAGCATGGATATCCACAAGAATTCTAAAAATGTATTGGTTGTTTTGTTGAGGGCATGCGAAAACTGTTTGGATGATTCGTATTAAATAACAAATTGATTCAGACCACTGGCTTAAACTGTATTGAATGAACAATTTGTTAAAAATTAGCTAATATCTTGTCATATTTAGAAAAAGAGTAATTTAAAGACTTATTTAAAGATTGTATACTATGTCATTATCCAAAACATTAGATTTTACCCATTAGTCAGGCAGATCTTTTGAATGTATTTGTAATAAACTTTAGTATCATCACTTATTTTATATATTCTAATAAAAACGACATGTCAGAATTAGTGCACTGTTATATTTTAACGTAAATAAATATGTTTATAAATAAAATAAATTTTACCCATATTTGATTTAGGATTTATTTTCACAAAGGTTATTTGAAACTCTAACAGTTGTACTAGTTTTACTATTCTTTCAATTGATATAAAAAACACTTTTGTAAAAGTAATTTGATGCAGACACCAAAATGCCAAAAAAACACATTGATTAAATGTGACATTTAAAAGGTTTCTAATGTTTCAAAAGACTTTCAGTTACAAGATGTTTTTGGAACTTTTTATTCATCAAAGAATCCTGAAAAAAAGTCAATTTCTTAAAATAATAATAATAATAATAATAATAATAATAATAATAATAATAATATTTGATAAGCAATTTAGCAAACATTAGTACAATACAATATAATATAATAGTTTAACAAGGAGCGTGTGTGTGTGTATATAGACATAACGCTTTTCAATATCAGCATTTTCTTACAGAAACAACAAATTATGCACAAATGTCACGACAAGAGACAACATTTGCCATCATCTATACTCACCTTAGTGTAAAAGATGGCCTGCTGAAACACGAGCATCTGTTTACATCCCACCAGATTAGCTGCTCTAACCTGACATGGCTCAGATTGATAGGCTAAAGCGCTGCAAAATAAGAAAAGAGCATTAGAAATCCATCTCAGCCATAATCTAACCTCTTCCATCCGCCCACCACTTCTTATTTTCCATAAAGAGTTTGGATATTGAGGTGCCGTGGAGTCAGGCATTACGTTATGCCAGGGATTTACTGTTGATAAGAAATGACCTTGACTTTTAAAGGGGGTTTTATGGACTTGTTCATAGTAGAGGTAGGGGTCTGTATTTCATGGGAGATTACAGTTGGGACTTTAAAAGGCGGAGGCGCTTTAAGAGAACAGCATTGGCTGACATGGCTTTGACCTTGAATGACCTCCGCTTCCCCTGGTCAGTGTCGTTTCTCACTGCCAACGAGGAAGATGGATGTTCATTCTAAAGCTCACGCTTCATTAAAAAAAGGGAGCTGTGAGGGAGGTCTCTCGGATAACCTGCAAATTTATGGTTCCATTGGGAACACGCTAACCTGCTCCTGGAAATTTTACTGGGAACATTATGAGTACAGACGCCGTTTCCAAAAGGCACTGTATTTCATGCTTTCAGTGGAAGCTAAATTCTCCATATCACATCATATCAGGCCAGGCTCATGAAAATTATCTGCCCGTGTCAGAATCTAACTTTTGCATTAGGGGCAGTTTTCACCCATAATTAATTGATTGATTGAAGCAGTCTACAAAGCAAAATTAATCTCTTTCATCATATTTGTAGTTTGTTGACTGTGAGAGAATTAGTAAGTCTGCAGAATTCAGTCACTGAGTATATTCTGTCATCAAAATTCTCAGACAACATCTACGCTGATCTGGATAAATGCTGAATGATGTTTTTCTCTGAAAATGCTCTGCGTCCACACTTTAAAAAAAAATAATTTCCAAAAGTTGGTCATCCTCACTGAAATGACAGAAAATGCTTTTGTTCCTGTCCTCTGCATGTGTAAAGACGTAAGGTGCTTAGGACATGAACTCTTTGAGTTAAGACATAAGGTGCCTAGTGTTTATTCACTATCTAATTCTTTGAAACATTGCAGCAATATGTAGACGAAAAAATGAGAATATAGAGTGGAAGAAGTGCCAAAACAACAGCTCTGAGTAAACATTGCGTCCTTTTGAAGAAGAGCAATATGGAGCAAAGCGTATATATAACCAACATTTTAGCTGAATTGGTCACATGACTAAAAACATTACGTCATTACGCTTTTAAAAGCCTCTGTTTTCACAATCCACACTGCGACTCGAAAATGGCGTTTTCAGATTTATCTACTTTAAGAAGCATTTTTTAAAAGCTACATTTTTTTTGTTTCAGTGCAGATAGAAGAAAAATATGCATTTTTATAATGAAAAAGTATTTGTTTGTCCTGGCCGCAATCAAAACTGAACCAGGCAGAGCAAGCTTACTGTTGTAATCTGCAAAATACTGGAAGAAACTATCGAACTGAGAATTAGGGTGTATATATGTATTTATGAGAGGTATTTTCTTATCATCTTATGTTCAAAAAATGTATATTGGTTTAGCATTCAAGCCTGCTGATTTATTTGCAGTTGTGACCAAGAAAAAAAAAAAAAAAAAAAAAAAAAAAAAAAAATATATATATATATATATATATATATATATATTAACTTTAATTTAAATCAAGAACTGATCCAACTATGTGATCAAATGAATGTGGTTTCCTCTAGTTTTAGTGGCTGCAGATAGTTAACAGAGTTCATGGACTCATGTATACTTTTTTCCATCTCTTTCTTTTGCCCATTTGTTTGGCAGCAAGAATCGGCCATGAAAAATCTAGTTCTGTACATCCCTAGTAAAGTCATTTCAACTGAAAACTGCAGTGAACGTTTTTGCATTTGGATTTATTATGTTGGTGGATTTGTTTGAGCAAGAGTATGTGCGCTCAAGCCTCTTCTTTATGTGCTTATTTGTGTGTTTTTATGAGTTGCGCGCGGCTCAGGATATGAGAAGGAATCTCGGTGGGGCTTCTCCTTGTAAACACTTTTGTTATTACTCCACGCCAGCGCTGATTACACTGTGCCTGTTGTGCTTTGCTCTCTGACCTCGTCTGACAGCCCGGCTTCCTCTGAGACTCTCGCTTTCTCTCGCTTTCTGTCTGTCTGGTGCAGTGATAGAGGAGACAGAGGCCAGCAAAAGCCACCTGCCAAAATCGGAGGCCATTTCCTACCTTGTGGCAAAAGGGGAACAACTGGTTGAGATGAAAATCGGCAGAATCTGAGCTGCAGTGTGAATGTGTTTTATTGGAATTGTTGCATTTGGTATTGCTGTTCAACTATTTGAAGTCCCTAGGAATTGTTTTTGTGATTTTTGAAAGGTCAAAGTCAAGGTCAGGTTTATTTATGTACTGTAGCACTTTAAAAGTAACATATTCTGGTCAAGGTGCTGCACGGCCATCAGAAATCAACAAAAGCATTAAGAGATTTAACATTTAAAGTCATTAAATGCTACAATAAACCACCAAACAAACAAAAGCAGAAAACAGTAATGCTGTGAAGTATCAGAAATATATTAAAAACAGTAATATTGTAAAATACTATTGCCAAATGTTTTCTTTTTTAATATAATTTGAAATGTAATTGATTCTATGGCAAAGCTGAATGTATTGAAGTTGATTTAAAGCGTATTAAATTTATTATATACACTGTACAAAAAGCAGGGATCCACACAATTCCTTCATGTTGCCACAACACAAGTTGATTTAGTTAACTTTTATGTACTTTTATTAACTTTTTAAAAACCCTTTTACGTTTTGAAGAAAAAATTACTTTTTTAATAAAATAAATATTAATAAATAAATAAAATAAAATAAAATAAAAAACTAATAAAGTTTTCAGTGTGGTCTCTGCCTTTTTCAACCTCATCTGTAAGAAAATAAATATATAAATAAATAAATAAACACACACACACGCACATACATTATATACTATATTTAAATATAGACATGATTTAAAGGAAACACTTGGCCTTTACTCTAAAACAAACTGGTTCTTTGGCTCGTAATCATAGGGGAACCTTTTTTAGTGCTATATAGCACCAATCTTTATATAGAACCAAGTTTAATAGGTTCATTAAATAGAGCCCTAAATGGTATGAATTCAAGTTAGATGAATATAACGAATCCAGAAAATTAAAATTTTTTACATTTATTCAGATGTACAAAAATGTTTTTACAATCATATTTAAAATTGCACCTTTCCATACACCATAAATTAAATAGCAAAACTAATCATTTCACATTTACAATGTTTAATTACATTCAAATGAAATTTTAATGATTTCACTTTTTAATAAAGATTCATAAACTTGTTTACAAATACAGTACTTAAATTTCACATATCTGAAATGAGGAAGAACGAACCATAATGCAAGTAAAAATACATGAACAATTAAAACACCTATTAAATAGCACTACAGTTTCAACAAGTTCACTGTACATTTTTTGTACAATACATGTATTGGTGTTCTTGTGTCATGGCGACATCCATTTTTATACATATTTTTGAATAAAAGTCATTGTGTGATTAAATGCCACAATAAACAGGCATTCCACATCCTGTAGCATGTCCATGTCAATCTACCTCTCTTAAAATGTATACTGTGCAGTGTTGTCCATTGTAATGTTGACACTTGAAGCGTTGATGGAATCAGGAGAGCCATTGGACACTTTGGTTGGTGTAGGATATTTGAGATCCTGTAAAACATTTCACTTTTTGAGTGTCTTTAACCAATTATCATCAGTATAAATACCCATATTTAACAGTCGGCTAAGTCTGAGTGAAAGTAAGTAAAAAAAAGTAAGTAAAGTAAAGTGAAAGTACACATTTTTAAATGATAGCAGAAAAAATCTAACTAACTATCTGTCGTCTTTACTATTTATCAACAACAGAAGCCTAATTTAAAATTCCAAGAATGAAATTAGACTACATGGCCATGAGAATAACTTTTTTTAATACTGTAAAGTAGTGGTGTAATGGGTCACAAATCTTATGGTTCGGATCACATTACGGTTTTTGAGTCACGGATCGGACCATTTTTCGGATCAGCAAAAAAGGGAGGAGACAAATGTCATTTGCTTTTCATTTATACAAAAATATTACTGCAAAAACCATTGGTTTTAACAAACAGAACTTAGAACCTGTAAATTTAATAAAAATATAAAAATTTAAAAAGAACCAGCTGAATAAAAGGAAAATATTCAATATGAAATATGATCTTTGTTACTGTTGCTGATAATGCTAAATATAGAAATCTAACATCTTTTACAAAATATTATATTTACTTTCAATGAATGATTCAACAATTCGCACACAAAACTTCATGTTTCATTATAGGTTGATCATTTTGGAAAACCTATTCAGTGACATCATTTTGATGGTTGTTTGTCGCCACCTGTTGGTTACACAATGTAAAATTCACCAGAGTCAAGTTCCATTAAACTGTGATTTTAATCTTTACCATAAACATTAGTGTTTATATCTGAACTATATACTGTTATCCCAGTACTTCTGTGTTATTTAATTGTTTGTAACTAACTGAAAAAGTGTAAAAACGGAAACTCTCTCGATCAAACGCAGATTTAAATGCAGTGCTTAGAAGGATTAATAAAAATATGCAAATCATTATCATTCATGTTGCGCAGGTTTGAATTGAGATCACAATCTTTTAACGTTTAATTGTGCAGCTTAAATTGAATGCATTAGTGCAGGTTAAACAAACAGTGACAGAAAACACCTTTAATTAACAGTCTAAGAAAGCATTTAGGTCTCACCACAACTTTTTCCGTCGTCATTATATTTTACAGGGAAGCCAAAATGCTTTCATACACGTGATTTAAATGACGCAGGAGGCGATCTCTCTGTGATTGTTATAAATGTTGGATTAACCTACAAATTCAAAAAAATGTATTAATCTGCGGGTCACGTGCGTTCCGAACTATGGGTTGTGATCCATATGGATTACGGATCAACCGTGATCCGTTACACCCCTACTGTAAAGGTAAATTAGAAGGCTATGTATTTTATGCTGATGTGATGGGATTTCTAAAAGGCATTTAGTGTTACAATAGGGAATTTTTATTTTACAATGTAAACCAAATGAAACCCAAAAACGTGACCACAGAACCGTGATATGAACCGAACCAACAATTTTGTGAACTGTCCCACCCTTATTAAGTACTGAAATCCATAAAAAGTAAAGTTTATGTAGTTTCTCTTGTCATTTCTAACCTATATGATTTGTTTGCTTTAGAACAACAACAGAAAAAATGTGTAGTTACCTTCTATAGTTTCCCCTGCTGGTCCAATGAGATTTGCGAGGAATTCTTCATTTCAACTCCTGATAATCTTTGGGACCATTTCCTTAAAAGACGTTTTTGTGTTCTTCCCCAACTCTTGCAAACCTCATTGACATTCCATGCAGCATCTTAATACAAAACATATTGTTTAGTTCAGGTGCATGTTACCAAATATCACATTTTCAGTTATACAAGTTCATGAAAGTCACCATAAAGTCAAGGTTTTAATTGTCTAGTAATGCATTTCCGAGACTGAATGTTAAGAAAAAAAATGGCGGGCACAAACATGATTAGGAAACCAATGTAGACATCTGGATTGTATTTTCTATTCAATCTCCAATTCACTTAATACAATTGCCATTTCTGAGTGACCTCAATTCAGTATAAAAAAATTAATTAATTAATTTTCTTTTCGGCTTAGTCCCTTTATTAATCTGTGTTCGCCACAGTGGAATGAACCGTCAACTTATCCAGCATATGTTTTATGCAGCGGATGCCCTTCCAGCTCCAACCCATCACTGGGAAATACCCATACACTCCCATTCACACACATACACTACGGACAATTTAGCTTACCCAATTCACCTATAGTGCATGTGTTTGGACTTTCGGGGAAACCGGAGCACCCAGAGGAAACCCACGCGAACACAGGGAGAACATGCAAACTCCACACAGAAATGCCAACTGACCCAGCTGAGGCTCGAACCAGGGACCTTCTTGCTGTGAGGCGACAGTGCAACCCAATGTGCCACCACACCGCCCTATAATTTTTTATTTTTTATTTTATAAGAAAAAACAAAAGAACTCTATATCAAATAAAATACTTTATATTTGGCAGATGCTTTTATCCAAAGGGACTTACACTCTGTTTAGTATGTGATCCATGGAACACAATTTTTTGTAATGCATTGCTTTACCAAAGGAGCTATAGGTAATTTACAAAAAATAACATACACTGATTTTCCTTATCTCCTTGGCACAAAATGTAAGTGTTTACTCTCAAGCTGTGGCACTACAAGAAAAAAGCATTCCAGGTCCATCACAATCTGAGGTAGAAAAGTAGAATTTTATAGTGCGTAAATATGAAAATAATAAAAATAAAAATCACATAATAAAATATTTAAGTTTCAAGCATCAGACTTAAACTGATGTAGGGCTTAAAGACAACTAAAGCAAATACTTCCTGTGAACAAGCAGAATCATTATATGCAATTATATTGATTGGTTCTCTTTTACATTTTGCAGTATGAAATTATAATCTCAACATGTAATTTATATTAAGACAAATTTAATCTACCTTTGACATAAAATAACATTTATTGACGAAAACTTGCCTTGTGTTAAGTTCCTTTAGAGTGAGCTCACTTCCTTTTGATCCTGTACTTCTGCCTCATTTGCAGGATGATTGATGTGCTCACCAATGAAATCCTTTCATTTTTGAATTTGTTGTGAAGGCACTCCAACAAGGTATCCTGTAGACACATTTACAGTTTATTTAAAATAAAACATTTTATATTAGTATATCCTAGTTTAATTTTTTATTTAATAATCTAAATATTCTCACTGTATTAAAATAGCAGCAAGTATCTAATATTTTTTATAATAAAAAAAAATTTAAAATAGATATTATTTCAGTACCCAACAAAAAGTCTGACGTGCATGTTATAAAATGCAATACTGTACTAGGTGTGTTTGGTGATGATGTCAAATTAGTGATGCACATATTTGAAACCAGGATCCTTCCTCTTTAAAGCTGCTAGACAGTCAAGTTGTATCCTGCAGGCCAAGGTTGGGCACCTAATAGGTCCCATGATTCTTTTCTGTAACCATAAATACAATATTGAAGTCTTTTATAAGGATATTCATTTTAGTTTCCACAATACAGTTTGTTTGGGCTTAAAAACAATAATACATACCGAGTACAATATTTATAATGCAGTTCCATAGTCAGGCTGTTTGAAGAAAATTAAAATATACATTAACATGATTTAATGTAGAGTTGAAATGGTAGACCTCTCCTTTTGAAAAATTAACCGTCACTCGAGGCTCGTCGCAGTCGCCTGCCGCCAGTCCACCAATAGGAACGCAAGAATGGCGACACTCATGTACGCCAACAACGGGGCATTGTTACCATTATTTGTTTTTAATGAGTAAACCATCTAAGCATTGAACTGTTCAGTCTCTGAAGAGAACTGTTTTTTTTTTTTTTTTTCCACAAAATGATTTGTCAAATATATTATGTATACATATATAACAATAAAATATACCCCAATAAATGTAAAAAATAACCCAACAAAGCACCAAATATTTTTAACTCAACCACTGGGTTAAATAAATAACTCAAAGTTTCATGCTAATTTACAAACTTGCATGAAAAAACTTTGGGTCTCATTCAGCTGTCCCCCCCACTTTTAAAATGTCTGCTACGCCCCTAGCTCTAAATAATATTACTATATTTCTTTGTATTGGCGCTGGTGCTATATAGCACCTTAATCACCCCAAAGAACCAGTAAAGAACCACTGAAGAACCTTCATGGTGGTTTAAAGGTTCTTTTCACTTTAGAAGTGCTATATAGCACCTCAACCATTTCAAAGAACCACTGAAGAACCTTTTTTTTTTAGAGTGTTGTGTATCAATATTATTATATAAAAAAATACATATTTTAAGGATATTTAGAACAAGAATCATTTGATGGCATTTTAAAAGACCCCAAAAATATGAATTAATTGTCATTTTAAATATTTATACATTACTAATCTATCAAACCACTATAGGACTTACCAACTTAACAGCAGAAGACTTTAATAATTTAATATTTATTACAGTTAATAATTACTTATTCTTCAGTCAGAACAAGTATGCTGTTTCACTTATATATATATTTGTTATGGTTAATGAGTTGCTTGGATTTATATGATTTGAAACGTCAAAGTAGACTCTTGAATATACATTCTGTGTAAATAAATTGCTTTTGCACATTTTATTTAATATGAACCAGCAAATGGGACATTTCTCTTACTGAGAATACTTAATCTTTGATCTATTTTGTTTATAAAAGAACAGTTTGTCAAGACTTGTCATTTTACAATTTTCTAAATAATCTATAATGTCTCAATACTACAAAATAACCCCATTGGTTGCACCTCAGGACTTGATCCAATCATCCAGTTCAAAATCCAAAATGTCGGCTGTTGTCTACAGCCGTTTTGTGGACCAACACAGCGAAGTTTCCTCTTAATGATCAGCCAAGAGAATTAATGAGACTTAAGTTACATTTTACAGCAGTCGAGAGACAAGAATTAATATTCCCAGTCTCTTTCGTTCCCTCTTTCTCTTATGTGGTTCATTGGTATTCTGCTCTGTGGTGGAGCTGCTCAAGCCGTTAATGACATTATGAATAATGGATGCCACAGCTCAATAAAACATTTGGCTTGATTTAGCCCAGATGCAGTTTTAGTGCACGGTGGTTTGATGCGGTTCCTGATCTCAAAACCAGTTGTACAGGTGATACATCGGAAAAACCGATTGCACTCCAACTAAATCCCGTCTCAGTCAATTCAGTCTTGCTAAAATGCAGTAGAGATGAAATTGATTGAATATCTGAGAAAATGACCCTGTGTAGGAAAACGATACCCCAATTTGTTCACATTTAAATCTTAAGGTAATCCCATTATTCAAGGTCTCTTTAATAAAGGATTAATGCTCACTTTTCAGACAACTAAAGCAGGATCTTTATGGAGTGCGTTTCATTTAAAGCATGTAAAAATTAATCGACCGCAACAGTGTTTAATGATTTTACTGTGGTAGTTTTTTTTTTATCAGATGTTAGAGTTTATCATGGGGTCATTTTGTGTCAAACTGTTTCAATTAAAGTTTTAAAAGAGAGCGATTAATTTTTAATAGCTCTTGTTGGAGCTATCGCTAAATGCTGTCTCAGTGCTTCACACTGATGTACTGTCTGTCTGGATTTGAAATTATGGTCAGTGTTGGTGCATCTAAATACTGTGATTGATGGTTAAATGAAAACCTGCTGGGAGAAAGAACCTGCTGAGAGATGGAATTGTTTGAAGAAATGTTGAGTGGTGATTTGCAATTTTGTCTCTGCAATCTACAGTATATTATATTTTTTATTCATTTAAAAAACATGACAAAAACATAAAGTCTTTAGATGTATACAGTGTTGGGGAAAGTTACTTTTGAAAGTAATGCATTACAATATTGAGTTACTCCCCAAAAAAGTAACTAGTTGCGTTACTTAGTTACTTTTTATGTAAAGTAATGCGTTACGTTAATTTTGAGTTATTTTTGAGTTACTTTTTCATACCTGCCTGAGGCTTGATCTCTTCCAGAACGTGCAGGTTTTTTTTTTTTTTTTTTTTATATAATAGAGGAGCTCTGCATTTAAGGACACACTGTATAACTTAGACCAGGGGTTCTCAATGTCTACATTAAAAGGTCCAAATCTGAATTTTTATTACGGTCAAAGGTCCAGAACAATTTATATTACATTTATATTACATACTTGTTTATAATAAACATCCATAACATGCATCACAAGTCAACACTATTTATTTTTCTTTAAATAAAGTGGCATTTGCATTCAAAACACATTAAATACAATGCAAATGTGGCAAAACCACTAATATAAGTGCATTTTTGTACAAAACACAACAAAAAGTAGGCCCCAATAGTATCTGGATGTAGCCATGATGATGCAAGCTAAGATTGCATATCAGAGATGCAATGTCAGACATGATGCACTCAATGGAGCTAGTGACGTCACTGTGAGGGGTAGGGTTAGGTGTGGGCATTAAAAAGCATTGCATGCAGGCCAACTGCACCAGGTCTGCATCCAGAGCTCTCTCCAAAAAAAGTGAAAAATACAAAAGGTGTGTAATGAAAACTTTAGGTGTTGTAGTTTTGCGATCCTTATATCTGTATTTTGTGGATACTACTGCTCAAAATGTCCGTCATAGTGGCGTTTCACATTTCCACTCTTTACAACTCCAATTGTCTCATTACAAATCAAGCAGAATGTGCTGAATTGTGGCAAAATAAACGCATACTTATCTGTCCATTCAACTTTGAACTGTTAATCAAGTTTTCTTTTCCGTGAGACCAACATTTTCATCCATTCAAATGATCGATTTCTTGCAGTGCATTAAAGCAGATGCGATTAACCCGCTCGATCACGTGAAGCCTCGTATGATCACTGGATGTCATGACAACAGAGTCACGCAGGAAAACTTTGAATATTTTGCCTTCGATTTTATTTCGGCCCGTATTTTTTTAAACAAAAATACAAACAACCTTAAAAGGTTTATGCATTTATCAACGAAGGAAATCCACAATTTGAATCCTTGAATCAATTACGAATCTTGCAATACGAAATGGAGTCGGGTCCGGACTGAATACCCTCGCGGTCCAGATCTGGACCGGAGTCCGGACTTTGAGAAGCCCTGACCTAGACCTTAATTTACCTTTTAAAAAAACTAATTAAAAAAAAGAATAGAATAATGTTACGTTCTGAGAACTTCCTGACACTATACATGCCATATATACAGATTAATGAAAGTTGAAAGCAATGTGTTTGTCTTATTACAATGTCTTATTAGTTCAGTAAAATCACTGTCCATTGAGACAATCCCCTTTTCTTCCATGTGTTCAAAATAATCAGAATACTTCCATCACAGAAATGTAAGGCTCTGCCATCTTGGTTTCTGTCTGTTCCTGCAGGGAGCTCATTCTCTCATTGAGTGTGTGATTCAACGTGATTACACTCATTTTAATTTAGCAAATTATTTTTTAAAAGCAAATTAATTAATCTAAAAAAAAAAAAACTCGAGTTCTGTTTTTAATAAAGTAACTCAAATATTATTATATTATTACTTAATTTTTTTAAGTAATGCGTTACTTTACTCGTTACTTAGAAAAGAAATATTATTACGTAACTCACGTTACTTGTAATGTGTTACCCCCAAAACTGAGTATATATATATCTGTAATAATTTGTGTATTCTGTAAACTACATTTCTGACATTATTTGTTTTGAAGCAGTCCGCCTTAAGCTCACCAGGGCTGTGTTTATTTGATCATTATGCAGTAATACCGGTTACAGTATATCATGAAATATTATTACAGTTATAGTTAAAGTAATTGTAAATTGAAAATAGAAAATAGAAAATCTTTCCAGCCTGATCTCATGAGGAAACGTAAGTATTTTACGTTTTGTCAGTATAGTGGCAAATCTGTACGAATTCATATGAGTTCAGTCGTACGAAAATGTACAATTTTAAAAAGGAGGCGTGGCACCCAACCCCACCCCTAAACCCAATCGTCATTGGGGGATAAGCAAATCGTACTAAATTGTACCAATGAGATTGTACGAATTCATACGAATTAGCCACTAAATCAAAAAGTTACGAATTGCCGTGAGATAGCGTTGACCTTTCAGTTTAATTACTTCACACAAAAAAATGCTTGGTTGTTGTAACCCAGCATTTTGTGAAATATGGACAAAACCAATGCTGGGTTAATTTTTTCATTTACATTAAATTACACTTTTTAACCCAATGGTTGGGTTTGTCCATATTTGACCTTACATTGGATTACAACAGCTCAGCATTTGTTAAAATGCATGTCTTCAGGGTCACGCAATCGATTATGGAAAAACATATTAACAAAACAAAAATAATTCCTAAAAAGGTCTGAAATCAAAAAAAAAAATTCTGCCCTAAATAAGCTGACAGAGGAAACTTGTAAAATTATAACTGGACTGGTCTGGAATATTTTAATGTAATATAAAGCCTTTTGTATCACATTAACATACCACTTAATACTGTATATTTCATTTATCTAAAAAAATGCAGGGTTATTTTAACCGAATGTTGGGTTAGATATGGACAGACCATCTGGCTTCATAAAAAGGTAACACTTTAGGTTATAATTCACGGTATTAACAAACCATAACTAACACTACTGGCTTAATAAACTACTAATTAGCTGCTTATACTTTATAACTACTACATAGTTAATATCTTAATAATAGGCAGGTTAATAAGTTAAAAGCATGAATAGTGACCTAGGTTTCATGTGTAACAGCACTCCTACCAGGCGTGAGCACGAGTCTACCCGTTACGTTTTACATTAACCAGCTTGAATTTCCAAGCTAGTAAGCATTTCACGCCTGAAATGTGTCAGTTCTACATGACCCAGATTTGAACCTGCTTGCTCCACCGACGACCCCACATCAGTTCACCTCGTCCTGGCAGCGCGAGCAACACCAACCACTTGCACTCTCACCACGCTTGAATGACAAAGTAAGCCGTAACACACTGTATTCAGACTCATGCATTTTTAATTCCAAACAGTGAAAAATCTGGAGGGCACGAAGCAGGAAAGTGGTGTTTTTATGAACACATCGAGGTGTTGGAGAACACACACAAAACTGTCTATAAGAGTCAGACTCCAGTCAAATTGTCCCAAGCCTTTATCCCCGCAGTCCAAGCTCCATCTCCTGTGTGTTTGCAAACTGGCAGCAGAAATACATCTCTTTCTTGGCAGCGGACGGCCGGAATGGGCAGAGCGACAGAAACGGTGGTCCCACACAAGGACCTCTTAAACAATCAGCCAATATCACTCAGTGCTCTATTGCCATAAATCTGCTTTTTGGAGCCAAACTGGAAGAGCGGACCGATAATGGAGAGAGCTTCCAGCAGGCTAAACAGACTGAGAGCTCAGTGCTCCATTGAGAGTCCCAGCTCCGCCAAAGTGCCCTATTCTCTCAATCATCATTCAGTCCATTATTTTCAACAGCACAAACATAACAAATGAAATTCACGAGTATTATATTAAGGGGACAAAGATGAAAAGCGGCTTGTGTGCCCATGAGCTCTGGACCTGTGATTGGTTAAAGTGCGGTTGTGTTTTGTGAATAATGCTGGGCTTTTGTTGGTATTTAGAATTAAAAAAAAAAAAAAAACAGTTTAAATTTAGTTTAGTATTAGTGAACAGATGTTATGTGAGTGAGAATGAACTTGCACATTTTTATTTTATTTGGTTATTTTGCATTATAATGTAATTCATTCATTCATTCATTCATTCATTCATTTATTCATTCATTCATTTCATTCATTTGACAGTGCTAACCACTGAGCCAATGTGCCACCCCATGTCATACATTAATATAATATGCATTAGTTTTTGTATATATGTTTTTTATATTTTTTATACAACAGAGATTATAAGATTGTGAAATATTTTTGCAATTAACCCATAAGTGATCAGACATGGAAATGAAATGTTCAACTTAATGATTGCCAATCTTCATAGCTTTGCTGCATAGATTTAAGCTTGGTCTCATTTAAACAGATGTCAGATTGTAGCTGAAATGAAACAAGTTCAAAAATGCTAAATAATACAAAAGTTATGTGCCTTTGTTTATGAAAATAATAAAACAATAAATGTGTATTTTATTATATTACATAAAATATGTATTTTACAAAATCTGTTTTACAGTACACATATCTGAACAAATTTTATTCCAGATTTAAAGTTGATATCTTGAAAAATTAACTTTCAGTATGATTTTGTTTGGCCGCAGTACCAGACATGGCCACCAGATGACAATACAAGAGCGCCCCCTATGTTTTGAGGATTGTGAACTGTATGTTTTCATACTTTTGGCAATATTTGTAATGTAGACCTAAAATTCTTAAGTAGTATGTGAAGTTTGGTGGTATTTGCTTTTTAATTTAGCTTCTAAAAAAACACCTAAAAACATCTTTTAAAATAAATCTAGTATATCTTAAAGCTAAATTATCATTAAACAATATTGCTATTAAAATATCTAAAATATTATTTATTTAGTAGAGTTTGACCTATAATTACATAATAAAGTATTAATGTCTTAAAACGAAACACTGACACTAAACCATTTTTATTGAACTTTTAAAAAAATGATTTATGCATCTTGCATTTTACTATTATATTTTAACGTTTGTTTCAATTAGAATATTGCAGTGTTTTATTATCAATGTGAGAATAAATAGCTAATATGACTTCTAATAACATTCATTCACTTTCCTTCGGCTTAGTCTCTATTTCAGAGGTCACCACAGCGAAAATAAACCGCCAACTATTCCAGCATATGTTTTACACAGCGGATGCCCTTCTAGCCACAACCCAGTACTGGGAAACACCCATACACACTCACCATTCACACACATACTCATACACTACGGCCAATTTAGTTTATTCAGTTCACATATAGCTCATGTCTTTGGACTGTGGGGGAAACCAAAGCACCCAGAGGAAACCCACGCGAACAGAGGGTGAGCATGCAAACTCCACACAGAAATGCCAACTAGCCCAGCCAGGGCTCAAACCAGAGACCTTCTTGCTGTGAGGTGACAGTGCTAACCACTGAGCACACCGTGCCGCCCCTTCTAATAACAGAAACCTTTTTAAATGTAAAACATTTAAAAACACAAATTTAATAAATAAAAATCCCTTTTGCCAACCCAGACTATGACCCCCCCCTCCCCCCAAAAATAGGCTTGCATTTTTAGTGCAAAATGCAATTTCCTATTATTTCCTTTCAGTCTGAGTGTTTTTATTTTTGCATCTGCTGTGAAGTCTTACAACCTACATACAATAGTACTGATTATGCTTCCATATTTCTCTGAGAACATGCTGTTCTGAAATCGTGTTTGCCATTTTCTCTGAACATTACTTAAAATCTTTGCGTAATCTTTTTACGTGAATTTTTTGCTAGTCTACAAGAATCCATTCACAGTAAAAGCTGCATCGTTTCAGGTCAGTGAAGATATTTGAAAGGTCTTCATCTATCATGTCAGCCAAGGCCAAGCATATGTTATGATTATACAATCACTTGTCGAGCATTTCATACAATGTTCAGCTCCCGAGCGCATTACAGGTTATAGATAAAAGAAAGAGTGTAAAATAAAGCTCGGATTGCTAAAGCTTCACTGATACGTAGCCCATAAGTAAATATGGCCTTAATCCCTTGGCAGCCAATTATAAAGGGGATTAATTTTCTTTTCATTTTGCAACAAAGCCCTGAGTAGTGTAATTTTCTAGGACGTTATGAGTCATTATCGATGCTTTCCAGTCTAGTTATTCCCATAAAAAGGGGGTTGATGCATGCCAAATGTGTTTGTATGTGGCTCTGCTGAATGACAGGAGGGTACAAATAATTGAGAAGGCCGTATAGTTTATTCGCAAAGCCTGAGAGAGATTCAGCATCTCTGTGTTTAGCTGGGGCACGTTTATGCTCGCTCTTTTTACCTCCTGGCCCGGCTTGTCTATTAATGTGCTCAGTGGATGTTTAATTGAGAGGAGTGATAGTAAGCTGTTTTATGGGGTTCTTGACATGGCATGACTAAAATCTCGCCAGAGCTATTTGTTATTGAGCTTGCATGAAAAATACTATAGTAATTTATTGTAAATACTATAGTGTTTTTGAACCATATTATAGTAACATATATTCTACTGTATATATTATAGCGATTACAACTATTTGGTAGTGAATGCTAAACACCATACTTTAGTATTAACTGTAGTAAGCTGATAAACTGTAATAAACACTGCAGTATGCTTTAGTCTTTACTGCAGTAAACTGTGGAGTATGTGAATCCTTTGGGATTTCACAGAAAATGTGTTCTGATCCTCGTCTGATCAAAATACACCTTCTGGAGTGGCCCAGTCAGAATGCTGACCTCAACCCGATTAAGATACTGTGGCATGACCTCAAGAGAGTGATTCACACCAGACATCTCATTTTTCTGAACTGAAAAAGTTTTGTGAAGAGGAATGGTCCAAAATCCCTCCTGACTACAGGGAACAATAAAAACCTGAAAACATACAATATTTGTATGGTATTAGTTTAAGCAGACTGTGTTTTTTTATTGTTGCGACTTAAATGAAGATCAAAACACATTTTCTGTCCAATTTATGCAGAAATCCAAGTAATTACAAAGGGTTCACATACTTTTTCTTGCAACTGTATTTGTAGAAAAGAAGTACAGTGTTGGGTAATTTGTTTATTACTATAGTTGTAATACCACAGCAATTATAGTATTACCACAACAGATTAATGCAAGTCTTTTATATGGTTTACTATAAATGACTATAGTATTTTTTTCATGTGAGAAGTTAGTCTGTTTGGGTTGTATGAATGTGTCAACTGACAAGTAACAAGTTTGTAAATAATGCAAAATTTAAAAAATGCATTGGATCACCTTAGATTCCAGTTAATTTGCAGTTAGAATGTTGCTAAGCTAACAGTGTGATACTAAACATACATAATATGGTAAATATATTTGTTTTAGAAAATGTCTATTATAATTTATATAGCTGTTTATTTACATGACCACTTAAAAACCACTTGGGGTTTTTAATTTATTTTGAATTGATTGATTCATTTATTAATTGATTGATTTAATTAAAATGTATTTTAATTATAATGTATTTGTCAACTATGCATGACATTGATTACATGTGACAGTTAATATATCTATAATTTTAGAAGAAATTATTTCTATTTCAAATAAATGCTATCATGCTAAATCAGCATATTGTAATGAGTTCTGAGGGATTATGTGACACTGAAAACTTGTAGTAACAATGCTAAATATTCTACTTTGAAATCACAGAAAAAATTAAATGTTGAATATATCGAGATACAAAACTTTTAATTGCAAAATTATTTTACAGTTGTACTGTTTGATTATACTTTTGATCAAATAAATGCTTCAGAGATAAACCGACTCAAACATTTGAACAGTCGCTTTGTGGGTTCATTATTGTGCATGGCTGACTTTAATCATAGGTTTTATTTAGCAGTGAAATATTTCATGTTGTGTTTTATAGTGAACTGTGTATAATTATATGTATAGAATAATTAAAATCTCCTAGCTAACAATTAGGAGGGTTTAGTATCAATTACAATGAAATGAAAGCTTTGTGAAACCACCCAAGGCTATCTTGAAAAGCTTGTTCCTCAAAACTCCTTTCTCAATGAACAAGAGAGAGTTTTGTGCAAGAATCAGACAGCAGCCATGTCTTTGAAGGACACACAGAGCTCAGTAGCTGCGAACAAAGTAGCATGACAGCTCTCAACCACATCAGAAACCCCAGCACAACACTGGTCTTATATGAGAAAGTGACGCAAAAAGAACAAAGAGCCACGAAAACATCTGGAGTTTGCTGAAGGACACGATAGTGGGTCAGTTGCGATATGGGAAATAACTTTGTGTATACTGATTAGATCAAGATATTATCAACAAGCTACATGTAGGGCATAAAACTGTAACTACCTTTAAAACACTATTGAGGCTTGCTGTCACAAAAGGTCACAGTGTGAGTTTAATGGACTTTCATTTTTTTTCGAAAGCTATAATGTTTGAATTTTTAAGGCGATTGATCACCTTCAGGACACAGAACAATTTTAAATGTTGATAATAAAAGATTGTGAAACTATAAAAAAAAAAAAAATTCTTCTTGTGGTAAGAAAAAAAATACAATGATTCTGGTGTGTTTATTGCAGCCATTTATTTCATCCAAGGAGATGTAGACATTTGTGTCCCAGAACCACAAAACCAGTGATAAGTGTCAATTTGAGGAAATTGAAGTTTATGCATCACATGAAAGATAAATAAATAAGATTTACACTGATGTATTATTGGTTATATTGTTATTTGGTCAAGATACAATTATTTGGAAGACTGTAATCTGAGACTTCAAAAAATTGAAAGATTAAAAAAAAAAATCTACCTTAAATCTTTTTCAAATTAAGTTCTTAGGAATACATATTACTAATGAAGAAATGTTTTTAAGAAATGTACTAAAAATAAGTATACACTGTTAACAATTTTTGTAAATTACACAGTATTTAACTGTAATATGAACTGTATTTTACTGTAGGACAGTTATGCAGTATGTTACTGTATTTTAAAGTTGCATTGTGAAACTTACTGTATATTTTACAGTAAAGATATACAATACTGTAAATACACAGAGCAAGATAAATGGCGCTGTAAATACAGTATTTTTGCTAATAATTTAAGTTACTGGTGAATTGCTGCCAGTACGTTACTGTAGATTCTACAGGAAATTGTTAACAGTGTATTTATATTTAGGAAGTTTACAAAATATGTTCATGTAGAATAATTTTTACTTAATATTCTAATAATTTTGGCATAAAAGGAAAATCATTAATTTTGACGCATACAAAACAAAAATATACATGTTCAACATAAGACTTGTGGTCCAATGACATGTTTTATCCAAGCAGTAATGGCAATGAAAAACGCTTATACTTAGAAGAGGCTACATGTAAGATATTTCTTGGATGTTTTTGAACATGATTTCATAGAGGAAGCATGGATTCATGATTTCTGGATGAGTAAATCCATCTTTTTTGAGTTGTGCAATGCAATAGGGCCTTTTGTAGCACTTGCTGGATCATGCTCACGCAGTTTTCACAAATAAGCACATCATATCTTTAAAGAATGATCATTTTCCATACACCAAATAACCTCTTAATGTGTTTATTGTATTTTTGCTAAATATAAGGTATATTGGGAGTAGGGTGAACAAATCAGTTAGATCAGATTCACTTAAATTCAGTTAGATCAGTGTCAATGGAGTCCTACACTATAAAAAAAACTATCTGAGTTTTTGTCCCATTTAATTATGCTTCTGAATTGCATTTTGGGACCTTCATCTTTGATCCAACAACTTTTTAATTTCGGAAAAACATTATGCAATTCGTAACTGCAAATAAACTGAAAACACCTTTAAATCACAAAACACGGAAACAGTTGATTAATCATATATTTTTACAATGTGTATATATACAATGGAAACACATAAAATTGAAGTCAAAATGATTACCATTTCTGTGATTTTTTAAATTTTATTTATTTGTTATTTTTTTCCTTGCCAAAAGATGTTTAACAGAGCAAAGATTTTTTTTTATCTGGAGATAATCTTATTGGGTCAATATCATTAAGCAATATTTTTTTTTTCGATTTGTCTACTAAACAAACCACTGTTGTCCAATGGCTTGCCAAGTTAACCTAATCAACCTAGTTAAGCCTTTAAATGGCACTTTAAGCTGAATACTAGTATCTTGAAAAATATCTAGTAAAATATTATGTACTGTCATCCTGGCAAAGATAAAAGAAATCAGTTATTAGTAATTTGTTATTAAAACTATTGTTTAGAAATGTGTTTAATAAATAAAATCTTATTTCCATTAAACAGAAATTGGGGGAACATATACACGGGGGCTAATAATTCAGGAGGGCTAGTAATTCTGACTTCAACTGTATACAACTGTGCATGAGCCGATCCACTACTAGCACAGCTGGGACATTTCTTAGTGGAAAGTTTTATTTAATTGTAGACGAGATGGTGGGTGTTAAGTATGCATTTTTTACAAATCTACCTAGGATTATGTAGGAAGTAAGGCTGAAAATATGGAAAAGTGCTTAGCACAGCATAATTTTCCAGGCAAACATGCACACTTCTCATTGTGACACATTCAGAGTACTTGGAATTCTAAGCAATTCTTGCAACTCAACATTCTCATGTGAAGGATTTGGACGTTGACTATTTATGCTGAAGAGAATAATTGAAGGAGTTTACAAGACAGAGATCTGAAACCATTTGCAATATCCAATAATTTATGATTCGTAATTTCACATCTGGAAGTGAGCTGTACACACATTTTTAATGGTATGTTCTTTTCATTAAATGACATGTATTGCACACTTTTTTTTATACAAAAAATAATTCAGTGTTATCTTTGAAACTTTGCAGACCATTTTTTTTACATTCACAACCAGTATAGATTTCCCACGCATTGAAAGGTAATATCTGAAAATGCACAATAGTGGCACTTCATGGCTGGAGGAAGAATATATTAAGGAAACTTTCAGTCTAAGGTAAAAACAGAAATCTGTCAGTGCTGCATAAGCCACTACAATAGAATGAGGGGACTGAATGCATAAACATATATTATCTTTTTATATATTTAATACTGTATATAGGTATTTATAGGGCATTCTAAAACAGGAAAGACCCTTAAAAGTGTAAGATTTGGGACTTGGGAAAATGTATACAGTTAGTCTAGTTGACATTGTGTACGCCTCAAATCTGTCTCTGCTGCTTTTATGTCTTTTATCTCTGTAATTCTGTGTGGTTTGGCTCAGGCTGTCAGGGACGTGTATTTCACCAAACCGAAACAGCCTTCTAAAACCGTGATATCTCAGTATTCGTTGCCCCCTTTCCGAGTGAGAAGGACTTTGTTATGCATTATTCATTTTTTTCCTCGCTTTTGTTTCTTCCGTTCCTTCACCTTTTTTATATTTCTTTGCCTTTTGTGCGTTGTCTCCTAGTTTGTTTTGCTTTTGGCTTGGTACGCATGAAAAATACAGCTCCCGGGGCGGGAAATGTTGAGCAAGACATCTCCCTCACCTGAGTTATTCAGAAAAGCAATACCGCAAACTCTGTGTGAGGAGAAAGCGTGATATTAAGAGAGAAGCCAATTTGGCCCTTAACTGAAGCAAATCTGACATCACCTCAGGGAGCAGACAATTATGTAAAAAGTGCTGTATAATGATCTTTTTCGCCATATATAAAGTCCCTTTATGTATGTCGGTTTTCATGCTATTCTTTGGTATACACAGTGAATCGCAGACTAATCTTATTCGTGTTTTGCTCAAGTTCACTGCACAGGCAACATTTATAAAGTGCTCCAGCTGATCTTTGTAATTTTTTGTCTGCTTGTAGACATTGATGAAGATTTGCAGTTTGTGTGCACGAGAAACAAGGAATATAAATAGCTAAAATCCTTATGCACTATTTATCAAGTGAAACGGGCGAGCTGTAATTCGGGAAGAAAGGTCCAATTTAAATGTTTTTCTGCTACTCGCATAGGACAGGGAATCATTAGGGATGTAAAGATTTCGGTTCAGATTCCAATTGCACAAGAGATTCCATGTCCTTAATGATTGCATTAATGACTGTTTGCTGTACATAATGAATTACCATAGACCTACTAACATAAACCTTGATTTTTATAACACAACTGTGAGAAATGGGCCATTCACATCAAGAAGGATATCTAAAATGTTTGTAAAATTGTTTTAAACTCAGTTGTTTGTTTACACTTGACAGTTTTGGATCAGTTAAAGTGAAATCTGGTGCAATTTCTGCGGATGTGTGAACGCTGGCATCTAAACCCTAGTGTGCACTAAGCACTGGATCATGAATTCTACCTTGAAAGATTACACAATTAAAAATAAAGATGACAGGAATAACAAAAAAGGCATTTTCACAGTAATACAATAGAAATACACATTTTGGGTTCCCCAAAGAACCTTTTGATAAAGTCAATAATTGCAGTGATTTCATACATCGAAATAAAAGGTCATTTTGGCTTTCAACCGATATAGTGTGGGAACTATGCATATTCTATGTATTTTGTTGCTGTGTTCTGTCACAATTTAGTGTTTCCCATTTCTTGTATCCCATGTGTTTGTGTTTTCCTATGTGTAGTGTTCCATGTGCATTTGTTATGTTGTGTGATTCCTTTGTTCTGTTTTCCCGCCATTTGTTAATGTTTATTAGTTCCACCTGTGTCTCACCCCTGCTTGTTATCAGTTTAATCATGTCATGTATTTATATCCCTAAGTTTGTTTAGTCCTTTGTCCAGTATTGTATTTGTCACCATTCCATGTCCTACCTGTGGTTCAATGTTCCAGTTCCTGATGTAAGTGATTTGTAAATAAATAAATAAATAAATAAATATGTGCGTTTTGATAAATCTCATTTCATGAGATTTACTGCTAAAGTGCAACTGTGACATTAACAGAGCAATTTTGTTTTTCCCTAATAGATGTTTTAGTCTATAATTTTTTTTCTTTTAGTTTGGCTGGAATAAAATATATACTATATATTCATCTAAACTATATTCATTCATTCATTTTCTTTTTGGCTTTGTCCCTTTATTAATCTGGGGTCGCCACAGCGGAATGAACCGCCAACTTATCCAGCATATGTTTTACGCAGCGGATGCCCTTCCAGCTGCAACCCATCACTGGGAAATATACAACTATATATAATAGAAAAATATATTTAGCCACTTTAAGATTTTTTTCCTCGATCGGCTACAGAACAAACCGCTGTTGTCCAATAACTTGTCTAATTAGCCTAATTTGTCTACCTAATTAACCTAGTTAAACCTTTACATTGCACTTTAAGCTGAATACTAGTATCTTGCAAAAAAACTAGTAATGTAAAAAATCATTTGGGAAATACCAAAATAAAACAAACAAAAAAAACACTAAATGACACTTTTAGTGAGTTTGTTTCTAAAAATTATGGTTAAATTATAAGTTAATCATTATTAATTTTTGTAATAAAAAGAACAACACTAATGAAATAAAAATAAGTGAGACACATTCTAATGTCTAGAAAAAAAAGAATAATTATTTGCTGTGTTTTTTTCCCCAAATATTCCCCAAATGCTGTTAAATAGAGCAATTCATTTTTCACAGTATTTCCTATAATATTATTTCTTCTGGAGAAATTCTTATTTGTTTTATTTTGGCTAGAATAAAAGCAGTTTTTAATTTTTGAAAACTATTTTAAGGTCAATATCATTAGCCCCCTTAAGCAATATTTTTTCGATTATACAATGACTTGTCTAATTAACCTAGACTATGACTTGTCTATTAACCAAAGTAACCTAGTTAAGCCTTTATATTTCACTTTAAGCTGAATACTAGTATCTTGAAAAATATCAAGTAAAATGTTATTTACTGTCATCATGGCAAACAGTATATATGTTACCAGCAATGTGTGAAATCCCTGTATTGTATAGAATGCCTGATGGTTTTAGGCAAAATATTAAATATCAGTTTTTGTAAAGATTTTGCATACTTTTCTAGGCATTCTATACAATTCCTAGGCATTACATAGAATGACAAGTATCATTTAGGCAAAGTGTCAGTAGAACAATTTTTTGTAACTGTTTTCGGTTAAAACAAAACGGTTTTTAGCAGCATTGCTCCTACTTGAGATAATTCATTGTAGAACCTTCATTGCATGTCAACATGGTGTGATTCCTGTCCTGGCACTACACTCCCTTTTGACATGGTCACACAACAATCAACGGGGAAACGTTTTGGGAGAGCATCTGTGGAACCTCAACCGAATAATATACACTGACGTCATGAGAAGAGCAATATTGTCTGTGGTGTGGTAGTGGAACCTCATACCGGCAATACGCTGTCTTACAATAACGTTCAACTCTCACATGCTTCGATCGCCATCATCAAATAATGACCCAAGCGCCACTGCCAACATCAGTGGCAGGAAAAATGGCGGGGGTAGGCCTGTTACATACTTTGCCACACAGCAACTCAGCATTCTATAGAATGCAATGTATAAAGTAGCAATCATTTCAAACTTTGGTGTTCGATTTTAGGCATTCTATACATTTCCTAGGCATTCCATAGAATGCCTCTGTTGTGCCACAAGGTGCACCCCCTCTGAAATGTGCATCTTAACTGAAATTGAAAAAAAAAAAAAATAAATAAATAAA